>CM032339.1:10827256-11424756 GCA_019022885.1 Schlechtendalia chinensis | reverse complement strand
AAGCTGAAGCCCATGGTTTTGCATCCACGAGATCACTCTTCGCATCACTTGGTTAAGCCGTATCTGGATAAGTTCCGTCGTGCGTTCGACTATCACTACAGCAACATCGTCGGCGTATCCAACCAGAGACGTTCCTTCTGGCATCTGTTCTCGGAGTAGCCCGTCATAAGCCACATTCCAGAGATCCGGACCCAGTATAGATCCCTGAAATGCTCCGGCCGTGACCTTCTTCTGTTTCTCGCCTTCCGCCGTTTCGTAAGTGAGGTATCGGTTCCTCAGGTAATCTTTTATTACCAGCATAAGATAGTCAGGTACACCAAACGTGATTCCTAGAGCATGCAGCATATCCTTCCATCTGGCCGAGTTGAAAGCGTTCTTCACGTCAAGGGTTACGAGCAGAACCATGGGTCTGGCACCGTGGCATTTCTTTCTGGAGTCAAGTACCACTTGTACCACCTCCTCTACAGCCCCTATCGTTGACCTTCCTTTCCTGAATCCATACTGTCTTTCAGAAAGGTCTCCGGCATTTTGTATAGCTGTCGTGAGGCGCGTTTTTAATAGTTTTTCATATAATTTTCCAGCAGTATCCAGCATGCAAAGAGGTCTATAGGAAGAAGGAGAGTTAAGCTCGCTTTTTGTCTTCTCAATTAGGACCAATCGCGCGCTTTTCCAAGGGGTTGGGAATACCCCCATGCTCAAACATGCGTTATACATATTCATGAGCAGCTGTGGTTGATTTGTCGCTACTGTCTTGATCACTTCCGCGGGTATGCCATCTGGTCCCGGTGCTTTTCCGATTTTGAGCGATTTTGCCGCTATCTCCAATTCTTGATCAGTGAATAGAGGAATCGCCTCTATTAATCCCGTGCTCGCTTGATCCTCGAGTTCTTCATGTGTCGGGAACAGCGTGTTTACGATGGACCTCATTTCATCCGCATCTCTGTTTGTGGGTGGTGTCATTCTTCCTAATTTCCCCATCACAATCTGGTACGCCTTACCCCAAGGGTCATTATCGACCTCTTTACACAAGGTTTCCCAACATTCTCTTTTACTTCCTTTGATAGCATCTCTCATCATCTTCCTTGCAAAGTGGTATTCTGCATACCTTTGTATTGCTCCCGGTTTGTCTCTTGCTCTTTGATAAAGGCGTCTTTGTTTGAGGCATTGTTTTCTAAGTTCCGCGATTTCATCGGTCCACCAGTAGGTTGACCGTTTACTGTTCCATCTTTTCTTCTTCGGCATTGAGGCTTCGCAAGCGTTCTTCAACAGCTGCATGGTGTCTTTGGTGAGGTCTAACGCCTCCTCTTTTGTTTTCGGTTCTGTCCTTTTGTTTCGGATATTAACAAGTCTGTTGTTAATGTCATCTATTAGCCGTTCACGATCTAGTTTCTTGGCGTTCCATCCGGTTCTTCTTGGTACGTTTTCTCTCCTCGGTGAACCGTTGAGAATATCAAAGATGACGTATTCGTGGTCGCTGCCATTTTCGTCTTCAATCACCTGCCAGTCCCTTACTCGTGGTACAAGATTTTCAGTTACCAGAGTAATATCAGGTTTTGACTCTCCGAATCCTGGCCTTCGGTATGTTGTTTTCTCTCCTGTGTTGATGACGACTAGTCTCAATCTTGCTGCCATGTCCAAAACGGCGCGCCCTTTCGTGTTTGTTCCTGGCATACCCCACTCCACCGCTCTTGCGTTAAAATCACCTGCTAGTATGAGGCTGCCTGTCATCTTATGCCTGATGTTGTCCTCGAGGTCGTCCATTCTACTTTGATATTCAGCGATGGGGGCGTTCGGAGAGAAGTAACAACTCACGTAAGTTATGCTTCCGCTCCTCATCCAGACGAATCCTTTTCCTGATCCGTTTGCGTCTATTCGTATCTTATCATGCCTAAGGATCCAAATAGCTGCCCGGCTTTCATCATCCACCAGCCAAGTTGGTGGCTTTCGATTCCTATACTGTTCGCATATTAACGCTATGTCTGCCTTTCTTTCGTTCACAATTTGTGGCAAGATGGCATCAGCGTCAATGGCCCCGTTCATGTTGCCTTGTAGGACTCTGATGCTCATTTTTGGCTCTTTTTTCTTCTATCTAGAACCTGTCGAAAGGCCTTACATGCCCCGGATCCTGGCACGTGCTCCGTGTCTTCAAGGCCAAGTTTTAGCTCGCTGCATAGCAGACACCTCGGGTTTGCTTTGCAGTCTTTGGCTCTGTGTGTCATCGTTTCCGCATCTCCAGCAGAGTCCGGTTCTGTCTGGACCCTTGCAGTCGTAGCGTGTGTGTGTCCGTAACCTAGACATTTATAGCAGCGTTGCACTACGATTCTGCGCCTAAGTCGACAATTTATCCATCCGATTCTTATGGAGCCTTTACCCAAGAGTAATACAACCCCAGTTTTCGTCCATCTCGACAAGTGCCTTTCTCTCCTTCATCTGTTTGGTGGCAGCATGGCTATTTTGAGTTCACCGAGTTTTCCCGCATCCCCGGCAGCCTCTCGAATAGCCTCTTCGATCTCTGTCTCATCTGCTATTTCCTCCAGATCAATGATTTCCAGAGTCGCTCTGGGCTTCCGAGATTGTACTTGGCCGGTTGCCCCAATCGCCGTGGTTATAGCCTGCGCTAGCTTCTCCTTATCTTTCGTGGTCCTGGCCAGTTCGACCAGGACGCATCCTGCTTTGGTGCTGCGGATGCGGGCTACGTCGGCTCCACAATCTTTTGGGTTAACGGTCTTGCGGAACGCTCCCAGCACTTCCGCGTACGATTTACCTTCTGCTGGCTTTATGATGATGGCTTCGTTTCTTTGTCTTACCTTCCGCAATTTCTTAGTTTCCATCTCTATATTTTTGTTCATTCTTCTTAACCTTCTGTGATTTCAGTACAACAGAGTTGTTTAATGCCTTGGTCCATACTCACGTTTTTTTGAATTCGTCTGGTTTTTCTGATTCTTGCTTCTTTTTACCAGTGACTTGCGTCCATTTCGTTTTTCCTTCCACTTGATTCCGTCTTCTTATATTCCCAGTGACATTCTCTTCTTCTTCTTCTACTGTCGTCCGGTTTTCTGGTGGTACAGCCATCATCGCCAATGCGCCCTCTAAGGCCTTTTCTCGGCATGCCTTCTGCGCTTGTAAGGACTCAAGGATGTCTTCAAGGGTCTTACTGCTGTCTTTAACAGCCTTGTTGATGTTCGGTTGTCTTTTAATCGCATCCCTCCATGCTCTTTAAAATTTTCTTCATTTTTCCAAAGTCTTCTTTCCTCTTTCTTCTTGGCTTCTTTTAGGGTTTTCCTAAAAATCAGCTAGTTCCTCCCTAACTGCTGTTTGTTTTTTGCCGTCAGTGCCGTCGTACGATGACGCCGCCTGATCTCTCGCTAGCACAGCTACGGAGCTCTGAGGTCCAGATCCCCGGTTTGTGTTTGTCGGGAAATTGGTGTCCGCGTCGATTACTAACATTAGCTGTCGGTTTTTGCGTGCTCCCAAGAAACACGGCTGTCTCAGCTCTAGTAGTTTTACCAGTGGCAAGGGCCTGGCTGGCCACCCTTGCACCTGGGGTCTGGCTAAATGATAACGACTTTCGGGGCGTGCCACCCCCAAACGCCGGCTCTGGGGTTTCCGAGGCCCCTGTAGCAGTAACATCAGTTCTTTCGTTTGTATTCATCATGTTTTTCAAAATGGCTTAGCCCTCACCAACAACGCCAGCCTCGCGTCATCTGTCTTTGTTTCATTCAATTCCATGATAATCTAGAAACACCAGGGACGATCACACCCCTGATGGGAGCCGATTTTTTATCTGCAAAAGGCATGCTCAGGCCTTCCCGACTCCAGTCAATTCAGCCCAGAGCCAGGTCGATGTAAAAGTGAGAACCTCTTAGCACGATCCAAATTAACGTCCCGTGAGCCCCCCCACCACGTCAAGGTGGGCCCCTTCGAGGGGGATTATTATTATTATTATTTTTATTATTATTATTAATATTATTATTTTTATTATTATTATTATTATTATTATTATTATTATTATTATTTATTATTATTATTATTATTATTATTATTATTATTATTATTATTTATTATTATTATTATTATTATTATTATTAGTATTTTATTATTATTATTAATTTATTATTATTATTATTATTATTATTATTATTATTATTATTATTATTATTATTATTATTATTATTATTATTATTATTATTATTATTATTATTATTATTATTATTATTATTATTATTATTATTATTATTATTATTTATTATTATTATTATTATTATTATTATTATTATTATTATTATTATTATTATTATTATTATTATTATTATTATTATTATTATTATTATTATTATATTATTATTATTATTATTATTATTATTATTATTATTATTATTATTATTATTATTATTATTATTATTATTATTATATTATTATTATTATTAATTATTATTATTATTATTATTATTATTATTATTATTATTATTATTATTATTATTATTATTATTATTATTATTATTATTATTATATTATTATTATTATTATTATTATTATTATTATTATTATTATTATTATTATTATTATTATTATTATTATTATTATTATTATTCTTATCATTATTATTGTTGGTATCATTAAATATTAAAATAACATATTTCATAAAATTAATAATATAATTTATTAAATTTTATAAATTTTTAAACTTGCATATTTAAAATTTTATAGTTTGTTGGATATTAATAAAAAGAAAATTAATATTTATATTATTGCGTTACAATATAATAATAGTGTACACAAACAATTTTTGTTATCTTGTGTGGTTGTTATTTTTAATGTGAATTTATAGATCTTTATGTATTTCATGAATCTGCATGTAAGATGATTATCAGTAACAAATTTAAGTGTGTATGAATTAGATAAAGTAAACGTTTCAAAAAATACACTCACTTTTAATTGTTTTTGTTTTTAAATATTTTATAAAAATTGGTATACTATGAAACCAGTTATCACTGAAGGATACCTGTGTAACACATAAAATACACATAGCATACACCAATTTAAATTTTCAAAATTTATATTTTGATATTGTAGTTCCTCATATTCATTAATCTTCTTTAAAAATCTTATGAATAAAAACGCAAGATGAGTTTCGTAAGTTCGGATGTCCCAGTTTAAAACACATAATAACTTTTGTTGCTAGTGGATTATTTGTGGCGTGTAAATTATAATATGAATATTTTAGTGATCTGATGTTATAACTTTATTTTTGTTCATAACAGGATTGTCATGTTAGAATTATCATGTAATAATAAACTCTTGAAAAATCGACCCTTCACTCTACACAGTTTTTACTTATTACTTTCTTCAGCTACGTTTCAATCTCCACAGCTCATATAATATTCTGCGGCAATATGTTATAATCTTGGTATCCCATCGGTGTCTAAGAATACGCTTCTCTGTATTACAATGCTTTTTCATAATTCACACGGTAAATATGATGCGTATGTATCGACGATATCACAAAGCAAAAGTATTGAATGCATAATTAAACAAAATACTCGGTGTACTCATATGATCGACATTATTCAAATGAAAAATATATTTACTATTCGAATGAATATAACACGCCCCTCCAATAAAACGCACCTATTAAATTTCCTAGGAATCATGATTTTAATATTTATAAAATAAACCTAAAATGTATTGTAAATTATTCAATTTGAATAAAAATTATTATTATTATGATTATTATATTTATAAACGCACGAACTCGGTATTCATAAATTTCGACAGTTCTACACAAAGTAGAAAACGAAAAACTGATAAATAGAAATGGTAGAAAAATACAGAGTAGAAAAAAAATTAAAAATACATATATTAAATATCATTCTTGTTTCATGAATAAATCATATATTATTTTTATCAACTGAACGAACTTTCAAATATTGATCAACAAAATTAACAACAATCGAAAAAATGTATCGATAATAATTACTATTAAAATATATTAAGAATATTTATTAGTAAAACTATAAACTAAACTATCTTGGAAAATGAGTCAAATTTATTATTAAAATTAATATTTATGTATAAAATTATATACACAATAATTAATTATTGACAAATCTGTAATCAAAAATATAAATAAAAACTCTTGATGTAAAGTTATTTTATTTTTTAGATATACAACATAAAACATCTGTCTCTTGATAAGTGTCTAAATTAAATACGAATATCAAAAACAATCAAGAATAATGTACGTTTTGTATATATTATATACAATACTCGTATAATTTGAATTCAGACTATTAATTTTTTTAATAATTAATTACATGTCGTAAAAATGACAATTGTTTTTGACGTCTTTCATAAAAATACTGTTGCATTATATTAAATGGAAGTTAAACTTTACATGCAAACTACGACACCATTTTATTCTAAGGAGACTGTGCATTTGTTACTTGATTGTATTTGGCATTATAAATTGTGTAAAGTATATGGACATGTTAATTGAATACGTAATTTTTAGAGAAATAACGTTTTGTTAGAATACAATGTTCATATAAATCGTTTTAAACTATCACAATTACGTTTATATGAACTTACTCTTAAATAATTTATTTCACTTATAACCTACTGAAAAGTTGTCGGTACATTAGCATACTTTTCAACATTGCTCTTGAGTTTTATGACTCAAAACTCGTTAGTCAAAATATGTCGTATGGAAATACGACAGAACTGTCTATATAAAAACGTAATTTATATGATATATCTAAATTTCTTGAAGGATTTTATTACAATAAAATTAATTTGTTGGTGTACCGTAAGATTTACGTTGAGAATTAGCAGCGACAAAAAATAATTAAACTTTTAATATTTCGTAGATGAATATTATTGTTAAATTGTATTTTTATACGTTACCGTAATTAAATTTTAGACTAAAACTGGATCAAAGAACATATTTATTTGTATTATATTACCAAAAAAATAATTACATTTGGTATCATATTAAAAGTATTAAATTGTATAATTTAAAATACCGTACTATGGATTAAAAGTTTGAATTATAGAATTAGAGAAAGAAGAATAAAAGTTAAAAATGAAATTTCTTATAATATAGTTTTTATAAATATTAGTGAATCTAGGTAAAGACATATTATTATTATTGTTATTGTTATTGCTGTTGGTTTTAATGTTGTTGTTGTTATAGTTTTGTCCTGTTGTTATTATGATTATAATTATTATTACTATTATTTAAATGTAAGGTATTAAGTGGACTCATTTATTTTCTTTAAAAAAGTTAATTAATACAATATAAATTATCCAAAAAGAATGTATCTTAAATAGGCGTATAAATGTTTTTTTTTATAAAAAAAACATTCTTCTCCCTCACCTCTATCCCAGCTATTTGGAGTCGGCCACCTGTATCCAAACCTTAACTTTACACGATTTCCTCCATTATCTATGTACACATTAGCAGTACGCATAACACACCAAATCGCATCCAACCACTTTTTCATTGATCTACCCTTCCTCTTCTTCCTTCAACGTCCTTACAGTTTTCGAATTTTCCCTCCTTATAACATGACCAAACCATTTCTCTCATCTTATCCACAATCGACGCTACTCATGTGCTTCATACATATTCATTCCTTAAAATATATTCTCTTCTTACTCTACTTATTTATTTAAGCATTCTCATTTCTGCTACACTTATTCTCTGCTCTATTTTTTTGTCAACCGCCAAATACTCTGAAACATATAACATAGCTAGTCTCATTATACTCTTATACAACTTACCTTTCAGCCTACTTGATATCCACTTATCGTACAAAATTCTAGACGCTTCTCTTCACTTAATCCACTCGCACTTATTCCTATGTTTCACATTCTCGTTAAAACCGTTAATTCTTTTGTACAAAGAACACTAAATACTTAAAACTTACAATCTCACTTACATTGTCCCCACTTAATATCATTGTACTTCTTGTTTCATCGACTTGTTCTCTTTCATTGAAATCATAATCTATATACTCTGTCATATTTCTACTAATCCTTAATCCCTTTCTTCAAGAACTAATCTCCACACATCAACCCTTCGGTTAATTTCTTTTCTATTTTCTCCTATCAAAACTATATCATAAGCAAGCGTCATGCACCATAGAACCTCCTTTTTTATCTCTTTTGTAACTTCATCTATTATTACAAAAAACAAGTATAGCCTTGAAGCTGATCCTTGGTGTAAACTAACTCGTACCCTAAATTCCTTTATTTCTTTACACATACTTTTGACACTATTAAAAAATCCTTCATATATATCCCCTACCATATTAATATACATTTTTGGAACTTCTTTTCTCATTAACGCCCCCTTTAATAACTCTCTTGACAATCTGTTATTAGCTTTCCTAAATTTATAAACACCATACAAAGCTTTTTCTTCTTCTCCCTATACTTCTCTACAAGCTGTCTCACACTAAATGACGGTTCCATCGTTTACTTTTCAGGCATAATATCAAACTGGTTTTTAGTTACTAATATCTTACTTCTTATTTTTTTATCTATAATCTTTTTCCAAATCTTTATACTATGACTCATACGCTTTATGCCTCTATAATTTCCACATTTTTGTATGTCTCTTTTGCCTTTAAATATAGATACTACAACACTCTTTCTTCGCTCTTTTGGCATTTTGCCCTCTAATAACACTTTATTAAAAAGATTTTTTAACCACCTTATGCATATATTCTCTAACATATTCCATACTTCCACTGGCACTTCATCTGGTCCCACCGATTTTTTTCTTTTTCATCGTTCTCATGGCCTCTCATATCTCCTTCTCATTAATTAAATCTATTAGACCTTCGGTCCATGAAATATTCTTTAATGCCTCTATTAGATACTCTTTATTCGGTAATTTCATTAAAATACTCTTTCCATCTCTTTTTTACATCCTTATCATTCGTTAGCACTCTATTATCATCACTTTTTATATACCATACCTTTTAAAAATCTTTAAAAATTCCTTTTTCATTTTCCTTTGTTTCCAACTTATCATACAAATTATCATACCTCTTAAACTTTGCTTTGCTTACTGCCCTCTTTGCTTCCTTACATAAACTTTTGTATTCTACCCAATCTTCTCTCCTTCTCCTCTTCTGTCAAATCTTAAATTGCTTTTTCTTACTTACTATAATTCTTTGAACTTCCTCATCCCACCACCACGTTTCTTTGTTTTCTGGCATACTAACCTTACTCTCACCGATAATCTTCTTAGCGGTATTTTTTACACAAAGTGAAATCCTATTCCATCTACCAGGGTTTCATTACCATCTATGTTGTTTTATTATACCATCGACCGGGAATAATTTACAATCCTTTATTCGCTTTACACTCTCTCTCTTTCACATAAGGGTATCAATCTGTGATCTATGAGACCTACTCTTATACGTTATAAATGTTCTTTTCTCTTCCTAAAATAGGTATTGGCTATTGCAAGATCATATGATAATGCAAAATCTAGAACTCTATCTCCAGCCTCATTTCCCTTCCTAAAAACCATACCCTCCATTTATTCTCTCATATCTTCTCCTCTCACTACCGATATGTCCATTTATATTCCCACCAATCTCCGCATCTTCATTAACTGGTATTCATTGCATCACCTCATCCATCTCTCGCGAAAATACTTCCTTAACACATCCTACTTGTGAAGCAAAAGTATTTACTACATTTAAGACTTTTCCTTCAAAAATTAGTTTTAACATTCCATAGAGCAAAAAATGTAAATATATATATTTTAATAAATATATTTATTTATATTATATAAAAAATCTATATATTAATATATAATTTTAATGTACTATTTAAAAAAAACATTAAATTAATAATGTTTATTCTAAAATATCGTTTAATTATAAATGTAATTGTATTCATGTAATCGAAAATTAATACTAGAGGTAAATTATGGTATTAAATTTGCAGAATGTAAATCGTAATTGATAGCAAATAAGACGTTAAACGTGAGAAAAGATGAAGAGAAGGTGGTATATAACATTTCTGGGCAATTTTCTTTATCGTTGCAAATCGACCTTCTATTTTCGTTTTACAATTTTTTTCCTCACAACTCTCTTAACACTGCCACTCAATCATTTCAGAAAGATTTTTTCATTGGCTTCTATCTTAACCGGACTCGTTTTTTATTTAGATTTGTATTCAACGTTTGCAGATAGACAGATATAAAAATAAATATTTAATTCTCGGTTTTTTTAATATTATATTTAAATTTCGATTTTTTTTTTGTTTTTGTTTTTTTTGTCTTTTTTAATGGCAGATTAAAAACAATATCGAAAAAAATATTTTATACTTTTATAGTTATATACTTTTGTTAACTTTAGTCATAGCAGAATGTTTGTTTTATATCTCAAACAATGTGTCGATATTGCAAATGACGAACAAGGTCGGATACGTTAATCCCTTAAATGAATTTAACACTTTAATTCAACACGATCGCTTGCGAAATATAAGCTGAACAGTATATGCAAATATTACCCTACCATTATAAATTCAGAGCAATGTGATTAAAATTACAAACAATAATGTTATTATTATTGGTGTTTAAATTATTTTATTAGTCCTTCGGGTAATTAATATTAAAGTGAGAAAAATATATCAGCTTTCCTTCAACTCAAAATTAACTTGTTATAAACTCTCTGTAGGTCGAATGAATAAATTTTAATATATTTTTAATGACATTCGACACTAGAGTTTTACATTCATAAAAAAATCTGTTTATTTATGCAATAGTGATTCATAGTAAAATATTTGTAAATGCTTATCGACTTAAAAATAATTTGTTTACAACGATAAAATAATTGAAGTGAGAATGCGAATAAAAAATATACGTAGCTTCATAAATGAAATAATATTTTCTTTTACTAATATATATATATATATATATAAATATATACATACTCGTATAAATATAAATGAATTGGTGTCTGTGTGTATATATGTTGTCGATGCCTGACCATACCTCTAGATGGATTTTGATAGGGTTCTTTTCTACGTACTCAGCGTGGTCCCAGGATGGTTTTTGTCTCTTAAAAGTTTCAAAACCCGGCTCTTTAAAAGTTTCAAAACCCGGCACCGGGGTAAACCAGTGGTCCTTCGCAACTACGAGTGGTTTACCTTTAGCCGTATCTAAGGGGTGACGTCAGATGGTTACCAAGGGCAACCGTCATATGTTTTTTATAAAGTTTCTGGCGTGGTTTTTTATTAGTTTGTGATTAGAAAAAACAATTTCGCAGTTTTTGTGGGTAATAAGTGATTTTTAACCTTGCAAAAGTGTAGGTAGTTTGCGTGTAGTAGCAATAGTAATATAGCCACCTTTATCGTCAACGTTTTAGCGTCGTACGTGAAAATTACATGCCAACTTTCAAAATCCAAGGGCAAATTTATCATCGTGCTTCTACCTCTGTTAGATTTTGATTACAAATTTCTCCACTATATCATCGACAGTTATACCCCTCAAACGGAAATCGATTGGCCGATCTACATCTATATATATAATATATATAACACAAATGATAAAGACCTTTCGAGCTTCCGAAATAACCGAGCAACAAGCATCACGATTGAAAACCATGAACCAACGAACTGCTCATGCCCGCTCGATTGAAACTGGAGAGCAGCGAGCATCACGATTAGAAATCGACCGAGAATGAACTGCACAAGCCCGCTCGACTTATACCATTGACCAACGGAGAGCAATTCTGACATTAAGAAGAGAACACTATGATCGATCCAGACGGACGCTGCACGTTGAATTGCATCTTGCTGCGTTCCACTACGATTTGGAATATAATTACAGTCGCCATTGAAGTGTCGTCATTGGAAAAATGGACAAGTTATGCGAATCTTGTCGTGCATTGAAATTCAAAAACGAAACTCCAGGAATGTGCTGCGCAGGTGGAAATGTGAAATTGCCAGAATTGCATTTACCACCTGAACCATTATCAACCAAAAATTTATTATCGATACCAATGATGGTATCAGGTATATCAAGGCAGTCGAAACATTCTTTGGCAAATATACACAAGTACAATTCATGTTTCCAAATGATATCGTTCGGTGCAAAAGAAATCATATGTGACATGCCAACTTTCGAAATCCAAAGGCAAGTTTATCATCGTACAGAATCACTTCTACCTCTACCAGATTCAGATCTCAAATTTCTCCAAATTTATTTCATGGGAACCACTGATGAACAAATTGATCAAAGTTGTCGATTCATAACCAGCTTTTATCAGGAAATTGTTGCTGCATTGCAAAATTTATTCAGTCAACACAACAAATTAGTTTGACTGTTCATGACAGCGCTCGAGCAAATACCAGTTGATGATCACGTTGTTGTCATATAAGCCGATAAAATACCAGACGGCCAACACGAAAGACAGTTCAACGCACTTATAATTAATGAAGTCGCGATCGTAATAGTTAGTGAATAATTTAACTCGCGTGATGTAGTTCTTCATCGCAGAGATGCTAATGTTCAGCGAGTTTTCGAAACACATCAAATTGCATTGCAATATCCAGTTTTATTCTAAAAAGGAGAAGATGGATATCATTTCAACATCAAAATGATAAATCCACAAACGCATCAGGAAACGAATAAAAAAGTCAGTGCCATGAATTATTATTCATATCGCTTGATGATTCGTGAGAACTTAGACAATCACATTTCGAATTGTCGGCAATTGTTCCACCAGTATATTGTCGATATTTATGCAAAAATCGAAACCGAACGACTTCTCTTCATTCGGTCGAATCAAACCAAACTGCGCTTGGAAGAATATATTCATTTACGCCATGCGATTGCTGCTGATGGCAATCCCAATGAACTAGGAAAAATGGTCATACTTCCGGCTACATTTGGAGGAAACCCACGACATATGCATGAATACGCACAAGATGCAATGACTTACGTTCGTGCATACGGCTGTCGGGATTTTTTCATAACATTCACGTGTAATCCTTCATGGGATGAAACTAGAAAACTTCTGTTGCCTGGACAATCTTCGGATCGCCATAACATCATTGCACGTGTGTTCAAACAAAAATTGAAATCTTTTATAGATTTCATTTACTCAAATCATGTTTTTGGGGAGACACGTTGTTGGATGTATTCCATTGAAGGGATGAAAAGAGGATTGCAGCATGCACACATTTTGATTTGGTTGATTGATAGAATTACACCAGAAAAAATTGATGCAGTCATCTCAGCAGAAATACCAGACGTCGACATTGATCCAGGCTTATTCGAAGTCGTTACTAAAAACATGATTCATGGCCCATGTGGAGCGATCAACACCAAATCTCCAAACATGAAGGGTGGAAAATAAACAAAACGCTATCCAAGAGACTTACACGCCGAAACTATCACTGGCAATGATGGATATCCCCAATATCATCGACGATCAACTAAAGATGGCGGCAAACTCATCATTTTAAAAGTGCGCAACAATGACATTGATGTCGATAATCGTTGGGTTGTGCCATATTCACCATTACTCTCTAAGACGTTCAAAGCACACATCAATGTCGTGTATTGCAATATAGAAAAATTGATCAAATACATATGCAAATATGTTAACAAAGGATGCGATATGGCAGATTTGCATCTGCACCAATCGATGAAATTGAATGATATTAATTAGGGCACTACATTAGTAGCAATAAAGTTGTTTGGCGTATTTTCTCATTTCCTATTAATGGACGTCATCCAACAGTTGTTCATTTGGCTGTGTATATTGAAAATGGACAGCGCGTGTATTTTACAACGGAAAATGTACATGCAAGAGCATTTTTGCCACCGCAAACAACGTTAACTGCATTCTTCTTTTGTGTACGAATGATTTGTTCGCAAGAATTCTTCTTTATTTAGAAGTGCAAAAATACTACACATGGAATGCATCAGACAAAACTTTTCAACGTCGTAGACAGGGCAAACCAATTAAAGGACACCCGAATTTATATTCATCCACGCTTTAGGACATCTCTTTACAGTTCATCCAAATAATCAAGAAAGTTTTTACTTGCAATTACTTTTAGTTAATGTACATGGACCGAAATCCTTCCAAGAACTGAGAACAGTCAATGGTGAAGTATATGTGACCTATCTAGAAGCTTGCCAGGAATTAAATCTACTTGAGAACGATGCCCACTGAGACACAGCACTCGCTGATGCATCAAATACTGATCAACCACATCAAATGCGTGCATTATTTGCGATGTTATTGACAACGTGTTTCCCATCCAATCATAAAGATCTTTGAGAAAAATATAAAGATGACATGAGTGAAGACATCTTACGCCGTTTGCGAGCAACAGATATTAACATGCAGTTCACACCAAATGTGTATAATGAGGCATTTCTTTTAATCGAGGATGTATGTTTGGCAATCACTAACAAAGAATTGGTGCAATTAGGAATGTGTGCACCGATCCGACCTATTAATACCGCATATGACACAATCATGGAGGCAATAAACAATCGTAGCGGTGGATTGTACTTCATAGATGTGCCTAGAGGTACAGGAAAATCTTTTCTCATTTCTATGATATTGGCAAGTATACGATCTCAGAAAAAAATAGCACTGGCAATTGCATCATCAGGAATTGCGGCAACGCTATTGGACGGTGGTCGAACAGCGCATTCAGCACTAAAATTGCCGTTGAATTAGCAAACCATTGAGATGCCAACATGCAATATCAAAAAAAATTTTGAAATCGCCAAAGTTCTCCAAACATGTGAACTTATCATATGGGATGTACAATGGTTCACAAAAAAGCTTTAAAAGTGCTTCATCGTACACTGCAAGATTTGAGGAGCAATAGATAGCCTATTGGTGAAACACTCATTCAATTGTCAGGGGATTTTCGACAAACTCAGCCAATGCTACCGCATTCAACACATGCTGATGAACTTCATGCATGTCTCAAATCTTCAGTTCTATGGCGACATTTCTACAAATTAACTTTGAAAACCAATATGCGTGTTCAACTACAAAATGATGCATTCGTTGAACGTTTCGCAAAACAATTGCTGGATATTGGGAATGGGAAGTTGGCAATTGACTATTCTACACATTGTATCACATTGTCCACAAACTTTTGTAAGATGACATCTACCAAACACGAATTAATCCAAAACGTTTTCCCAAATATCGCGTGGAATTATAAAAATCATCATTGGCTTAATGAACGTGCTATATTAGCAGCTACTAACAACGATGTTAATTCCATCAATTTCAGCATTCAAGACGGAATACTAGACGATGCGATAATGTACATGTCTATCGATACTGTGATGTTGTCAAAACGATGTTGTCAATTACTCCACGGAATTCTTGAATTCACTCGATTTGCCAGGTATGCCCCCGCACCTTCTAACATTGAAAATTGGTGTGTCTATTATTCTTCTCCGAAACATCAATCCACCACGAATTTGCAACGGTACAAGACATTTGGGGAAAAAGATTATGCATCGTGAAATATTCTACATTTGCCCCTTGCAACGCACGGGAATTTAGCTATTATATATATATATATATATATATATATATATACTGGCGGGGCTAGGAGGGGCAATTGCCCCAGGCATCACGTTTTTGGGGGCAGTACATTTTTAAGGGTTTTTTTGAATAAAATTTCTACTTGTTTTTGAAATATTTGATATTCAACGTTTTATTTCACAGTTTAGAAAAAAATATTATCAAGCATTAACATCCTGTATATACCCTTTAATGAATTGTATGTTATTATTCTATAGTTATAAACATTGTAAACTGTATATATATATATATATATTAAGTTATAGTTTATGCAATATATATTTCGGTATAATTCGAAGTTTATTTTTATGATTGAGATGATACTATATTATTATTATATAATATATTATATAACATAATAATTTATAGACGTAATATTTTATTTTTAAATATAAATCGTTTGAAATCTTTTGTTTAGGGTGTTCACTAATATACTAGCATTAATATTTTATGAAATTTTATTTTGTGATAGTTTCATAGCTTTTAACCAGCTGTTGAAACATATTCATCGTTTAAATTATGCCATTTTACTATATTTATTTGTATAATTAAAATATTATATTGTCGTAAATTATTACTTAGGACCTTATTACTAAATCAATTTTTATTATAATACTATTTAAATAGTACAACAAATAATAAACAGATTAATTCTGAAAATATCATTAATAACGCAACTGTAAATATTAATACAATGATAAACATGTTTACTTTCGTATTGTGATTTCTAATGATTTCCGTGTTCAAAATAAATACTAGTCTACACAAATATAGTCGTATACAAATATTATATTCAACTCACCATGATAAAGTACACACGTGTGCTCATAAATAAAAGTATGCTATTATTATTAAATCAGAAAACGTATTTGTTATTTTATACATATAAGGACATTATTTAGAGGATTCAATGAAACAGCGTAGTCCACAATCTAGTTTTGCTCTCAAAAATTATTGGTTGACACATTTTTCTAATAAATTATTACTTTTCTTTGCAATAATATTATATGAATTAAAATTTACACAATAAATAATTATGGGATTTATGTAAATGGGAAAGTATGTAGTTTTTACTTAATATATATTAATGTTCAATAATACTCACATTAGATTATGTATTTATTATAATATACCAAGAGTGGCCAACTTGTGGCTTAAGAGTCGCATGCGTCTCGCGTCATAGTCGTATACAATTCACGTCTTATTTACGAAAACAAAATTTTACTAATGATCTAATTTATAATAATGATTTTTTTTTTGGATGTGGATATTATTGTATTTATTGATGCGGCTGACGAAAATATTCATGTTGGCCACCTCCTGTTATATACTCATAGCACATAACGGAATTCAAATAGCGGGTTTTTATATTTAACAAATAATACTGCTTTAATGCAAAAATTAAGTTAAAATTTTTATTGAATTCTATATGATGTGAAAATATTTAAATTGTCTGTATTAATCAACAGGTAATATTATTTTAATATTATTTATGCATATCGCTACTGTCACAAATAATTCATCATACATTCACAAACACATCATAGTTTATATTCACATAATCTCGTGTTAATTTGTTTAGGTATTTTAATAATATTAATCTATAAAAATGAATACATTTTATGTGCTTTACTCAAATAAAATATCTATAATATTATTTATGTTAAAATTTCTTGGGGAAGTTGTTTTTTTATTTTTTTTATTTCATATATTAAATGTGTGTGTAATTTCTAAGCTGGTATTAATTTCATTGGTAAAATTTTTAATAATACTAATTGTTATTATTATTATAATTTATTATTATTATTATTATTATTATTATTATTATTATTACTATTATTATTGTCATCATATAAAATGATGTTTGATGTTGAAATAAATTTATTTGAATCTTATACTTAATGGTGTTTTGATTAGGATAATATTTACGCCATCATATCGTTGAAAATAATGGTGAGAGTGTGTGGTACCTGTTGCCAAGTGTTTCAGTAAAAATTATCGTTATTAATGTAAGTAACTAATTATTTATAATATTTATATATGATTATTATTAACCATACATTATATGCAATAAATATACCAAAATCGACAGAATCAAATATCTATGAATATTTTGGTGTGATAAACATATCGTAATACATATATACAATATACAGTATTACAGTTATATAAAATTTTAATATTATGTATCTACTAGTTACACTACGATAATTTTGTCTTTGGGTATGAAAGGTTTTATTAATTATTGCTAAAAGTATTAAAATATAAAAAATTAAATTCCCTATACATCTTAATACATCAATAAACATAAATAATAGAATAATTTATAGTATTATCTAAACTAAAATTCATCAAGTGCTAGATGATAAAATTAAAAAGGAAAATACATTATTCACTGAGCTCAAAATTTAGAGGTTGAAATGTCAATTGAGATAATAAACTATGAACATTTTAATGTGAGGATAAATACATTATTGGAGCTATATATTTAGAGTAGAATAAATACATTACCGCATAGCCAATTACGATATCACGCATTCATCGTTACTTGACTGTGATAAAATTATAAATAATGATATATTATTGATATGTAGGTAAGAGTGATGAAATATTGGATTGTGTCATAAAAATATAGTTCACCCCACCACAGTTTACATATATATATTTATGTATTTACATAAAATTATTGATACATTAAATTGTTATACTTAAGTCATTTGATTGTAAATTATATAATTCTCGACCACTTTAAACCACTTTGTATATAATAACAATAAATATAAGTAAGCGATATTTTTTATCAAGCATTGTTTTCAGGGACTGTTGCGTTTAGCGGTTTTTGGCAGGAAGTAATTTGCATGCACTGAGTTTTCGGGCGGAGGCTCGTTTCCAGTTTCCGGGTTTTTGGTTCCTCCCTTCCCAAACATCCAAGTTCATTGCTAAGGAAATCGTGGTCACAACTTTGGAAAAGCCTTGTAATGCAGCACATCATCTCCGGTTCACGTCAAATAAATAACAATATTCTCCGAAGGCAAACAATAATCATATACACGCAGAATAATTTTAAAATAAAATATTACTATCTCTAACAAAACAATATATTAAAATAGTAAAATACCAAATAAAAAATTTAAATAAAAATAAAAATACGTATACAATTAAGAAGGAAGTATAAAATCCTAAATCACGAATGTGCAAAATTCTAATGTTCTATCAATATTTATACTATATTTTATAAAATATATTTCATTTAGATCATAATATTATTGATATATGTTATATTATTACATGACTATTTAATATAGCACTTATTCAGGAAAATTCTCTTGTATTTTCCATCATAATTTTTTGTAATTTCGTTACATATGTTAACAAATTATATATTATAGTATTATAATACATATACTTTATACTTTGCATAAATATCCAAAGCTTATTAAATACAGAAATAATGTTATTAAAAATAATACAAAGCAATTTAATATGCTTTTTACGGACAATATAATTTTCATTTGTGTATTATAATAGAATAAACTGAAATGCATTTCCGAAGTTTTTTTTTGACGATCATAATTATATCATAAAATTAATCGTTATATCATTAATTTTAAGGCAAACATATGTTTTCAGTAAAGTAAATAATTTTGGCTACCTTATACTATACAATTTAATTCTACCTATTACATCACATTATTGTTGTTTAATCAATTAAAACTATAAAGGTGCAAGTTTCATGGATTTCGTATGCAATATTTGATTTAATTTAGTGTATAAATTTAATTGTTTGTTAATTTTAAAATATAAAATCCCATACTAAAGATGACCTTCGAGAATTAAAAAGGAATATTGGTTGCTAATTTTTGGAATACAGTCATATTAAGTATTAAGAAATTTTGATACTAACAAATAAATATAACTTCGTTATTATACTAAAATATAGAATCGCAAGTTCTTACATTTTTTTCTAATTTATATTACCAGTCGCATTTAATCGACTGAATACAAAAGTTAAAATTTTAATATTATTTATTAAATTAATAATTTAATTTAATTAATTAAAAATTATTTTAATTTTTGTAAAGAATACAAAACTTTTGTAGTCGAACTCTCTGGTTTGAGAATTTCATGATGTGGAGTATAATAGATATGTGATGTCATGTTCTCAGTAGCGTTAACGCATTTCATGTGACCATCATCTAAGTATTCCCTCATAGCTGTGTTATATTGTTGACAAAGTTCCTTTGATTTTTTTAATCGAGACTCGAGTTTATGTATCCGTTGCATAGCTATCTTTCAAAACTGTTCTAGTTGTGTAGGATTCTGTATAAATGGAAGATGCACTACATATCGTCATTTTGGTCTTCTTTTCATTGTTGTGGTGTAGATTTTATCACATTTGATGTCTTCTGACGTCGGTTGCTGCATTATTGGTATTTCCTCGAAGGCCTAATAATGACGCAGTATTTCATCAATAGTGTCTAAAAATGTAACTAATGTTTGTGTAACTCAGTGGTTGCAGCCCCTGTGTGGTACGTTAATGCCACCCAAACATAGTTTCAATACTAACCGGCTCAGCCATTGTGTGTTCTCTACGACCACTTCGGGTAACATAAGGAACGACATCAGCGCCAAGCAATATATCCACAACCATTGGTTCGACGTACTTTGGGTCGGCCAAATCGAATCCATTTAGGTGTGGCCATTCAGATTTCCATACACGCTTTGATGGTGTAAGTCCTGTAATTCGAGGAACTACATAAGCATCAATCATTATCTGAGGTGTGCTGTTTCTTACAGGACGAAGGCTTAATTTCACTTGCGATTTAATAGAAGATACATGTAAATTACCCAACCCTCGAACTACCAGAATAAATTTTTAACGTGCTATACCCAATTTTCTTCGACAAGTTTCAGTCATATAACTACCTTCGCTAGCACCGTCTAACAAGGCTCGAGCTTCTTGATAAACGCCATTGACGTCTTGAACAAGAATAGCTACAATTGGCAGAAGTACACAACAACGCATAGATTTCTCTTTAGAAGACGAAAACATAGTGCTTACAGAAATCGGTTCCGCCTCGGTCTCTGCAGTGGTTCCTAAATGCAACATAGAATGATGACGACCACTACATTCTGAACACAACCTATTATTCTTGAATTGTAATATCCTATGCTCACTAAAACTCAGGTAGCAAAGCTTTAATTCTTTTATTACTTGATACCGTTCCTTAGGCGTTTTTTTCTTTGAAGACAGGACACGCAATGAGCAAGTGTCCTGGTTTTTCGTTGCTTACCTGGCACGAAAATTGAACTCCTTTTTTCCATTATTCCTTTAGCCATGTAGTATTCGGTTTTTGGCTCGATTGAACAGCATATAGTGTAGTAGTCTTAGCTTGAAACTTATTTTGTGCCTTTTCTCGCCCTTCAGACTGACTAGCTGATGTCGCATTATAAAACTTAGTTAGAAAAGTTATAAAATCGGTCACAGTTGGATCTTTGCTGGTGTCTACTAATAATTTCCATTGTGCTCATAGTTGTCCATCCAATTTTTGTTGAAACAGGTATAGTAATATGGGATCTCACTGATAGATTGCATATCTTAAGTTTTTTAATGCTCCAGTTGACCTTGTTATACTATTCAACAAATTCCCAATAGATTTTCCATCATTGAATATCATCATTTTACATTTCCCAAAGTTGGTTAAATGGTCTCTGCAATTACACAGCGATTTTAATAACGGTTATCTAATATTTTCAATGCTAAAACATAATTCTCGTCACTGAGCATTAAGTTATTAATTAATCTCAATGGTTCACCCTCTAAATAAGCCTTTAAATAAGTGAACTTAACAACTGATCGAAGACTCGTATTATCATTTACAATAGTATCAAAGAGATTACGAAAACCCATATATTTCTTCGGGTCACCATTAAAATGTGATATTGACCATTTTTCCAACGGTATAATGTCAATATTTTTGCGAGAATTATTTAATTCAATAAACGTGTTATCTGCCTTGTTACATAATTGTGCTGTTAAATGGTCGTCTGCGATAATCATAATACTAAAACAAGACTCATTGAATTTTTCTTGAAGGTCATCTGGTGTGAAAATATCGTATTCCTGTTTTTTATCTTTATCAGGTTTGGCAAGTTGTTTTATAATAATTAATAATTGTGACTCAAATTCTTCTTGCAGATGGGACACTGTGGCATACATCATCCGAAATTTTGTTTTTGCCGTTTTGTCATTTGGATTCGAGTCTAAAGCTTCCTCTGCCTCGCATACTCTATTTAGTCGTTTTTTAATATCATTTAGTCGAATCTTCGCCTTTTCATATGTACTCATTATAATTATTTGTTTAAGATTAATACAACGGTATAATATAGTAACAATTTTCAGAAAAAAATATTAATTTTCACAAACGAAAACTTAACAACAATAATTTTTTTTTTCTTTCGTTCTCGATTTATTACAATATTCAGTTCAATGACCTATAGAAATATATACAGAAATTACATATAATATGTAAACTTAACCAAGTTTTAAATATATTTGGTCGTAATGATAATGAGTATAATTTAATACTTTAATTAGGTACAATACTTTGTCACAATTAAAATTCAAAGTCCAAATCTTTCCATACGGTTTCAATAATTACCTATCGGTTTATATAATACACTAATACTAACGATAATACCCTTATTTGAAACTATTATACGTAAAATATGAAAATTTGGTTTTTAACAAACTTTTCACGGTAAATGGTAATCACTTAGAATACAAGTAAGTATCCTAGGCTCGAAGGACCAAATGCTACTTCGAATGTGTAAAACAAAATGGACTGTATAAAAGGAAAGGTCTTAAATTGAAATTTGTGTACATATAAAACTCCAATCACGATACAAGGTTAGGTATGACAATTTTTCTATTTAAAAACAAATAATTAGGACACAACTTAATAACTGGCCAGTATAGGGGCCTTAAACAAACATTAATAATATAAAATAACCCGTTTTCGACGACGATGGCATTCGAACGGCAGTAGTTATTCCGACAGTGACTGCCGGCGGAGTTGGTAGTGACAACGGCGACCGACGACGGTAACAGTAACGCAAAAACACCAAACGGTAACGGTAACAATGGGTAATAAAAATCATAGATAATAAGTGTATATCCGAAGACGACTCGCCGACGACAGACAGAATAAACGATAAACAGCGGTAATGACGGTAATTAATAATATTGGGTGCATTGGTCAACGCTCCGCTAGTATGGCAGCAATACGCCCGAACAATATTATTATTGAACAATGAAAAACAATGTTCCTTTATGGTAGATATTTTCATGACATAAGTAAACCAGAAGTCACAAATTAGCGTCAAACACATAGCTTAAGTTAGGGGAGTTATTTCAAGAAAAAGAAGGGTTTAGGATAGCAACATAAGATCAAAAAGTCATATCAAGGTATTCATAGTTAATATAGTTGTTCCCAATTTGCATAATATAATGGAAACTATTGCGCATAAACAACAAAAATACTGTTACAACAAGGTAAAAAAAATAATGTGGGAGGTGTTAGATGTAAAGGTGGTTCTACTTGTCTTATCAACGACTAGAGTAATAATAAAATGTCGAAATGAAAGTAATAAACTATTGGAACTTGCAAGTACAGCATTTAGTTTAATGCAAAAACCCTGCATTATTATTAGTGTTTGAAACTATAACATGTAAATTTTGTTCATTAATTTAAAAGAAAATATTTTTTATTGTTATTAAATAGCATTATATGTGTATTTAATACTATAATATTAATACGTTTACAGATAAATTGAATTATTTCAGAATACGCTATAAAACGTAATTAATATATTAAATTAAAAACATCTAGGTTATTCGATAACTAATTATTATTTTAATCAATACAATAATTTTTAACAATCGAAAATTTAAATTTTAAAAATACAAATTTTTGAATAATTTTATTATAAACAAATATAACTTTTCATAGTTTAATGTTAAATAATACATACTAAGTTAGAAACTTAAAATAGCAATCTAAGGATAATTTCTTAAAAAATATGAAACTTAGAACATGATTACAAGGAGTAAGTAAATTACTGGTCTACGGTTCACTTAACTTCTATTTACTCTACTTCATTGTGGATTATTGATTTGTGTGTATTATAGTTAATTATAAATTATTTTATAAGTAATTTTTAAAAAAAATTAACACCTACTAATATAAATTTATTTTAGTTTAAATTATTACTGAATTTCCCAACTTTTAAAATAACATTCATATCGATTATTATGGAAACAAAAGGAATATATTATAATAAACAAATGTAGTTGTATTATAGTTAAATATTATTAACGAAAAAAATAAACTATTACATGCGATTTGATATTGCTTTTTATATGAAAGTAAAATTATTTGAAAGTTATTTATAATGCTAGAAAAATTTTACTTATAAGTACTTATTACCTATAATAATATAATTACAATATGAACTTAAACATTTTAAATAAATTTAATAAAACGGCGTTCGATATAGGCAATAATGTAACGTATTTGCATAGAAAAGATTATACCTAGTGTTGATTGCATTTAACTTTAGATAAATGACACAAAAAAAACAAAATATAGTAATATTCTTTGTATTATTTTAATTATAATGGTGTTATAATAAATAATAAATTTACCAGTTAAAATAATAAAAAATCAAATTATTTTCGATCAATCTAAAATTAGTAAATAATATTTAATACATGATCGATATTAAAAATCTATTACTTTATACACATAAAATATAATATTTCATTATTTTATGGGCATAATAAATGTAATATATGTTATAAGTAAAATTAATTAGCAAATATAATAAACATTCATATACAATTTAGCTGCTTTTAAATATTATTTACACGTGCGACTTCTGTTATATATACCAAGTACCTTTATTATAGTGATGCAAAGTCTAGATTTTTATTAGTTGTGACGTCCAAATAAAAATTTATTTAAATTTACAGAGTGATGAAGCCTGCACCGAGCCATGATCGTGCGCAGGTCATGATAATTGTGCGCCCACCTCCGTTGCCACCGGTTGGCGTACAGTTATTATCGGCATTAATTAAAATGTATAATGCATCGGCCGATTTAAGAGCGTATAAAACGTCCCAGTTCTTTTTCCCCTCTGCTCCGGAGTGCTTTCCTTTCTTTGTTTTAAACTGAAATATTAATGTTCATGGAGTAGATACCTTTTCCGTCCTCGCGACGATGCTCACCGACAGGTGAGAACACCATGGGCGGGAGTAAGTAGTTTTTTTTATTTCGGCCGGTACATTTTTTTCCATTGTATTTTTTTTCTATGCTTGTTTTTTTTATTTATTCAGTTATACATGATCCACATATTTTTTCTTTTTTCTATGTGTGTGATTTTTTTATTTTTTTTTTTATGAGTTTTTTATCTATGTATGTGTATATTAGGAGGAAGGGTGTAAATTGTTGTCCCCGTCTACGAGCGTAGGTCACTCCTTTCGGAGGTTGTATTCGAATGTAATGAGGAGAGAACAATAAGTTATTTTTTCTTTCTAATGTGAGTTTTATTTTTCTATTTTCTGATATTTCTTTTGATTTCTTTTCTCGCGGACATTTTACGCCAGCCCGATCTTTTCTCCGTAATAACGTCAATAAATGATAAATTTTGAATTATACATCGTCTTTTATTTATTTGTATTTGTATATTTTTTCCGATAGAGTAGTTAAATTGGTAAAGAAATCTGGTGTGTGTCCAAAAACCTCACTACCGGTTGGCGACCCTATATTAAAAGGTATTAACCGCCGAGCGAAAGTAGCGGAACGTCTCACAGTGTATTAAATATTGAAAATTTAACGATTTTAAGATTTCAATCTTATGCAAATTTACTGCTAATATTATATTGTGGATACACAATATCAAATTTAAATTGTAAAATATAATAATTTGTTATATAATTCAATTATTAATGTTTATTGAATGGTCTACAACTTTAATTTAATATACTAAAACAATTTCATTAACTATATACTGGAGTTATATTATAAAATATGTGGTTATAAGTTATATGTATCCAATATTATTATGGTTCATCAACCCGTTAATATGTATTATTATTATTATTATTATTATTATTATTTTTAATAGCTTTAAAAAAATGCAACCAATATTGAAATTGTAATAGCTCAACAATTACAAATTAGAAATTCCGGGTAGATAAAATAAAGAAAAAAATAAAGAAAAAAGTATGCAATACAATGAAAAACATACAAGTAACTGCGAGATAAACTATACTTAAAATTCAACAGTATTAATAAATTTAAGTGTTTCATTAATTACCGGAGGAGATTTGCTATTTAATATATTTAACGGATTTATTATTAGGAAATTATTATTATGGCAAAAATGGAAAAACTGACAGAGTAAGATCGCGAGAGAAGGACAGTCCATGATTAAATTAGTGAAGTCACATATGGTTTAACATTCATGACGAGTACAGGAAGGAGAATTATTTAGTGAGAAACGGAATGGGAGCAAATTATGACCAGACCTCAGTCTTGAAAACTATATAATTTGTGTCCTGGAAAGAGGCATGAACTGGAATTACCGGCGCTATTTTCCTAAACCAGGAAGCGAAATTTCTATTTAACGATGTCCATTTGTTTTGCTACATTTAATTGTAGTTTTTTCTAAGTAGAGTAAGAAAATCGAAAGAAGGAATTTTAAGTGTAGGAGTTCTTGTACTGAGATTTGTTGATACCGCGAAAAAACCAGCTATCTCATTACCTACCCAGCCTACATGACCTGGGATCCATAAAAACTGAACAGTAAAGCCGAGTATATGTAGGTGAAAAAGTTTGGATTTTACAAGAAAAACTAGAGAAGAAGTATCTGCACTAAAATAAATGGATTTATCGACAAGAAGGTTGATTAAAAGTTTGAAACAATTAAAATATTTTTAAGATTTAAATGCTGGACATAGTCAAGAGCCATTAAAATAACATAGAACTCTATGGTAAATAAACAAGAATGACAAGGAAAGGTATCCAAGAACATTATTTAAAGTTCGGGAATATAAAATGAAAAACCGACGGAGTTTTGCGAAACTGACTCATCAGTAAACACCAATTTTGTGTTAATATATAACACATTAAATGCAAAATATTAATAAAGTAAATAAAATTTATATTATAATGTCACGGGTGTAATTCACGATGTAAATATGAATATTTAACTCATTTATACACTTGTATTATTAATTTTTATAGGTATTTTAAAATAATAATACGATTAACATAATAAAACTGTAATATACACAAAAGTATGTTGAATTATTGTTGGTTATGAATTTACATTAGTTTTAAAATAAAAATTTAAATACAACATTGTAACCTTACGGTCGATAAGCGATACCTTTTTTTATTGGCCGTCTAATTTGGATATCATACGATATACATTGTACCTGTTATTATTATATACAAATTATATACAAATTAATTTTTTTTTTTAATTTGCTGTTAACATATTATATCTATAAAATAATGATACTTAACAGTAACGAAATAATATTAGTTATTAGTAAAGTCAAACTACCTTTATCAATATTCATTAGAAAGCCATATAGGTTACTTAAAAAAATAATGTTTTCAGAATTATGTAAATTAATGTTATTTTGCTGATATCATAGTGTTTGCATTTAGAAACATATTTTACCACGTTTGTTAGGTATCCAATATCAAATATTCAAAATATTCACATGCATAATTAAATTAATCTTTAAAAATATACGAAAATATGTCTTAATAATAATAATAATAATAATAATAATAATAATAATAATAATAACAATAATAATAATAATAATAATTTTTATTATTAATTTGAAGCAAGTACATACAAATATTTTTTTTTAAATTACATAAACCTGTAGTTGTATGAAATGCCCTATTTTGCTTTATTTAAGTACTAGCGTTTAGAAATTAAAAATTAAAAATTATTCACCTATCGTTTTTAAGTCAGCTATTGTTTTTTGAAAACATTTAATAAAGTTATCAGTTGGTAAATGAGCCAATCATCGAATGGAAGGGCTATGAAAGGATTACTTGATTTCTATTATTAATACATCAGACTCATTTGAACTATTAGAGAATTTATGTTAGTGTTAATGAAATAAATCTTTCTCAACAATAAAATTTCCGCAATTATATAGAAACAAAAGGATTAGCTATCAAAAACCGAGTAACACTATCCCTTATAAGACGATAAAGATTAATATCAGTACGTGTCTGACTCTCGACAGTGAAATAAGTGTGTTACTTTCGTTCCTCGAGTGCGTCTTTAATAGTTTCCGATAACGTTACGCGTCAATGCGATTAACAGCAAAGATAATATGCTTATCGATAAATACTCTTATATCCCGCAATGAATAATAATAAACCGAATTTGGGCAATTTACACAAATCTTCCTCTCTAATAAATATCCCACTTCCAACTCAAAACAAAAAAGTGTTGCCTCAACACCCAATATCAAAAATAAAAACCTACAAAATACAAAACCATCAACATCTATCGATTCTTACAATACAGTTGATGATAAATCGTGTCAAACTAAAAACATTTTTAACAATGCAACCATTACTTGCACTTATCAGGTGAACACCACCGTAGATACTTATGATATCGTTCCGAATGGCAATTCTATAAATAAATCTTCTTTCACCAAATATGTAAACAACGAATGTCTAGTATTAAAATTCGCAAAAATAACTAAAAAAAAAAAAAAACACTCCACATAAAGCGCAAGCTATGGTCTTTAACTCAATAAAATGCATAGCTCAATTAGAATACGTACTGGAAGTGAAAAAAATAGAGTAACCAAAAAAAAAAATTACGTTTCATCTCAAGAATTTCCAACAACAAATTTTGCATTTTCCTAGCCAGCACATTGTTTGTGGACTCGCTGGTCGATGTAACCAAATCGATTACGATAAACGCTATTTTAAATTCATATATCCCACCAAACGCATTGTTTTATCGAACGTTTGCCCATCAATACCGAACCAAATAATACTCAATGCATTCAAAAATCTAAACATCGTTCCAAATCACCAATAAACTATTTAAAAGCGGGGGGGAATGCTATTGGATATAACAATAATTAAAATTGTTGTCAACAAATTTTCCTAAATCTTGACGAGATACCTAAATTACATGAGTCACTTATAATTAATTACGAAGAGTCACATTTAGAATATTTTTTACAAATGACCGGATTACTTACTTTACGTGTATAGCAGTCAGATACACAGCTATTGCTTGTAAAATGTTCAATCTTACAAACAACTTTCAATTATTAGATTCCACCAAAATAACTAATATCATCAACAATGCCACAAAAGAAAATTTTGAATTAGTCAAAAACCATCCTCCTAAAACATAAACATAGACGAAATAATATCTGAAACAGTATCAAACTGGAGTGAGAATATAGATATTCCAAAGCAACTAGTCCAATACTATTTCTGTAAACAAGCAAGCGAACTCCACTAATAAGTAAGCAAAATCTCCAAAAAAAATATTAAAGATTGACAAGCACAGAAAATTATGTAGAATCCATACTAATAATTAATAAACGATAATGCTCTAATTCAAGAAATGAGTTTTCAAATATGAAACTAATAACTTTTGAAAAAATTAATGAAAATAATAACTTAGACGAATATTTAGATCCAATAAAACATCTTTTCAATTAAAAATTAAAATACAACTTAACATATTAATAATTTAAACACATTATCGGAAATATGTAAATGAAACATGTGTTATGAAACAAGTAAATGAAAACCCGATTCAATTAATACATGATTACGATCTAAAAAGCAAAGTTATCCTTATCATTTTTGAACAGATTCACCATCTACTAACATCATTCAAAGCTAAAAATGAAATTACTTCAATTGCAAACAAACTTTTTAAAGCTACTGAATTCGTAATGGAAACAAATCCAAGATTCCATAAAGAATCTCCTCAGATTCCGAAAACAATTAAATAAATCACAATCCTAATATTACTACATACCTCAAATGAAACCAGTCATCATACAGTAACTATAATCAAACACGTAAATATGAAATAAAAATACAATGAACAATATAATTCAAAGGAATTTTAATCTATTTTTCAAAAAACAAAAAAAACTTAAACTTCAACTTTCAAAAATTATGTCTACAAGAGACGAATTTCAAAAATAATTACACTGCTCATCTTAAAAATTACCTCGGATATAGCAAAAACAGAACCACAGCTATAAGAACTAGCGGAGGTACAACAACTTATGTTCTTAGTTTGAGTTAGTATTAACATTAGTAATGTTTGTCTAATTCAACGAAAAACACAAGTATGGTATCTCATTAATTTCACAAATGTATGGAAAATAAAACAACTTATTGTGTTTAATTGAAACCACGATCATCAAATCTGAAATTGGTTTCCAGGACAAATCATGTTTATTATCGAATTATCTACACATATGAGTACGAATATCAGTATAATACTATCGTTTCGAATCGAGAAACTGATTTTTACTTTAGCTGAACTCCGCCTAGGTGGTTACCTACATTATACAGTCTAGAATATACAGATTACCTAAATTTGTGTAAACTCACGAACGCATTGCAAAGATACTATAATTAAAAGATAAATAAAAAATTAAATGGAACAGTCAGTTTTTAAATGGCTGAAAACCCGATATACTATTTCTATATATTAGAGTTTAAATTTTGTCTTTCAGAAGGTTTCTTTGGGATTCAGTATTTTTTTTTTTTTTTAATATCATTATGTTATGACAAAACTCCTCATTCCTGGTAAAAAGTGTATAATATAAATCTAACATAGACACATGGCTACTGTAATGATAATTCTAACAATAAAACAAGAGTAAATATCTTTTGCCTACGCTTCTACAACATCAACACCACCGACGCCGCACCGTCACTTATAAAACACTGCGTGTCACTAGTGCTGTGATTTATCACCTTCCTCACGTACGCTTTCTATTAAAAACCATTAATAATCCAAAAACCACGTACATTATACTGAATTAATCTCTAGATTTGAAAGAACGGTCATCGGAGTTTCGGGCCCGAGAAATTGGCAAAAGTAGGACATACACACGCGAAAATGAACAATTTTCAAACATGTTTCCCGTAGAGTAATTTTGCAGTAACATTGCAATGGTCATATTACATACCTACGCGTTATGGTCAGTCGTAAACTTTTTGCTTGCTATATTGATTTTGCTATATATTTCGGCCTAATCCCAGAACTCAAGCATATTAAACGCGCGGTAATTATAATTTCAAACTGTATATCTATACATTTGTGTAGTGTTTGCGGCCTGTTGTGAGAAAATTCATTTCGATGCCATAATCATTGAATGCTAATTTCATAAAAATGAAATAATATTTGTACGTTTAAACAGTTAATTCACACAAATTACACATTTTTTTACATGATTTCATAATTGCTATGCAATTTATTTGGTTGGTACAATTTTCAACTATTTTATTCTTATAGTCAATATATTATTAATATAGTCAATTAATATAGTCAATATATTATATATATTATAGCGTTTTAGGGGGAAAATAACAATCGTTATTTTTTTGTTTATTCAAAGAAAACTGTTTGCATTAAGATTTATGTTTATAAATCATATAAAAATTATTTACTCATTTTTTATATTTATAATAGATCATAGAATATTGCAGGTATGTATCAATGTAAAAACAATTTATTTAGGTCTCATAATTGATATTAATCATAAAGGCATTGCTTAAGATTTAAAAAATGGACTCAGAGGGTTTAAAATAATTATTATTATTGATACCAATTCGGTTACAGTTACTGTACGCCAAGGGAGGTGTTTTCTCTAGGTAACCCCGATGACTTGCGTACGTCTTTATCTAATTGATCGTGATCACGTACCCTGAATATTGAAGACAAAGGAAAACTACAATTCTGACAGATTCATAAATAGTTGTGCCTTATATTGGATTAACAATTAACAATGTCAATAGATTTGACCCTAAACGTATAAAATTCAAAAATATACAATATACGCTAATAATAATGATAATGAAAATAATCGTAAAAGGTGTATGCGTTACGTACAAGTAAAGTCACTTGTCGGCTGTCCAGCTGGATCCCCCAAATGCGCTGCTTCCACGGCTCCTGGTCCGAGACGGAACCACACACGACGTAGATCACGTCCAATGCACAGGACGCACAAGCGTTTAAACCACGTGCAATAAACGAACGCACACGCGTTAAAACGGCACGAGACCAAACTAAAAACGATGGCTAAACACGCGAAGCGTCATACGAAAAAAACCGCGACCGATTGTCACCCAACGGACTCTCGTCAAGTTGCATTTTGTTCGCGAAGGTTCTATTGTCTTCGCACCGAACTCGTTATCTTTATTCGTTATCACTGGTTCGTCGTGGACTTTCTACCAATACCGATCAGTTACATAATATAATATATGTATGTGGCACAATTTATTAAGGTTAGAAAAAATTATAAATATTATAGAAACATTTAGACTTTTCAACTTTATAAAAATATTTCAATAGAAACAAAAATAAATGTTTATATGCGTATAAATAAATAAGTATTGTTTGTTAAACTGTAGTTATGAATAGTCTCTAATGGATTTTATTTAATAGTGTAACACAAAGGTTTATTAATTATTTACTTAGGAATTTGGCCCGAAAAATTAAAATAAAAAATACTTACTTTAAATATATTTCAAGAAACTAATCAATATATTGTATATACATTTTGATATATAATATTTTATAAAATTATAAATGCTAAGTATTTTTAGAAAAAACTTTAATTTTGGACTCACTGTGGTCTTTCATTGATTAATATGAAATTATTTATGAAACCACAATAAAATTTTCACAAATATTTTATTTTACGCTTTCCTTACATGTATATTATGCTATATTAAAATTTAATAGTTCAACTCAATGTTATTCATTTTCTAATGCAGATATTAAAATACCCAATGAAAATTCTTAAATTAATTATGATAGTAGTAAATTTAATTACATTAGACCGATCAAAATCTTAATTTATATTTTTCAGCACGAACAAATTTTTGAATTTTTCATTTACAATTCAATCTAAGCAGTGACTGAAATATAATCATTTTCAGAAATTACATAAAAACAAATATACACAATAATGAACATCTGATGAATAATAAATCTCCTATGTAGGTTTTTTCAGTATTAAAATACTCAAGGGGATTTACTACCGTATTGATTACAAAAGGCTTTTTTATTGAATATTTTTCACACTAAAAAATAACGAAAATATGAAATCCTAGATGAGTTTCTGCCTCAAACACGAACATAGAATAATTTTCATTCAATAGATCAAAAATGAATTTTCAAATGCGTAAATATTTTTTGGGCTACACTATAATAATATGTGTTTAACTGCATTTAATTATCAATAACAATAACTAATACCATAATAATATATTGAAAAACATATTACTAAATACACTTTTAAAAGTCGTTAGTCATATTTTTTTCTTATAAATATATTTTATGTAAAAGATTAAAATGACAGTGCAAGGTTAAGAATATACATATTTGTCTACATATATTAAAAAAATCATATAAATCTATTCAGAAAACTTTAAATGGCTATAATTTATTACTAAATTAATTCATTTCATGTTTTATGTACATATATTAAATATATTCTACGTCCATTCTGATAAATGTTCATATAGACATAATAATAAAGTTGTTTTATGTAATTAAACTTAAACTTGGAAATTAAATACATGACCGAAATTACCATTTTTCAATATATACGAATCTATAATTATTCTGGTTTGTGCATATACACATACAAATTTCATAAATCTTTTAGATAAAATTCTTAGATATTATTTATTTGTTTGAATAAATTATTTTCGTGGATGAGTACAGATTTTGAACACATTGATGTATGATTGTTATTGGTTTCAAAATATTAGTTAAATTCCTAAACTCTTCATTTACGTGATCTACTCGAACTAAAATTCTTCTTATCATCAGCGGTTTGTTACATTTTGATATCATTGGGTTTTAAGAAAAATTAATTTGTGATTATACATTAAGCGTGATTTAATAAAATAGTAGAACGAAAAGTTTTGTAACAAGCGTGAAGAACGACAGTAAAACTAAATGGAAGGACATGAGATGTCAAAGGGATGATGGCGTGGCGTCAAGAGGAAGAGTGGTCATTAAAATTCAAGGAAGCCAGCAACTCGAGTACGTAGGATTAACCGCTGTGTGTAACATTTGTTTCTCGGGATCGAAATTATACGACTCGTCCTCGATCCTCTTGGTCAACCCATCCTTTTCTCGGCCTCGTACTGGATTCAACTGCTGTTCCGGTACGATGGAGCATTAGAGTGGGAGGAGGGAGACTACGTATTTTGTATTCCACCACAGATTTTGGTCGCCAATAATCCAAACAAAAAATCCGACAATCGCATAGTGAGGTTTTTTCCACTAAAATTTTAACCGAATATTTTTTCAACAAAAATATTTTTAAAAAACAATATTCAGAACAAAAAGTTTTTTGGCTCCGAATGCAGCGGCGACAGTAATAGTTTCAAACGTTTGAAACGTTTTGTAACCACAAAACTGTTTAACTATTACAACACTAATCGTATGATTTATATATATATATATATATATAATTTTAACGCGTAACACAGCGGATATGATTCTTTCATATTGTTGTACAGCCGTTGTGTGACTAATTGTTAAAAGTATTTTATAATTAAATATATTATATTCTATATTCTATATCAGAATATGCTCAACAATAGTATAACTTAGTAATTTATAGTAAATACTACAACGTAGTATATATACGATTAATCTAAATATAGTAATGTACATACTTGAACAATTGTTTTCGATGTGATCGTTGGATTATTATTTTAAGTTTGAAATCATATTTATATTATATATATATCGAAGTTAAATTAATATAGATAGGGATTTGTTTGTATAATGATATTATTTTTTCAATTATGTTTTATTCCGCAATTGCAGTTAATATAATTTAAACATTTTGCAGTAATTTATTATTATGGTTGTTGTAGTATTTAATTTTGCTACAGTTCACATTGTTATAATCACGTTATAAATCTTTTTAATGTATTATAATACAATGTAGGTTAATAATATATTGACTTTAATATTTTATATAATATAAAATATTTGATATTATTTATATTTTTTCATTTAAGTATCTTAAGAGGCCCAAATATTTTTGATGTTATATTATTTTAATAATACAAAAATTAGGGTAGATAGTTTTAATTAAAAAAGAACAGTAAAATTCGGGTTTAGGTCTGAAAATTGTTCAGGAAAAAAATCATAAAATAATTAAATTAAGAAAAATTAAATAAAAATAAAAATAAAGCAAAATAAATAAAACGTTTTTTTCTTACCTTGCTGTTCTTAATTGATTTTTGTTGTGTCTATGTATATAATTGACCATGCAAAAATGATTGAGAAAATAGGTTGGGTCAGTGGCTTCCCTTTAAATTTGAAATCACCGACAAAATAAACCAGCCAATATATAGATGCACAAAACTGAAGTCATCCTACGAAAAATCGCGAGTAGTAGCTCCTAACTGGATTGTGCACATACACGGCGTGAAGAGAACATACACACTAACTAGGAGACGAGATCATGGAAGGATCTATGGTGTAATTATTTGTGCTTTGTTGTGACAGTTTTCTGCTATATCAGACTATGTTAGTGGTCCGATTAAAGAGTGGCCAATTTGTCATTGAGTTGTCTGAATCTTGCCTTTGCAGTAATGGTGTTATTCAGCGTTATGACTATTCGTCTTTGGTTCGTTCTCACATATATTTTATTTTGTTTAAGTTAAATCTAATGTGTTATGCTTATGTGGGAAGTTTATATTTTTTGCTACCCTGATGATAAATATCTCTCATGTGTGTTGGTTGTTTATTATTTCGTTTTTATTTGGATAGTCCGTGGGAAAGTTATTTGATATTCATATTGTGACTTACGTATTTTTTTTTTTTTACTCGAAAATGTAATCGGTGTTCCGAAAGGAGCAAACATCAGTATATTTTTATTTAGAAGAAAATGTACGAAATAATTTCGTGAATACGAATATGAACATGAATACCTCAAAACATAAAATGTTTGTTTTTATAATAATGATTATAATAGTGATATGTATGCATATCATTATATTATGTACATAACTGTGTCAGGAAACGAAACCGATTTTTGTTTTTATCCTTATTCATGTTAACCTATCCAATAAATACGAAAAATTGTAAATTACTTTTATGTTCACAAGTTAAATGATGTTCTATTTTTTTAATACATAAAGTATATTCAAGCACTATAATCTATCATACTTTTTTTATAGAATATTTAAAAAAATTTTAGAGACATACTATTGAATGTACATTCTAAAAAAATCATTAATATATTCCAGATGTAGCAGGTATTATGTACTGCCCAATTAAATGTATATATTAGTTTTGATAAATTTTGAAAAAATCACATTTTATATTTGTATTTACACATATAAGTTTTATAATATAACATACTCAAGCATTAGACTGTTAAAAATACTATGTATGTATTCGTATCATTATAAATATCATATTTCAATTTTAGTCACGAATATAAAATGTTGTATTATGTGTATGAAAAAATTGTCAGGAATTATCCGTTATTATCTTAACTGATAATATCATAATACTTATACGTTTTACACATATTTTTATATTTTTTGCATGTTAAATAATATAATTTTTTATTATAAAATCACTTGCAACTTTCCACATTTTTAATAAAATGCTCTATTTTGTTTATAATAAAATTTATTTATGTAGACATTTAAAATGTTCATCTAAACTAATTTAAAATGTTTATACTATACAATTAATTGAATGTCAAAAAAAAATGATTTTATATATTAAAAATATGTTTATAATCATTTTGATTTTAGAGTAATCATTAAAAATTGAAATTAATGATTTAAACATTATTATTATTTAAGTAAACGAATTTATGGTGGATACCACTATACAAGAAGTTCAATTTATACTGTTCAATTAATAACGTGAATGGAATTGATGAACTTAACTAAACTCAGTAGTACAATGGGAAGAATGATTTATAATTTCATATTTTTTCTGAATCATAATTGAAATTAATGATTTATTTGTATTGTTTACTCGTATGTAGAATATCGTTATCAATTAGTAAATATTTTATTTAATGTAGTATTATTTTTTAAATGTTACGTATTTATCAAAAATTGCCAGTGTCATATTATATTGAAATTAAATGTAATAATGTAAACATAATATTATTTAAAGTAATAATTATTACAATGAATTTGATTTAATTTGCATAATTTATCAAAATACGAGTACAATATATACATAAAACTTTATATTAATAAAAACTTAATAGAAATTATTTAATTTTTCACACGTGATCAATAGTTTAATAGAACTGTATTATCAACGGTTACTTCAACTTACAGTTATTTTACTATAATTTATTTACAATTTAATATAATTTATTTAATGTCACATTAGTAAATAATATAAAGAAATAATATATTAAGTAATAATCATTTCGCACGTAGTCACATTTAATTTTTTGAACATTGAAATATTTTAAAATAAATTGTCCAATGTAACGAATGATATTAAAATTAATTATTAATAAAATAACATTTTGAAGCAAACCTATCTTATGATTTTTTGTAGTTTGCTTCTTCTTAAAACCATAGTAAGTTTAAAATGATATAAATCTCTAAAATTCAAAATCAAATAGCACACAACTACATTAAAATTAATTCAATCGATTATGTTAGACAAATGAAAGATCTAGCATATAAAATTATACTATTTTATCTAACTATTATAATTTCATAGCGTTATTGATATTATTGTCTATTGAGATATTTAATGCATTGAAACTCATTATGTATAATACTGTGAAAATGGGACTCAAGTATTTTCATTTTATCTATCAATATTTTAAATTCACTTTGCACTAAGAAATGTTGCAATATTAAACAATTAAAACTAGTTTCAAAATATTTTTAGATTACGAAGTTCATAAAACAAATTTGAAAATTTAGCAATCAGCTCACTATTATGAACCTCTTTCTAAAGCTTGCGAACTAATTAAAACTTCACTACAGTCCAATAAATTTACATACTATGATTCGAGTCTCAATGACTAATACCAAGGATTCCAACCAACCTTGTCGCTAATAATTCTAGTTCATCGGACACCTATATTTAAAATTGTGCTATGATTAATATTAAATTAATATTTTTAATTCAAAAATGTATTTTTATTAATTTATTTTATTGTGTATTATTAATGTATACATACGTCCACTATAAAATATAATTGTTCAACTTTAACATCTACTAACAACATTCATACAATTATGTATAATCTATGTATTTATAGTAATCATAACAACCACAATTTTATGTTGAATGAAAATATGCGATTAAAACTTATAATAATTGTATATTGATACGAATCTAGCTGTTTATATGTATATTTTATTGGAAAGATAATATACATATTTGTATTAAACATTTTCAGAAGCATGTTTAAGTATAAAAATGTTTACCTCTTAAAATTACACTTAATTAATAACAAAAAGAAAAATTAAAAAAAGTCACGGGTTCACATAAGTAACTATGGTTGAACAGTTATATTTAGCTACTTGACACAAGATTTGAAGTAGTAAGACTGTCCTACGTGTTCTGACTTAATACAATTTTCAAGACAGTATTTTTAATATCTCGCTAACTGAACCCAGTCCATATTTTCTAGACATATTCTCATAAAAGAACAGGGCGAAAACATATTTCAGTATAAAACACCTTCCGCAATATGCGAATGTATCGTGGCCAATCCATCTATTTTATGTGTGGTCTTCTAACATATGTATATAACAGGAAATCGAATTTTCACTTTATATCTTTCTTTGTTGATATTTTTTTCATCTGATTTTTACGAGTTAAATTTATTTTAGCACCGAGTTAACATTATCATAAATGATCATTAATTTTTTATAAATATAATATATAAATAATCTATTTTATATAATAATAATAGTTGGGTAAATTGTACCAATTAAAAATTTAAAAAATATATTAAACAAAAATAAGAAAAAGAAAAAGAAAAAGAAAAATAAGAACAATCTTTAAATGAATACTTGTTATAAAAAATATATATTTTATAAATATATATAACTATACATATATGGTAAATATATATATAATAATAAATCTAATGGATATCACAAAAAAAAATATAGAGTTGTTTAAAATGTATTTATTAAGTTTTGATTAAAATCGGTTTTGATTAAACATTATCGTAAAGTATAAAGTGAAAAAGAAAATACAACAAAATTAAGAAATAATAATAAATGCGAATATATAGAAAAAAACATGATTATTACAATAATAATATATAAATTCGATCCAAAAAAAAAATTACCTAAAATCTTGTCTTGTATATAATAGTTAGATGACTTTTAGATGAAACCGGTAGTTATTAAATACATTTTATGTAATAACACTGAATTTTTTATTTTTTAACTTTCATTTGCTTAACTATATATATATATATATATATATAAACATTTTTTTAAATTACGATTTCATTTAATTCCATTTTAACATAATTTGTGATTACCACACATTTTATTTGCTGGTTATTTATTGACTTTTACGTATTATAATAGGCACGTAAAAGATAATAAATGCAGTATAATATCATAAAATATAAAATAGGGAAAACAATAGGCTCCTATGCCTTAATGCTAATCATTTATTCATATTTAAACGTTATTTCTATGATATATTATAAAACATTTGAAGAATATTATGTTAGTATTATTTGAACATATTTTAAGGATACATAACTACTATAATTATATTAAAATAATCAGTAAATATACATTTTCTTTTATTAGTATAATAATACACAGTGTGAAACATAATATAAATAATCTACGAGTAATACACAAAATTATTAAAAAAGACGCACCCACACAATAATATGATATTTTTTAATCTTTCATTTAAAATGTGACAACAAAAAATACCTATCATGTTGTAAGTAATAAGATGTAGAAATATAGGTATGAAAATAATATTTGATGAGGTTTTTTCAGACTATTACATGAAAATATAATAAATTATTAACCAATTGTGTCGCAAGTTATTATATATACAACAAAATTTTCTCGGCAAACACAACGGTATTAAGGCTTGCCATAATTTAAATATTTTAACTTTCTTTATTCGCATAATCGGGTTATTTGATTGAATGTCGACATTCACGGTGAGAGATTTGTAAAACCATTGACACATATTATACCGCCATTAGCATCAGGTCACCCAGTACTTGAGCAATGTCTCATGTGGTTGAAAGTTTACCATCGACGATAACAATAACAACAACCACCGCTGTTGTAAAATAATTTTTCTTCTCGTGTATACCGATTCTTTTTCTTACTTTAACTTATCGAATAACTCTCGGGCATTGCATGCCATCTTCACCTCCACTACTACTTCCACTTCCACCACCATCACCGATATCGTCTCCACCACTACATCCAGATCCCGCCGACACCGTCACTGCTGGAGTCGTGTCGCTACCATCGCCACAGCCACGGGCTATGAATTATGATCGCCTTGGCGTTAGCGGTAAGGTAGATGGGCGGTGTGGTTGGCCCCAGACAAATGGTGTTTGATTTATGGCCACCAGACGGTTAGTATTTCAAAAATGGCTTTATTATACGAGGATCGCAAAGAGATAGAGAGAGTAAAAAGAATGAGAAGAGAAAAAACACACTCTCGCGCCAACAGAGATTTGGTGGAGTGCAATTGGTGAAGGTGGCGGTGGCGGTGGCGGTGTTGGATGGCGATGGTGTGGCGGTCGGTCTAATGGCAAAAACCAAATTTGCTGACAGGCCGGCCGAATTTATCGCCGGGCTTCGCAATCGGATGATACCGATTCAGTAACGGTAAAGCCGGGAGAATAATAAAAAAAAAACTTATTTGAAAACAACAAAAAAAGTTTAAAACGCATTTGCAGGGATTGAACCAAGTCATTCGAAATATATATATATATATATGTGTGTGTGTGTGTGTGTGTGTGTGTGTGTGTGTGTGTGTGTGTGTGTGTATTCCCTGAAAAATGAACCCTTCTCCGTTAAAAATAATAAATTTATATTATATGCTTATTATAAAATAATCTAGCGATATAGTTTCCTTTTATTGAAATTTTAATAACAAATATGATTTTTTAAAAATCACGAAAAACTAAACCTAGATGTTTGGTGTCCCTTATCTTGTCGTTTTATAATAAGTACTAATTATAATAATAAAATGATAGTTTTATTAATTCACGATATATTTAAGTAAATGAAACATTTCCGCGTTTTTACGCATACTTAAACACGATATTATATTTATGCAACTTTTTGTATAACGTGGTATCGAAAATTATGATTAACGATTCTAATATATTGTAAATACGAAAATGTTGATCGAATACGTTTTGAAAAAAGTTGTATTTGTGTTAGAGTTTACATTCACGCATAAAATTTTAAAAAAGAAGTACAGTCAAACACAATATGGTTAAATAGTTAAATACTGCAATAAATACGATTAGAAATATTATAAAGATATGTATATAGCCCGATAGGTATAATACGACCATACGTGATGCGGATTTCCCTTCTTTTGCTTCTTACCGATTTGACGAATATTGTTTATTACAATCAAATTTGCCGACTTAAAGGTACCTTAATGAACAAAATGAAGGGCAGGGTAACCCATATCTCCACACTTCCTTTTAAATTAAATTAAAAATTTTAATTTTTTGCTGTTAATGTATATTTTAATTAACATATCATTAATTTAACTGTACAGGCATTTGATTCTAACATTTTTAATTTAATTTCAACTAGAAAACCACAAAATTTAATTACTTTTTAATGGAAAATCACTCAATTATCAATTTCATTACCTCAAAATTAAAATTTTAACTTTTTTAACTTTTCTGATAATTCAAAATATTTATATTTTTATTATTTAGAAATTAGAATTTATATAGATTTAAAAAGTAAAATCACAAATGTATTAAAATTTTTATTATTTAGAAATTAGAATTTATATAGGTTTAAAAAGTAAATCACAAATACATTAAAATTAAATTGTATTAAAATTATTAATTTTGGGTTTAAATTAAAAGAAAGTTGGTACAAATTAGACTTCAAATTTAGTTTCACTAAAAATATTTAAAAATTTTATTTATGTTGTAATTTTCAAGATTTTTTTCAGCAAATTTGGGAAAAATTAAAAATTAAAATTATACTGCATCCAATGCTCTATTTCTAACAATTTAAAGTACTGCATGGTTTTGAACAGTAAAATACTTGTATAATACCTGTATAATACAAACAAAAATTGAAATACTGTATATTATCAATTCCCATTTGTTATTAAAAACCCATTGCACATATTCATTTAAATTTAGAACTATTACATTTAATACTACAACGTAATATTATGTTTGTTTGTATACTATTTTAAAATTATCTCAAATAATCAAGTTGAAATTTAATAGACTGTCATCGATTCGACGGGATGTGTAGAACGGGGCTTGCAAATGTGTCAATTTTATCAGTGTACATGGGGATTTGTGGTTTCAGCGCTACTGGGGGTTAATTATAATATCTTATTCTTTGATAATGCATCAACATATTATTTTAATTCTCTCCAATTTACAAATTTAAAATCAAAAAATCATAACCACAGAATCAAATATTTATGCAAGTTTTATGAAAATGTTATGATATTAATTTACTATTATACGTGTCAAAGAGGGGGGGGGGGTGTCCGGATCCGGAGACCTTTCTCTTCGACGCATCACTATAATACAAACCATATACAATGCGAATAATTATCTTTAATTTGTACCCATGTATACTAAAATATTAGAACATTAAAAATGCACTACCACTATTTATTTAATATGCTCCAAATATTTAATAAAAACGACAATAAATATTTAAAATCACCATAAAATGTTTGTATAATAATAATTTAATAATTAGTAAAACAAATAAATCAGATTTAAAATAAACTAACAAATAGGGACAAACAAAATCTTTATCGTAACTCATATCATTCATATAATAAACTAGTTATTTAACATTTTTTTCAATTTATTTCTTTAGTTATTGTCTTTTAAACAAAAGCACTTTTTCATTTGCCACTGCAATGTTAATTTTTTTTCAAGATTATATATTTTGGTATTGTTTTTGTTTTGGTTTTTTCAAAGTACCAATTTCAACAGTTTTAACATTTTTAACATTGATTTTCCGTTTATATAAAAAACATGTACATACTATAGGTTATATATATATTATAACCTAAATATTTTTTTTTCTTCATATAAAATATATATATATATATATATACATATCAACGATCATGGCCTTTCTATAATCTGTATATTACGTATTTATTTACTTTGACAACTTACCATATATCACTGAAATTCATATGATGAATATTTACAAAATGTCTTAAAAAAAATTCTCATATATACAATGACTATCGAACATATTACTTCCAAGATGTTGCTTTACTTTTAAAAGTTTTAAATATATATTTATATATATATATTTTTTTTAAATACAGTAAAAGTAATTTTACTTTACATATTTAACGTGAAAAATCGTTGAGCATCCTTGACGTTATATAGGTTGCATGAACACTATGAACATTTTATAAACAGCAAACGTTATGTTATATAATACATGAGTTTATTTATTATTCATCAAAATTGCTGTATTTATAGTATAATATATTGCACAAATTATCATAAATGTGAATAAATTTCAAAATAAATTTTAATTTTTTTTTTATTGTTTACAGGTGAGTAAAAAGATTGTTGCCAAAAAAAAAAATATTTTTAATAAAATATACGTAAGTATTCGAATATATCTTTAGATATTACTGTATGAATTTAGATATTGTTAAAATACTTATTGAAGCTTTAATTTGTTTCATCCAGTCTATTATAACTATTATTAATTACTACACAATGTAATATATAATACTAGGTTTAAATGATTCAATCAATAAAAATGAAATCAATAAAAATGTATTTTTAAGAGGAAATTTAAATTTTACATTTTGTTTTAGACTGTATTAGACATGATTTTATGTATAAAAATTAGATACAATATTCAAAAAATAACAAAGTGAAACAACGAAATACTAGATTTATAAAACAAATAATGAACTACATTTGTTAAATTAATCGTATGTTACTAATAATTAAGTTATTGATATTTCATTTATATAAAACAATCTTTGTACCTCGACTGTAAAAAAATTAATTTATAAATAAGAACAGTAGTAAATTAACGAATAAAAAAAAACAAAATGAAATATATAAAAAAAACTTTATTCAGCTTAATTGTTATATCTATTTATATTTAACGTAAATTATTTATTTCAAGTTAATGATAATATTTTGAATTTTGTCGTGAAAAAACCTAAGTGAGAAGAAGCCTTATATATAGCTTGAATTATTTTGATAATAATCGACTGAAGTATTAATTAATTTTATTGTTATGTTTATTTATCGATTTTAATTTTCACAATCAGTTTATATACATATATATAGGTTGATACTCAGGTATGTAGATGTATTACACTATATGGTTTATAGGTAAAAGTAATACTTTTTGAAGAAAATAGAATGTTAATAAAAAAAATTAATTATTGTAGATAACATGGTAATTTGAACGTCAGAAAGGTCAATAAAAACATTATAATATTATATACTACTAGTGACCCGTAAAGATCGGTTATTGACAAAACGCTGGACAAAACTAACTAAATATTAAAATATAGAACTAAAATATTATATATTTTATATTATATAATATTTAATATATAAATATATTTATATATTAATATATATATATATATTATATATATATATGTATATATATATATATCTTTATTATTATATATTATTCATTCAAATAAATACTAAAATAAATACAAATAAAAAATAAATTGAAAAACAAAATTATTTTTGCTTCCGTAATGGATGGTTTTTTAAAAAAATTTGTACTAAGATTTGAAATAGGTACATGATCATCGTAAAATACGATAAATATATTGTGATGCAAATTAAATCAGTACAAAATCATATATACTCAGAGTGTATTCTCTTACCTGTGAAAACCAAATGTATTATGTTCTAAAAAAAAAAAAGAAAAAAACTAATTTCAAATCCAAAATTATTTTTAGAAAACAACCTTTACCCTTCGTGAATAACATAAAAATCCTGTGATTGATTTTTGATAACATACTTACTTGAAAACTTCATACAATCAAAACCAAAACTAATACAACCAAGAGTATCAATATCATAAAATCCTTAAGCCATGCTGAATGGGGTACAGAAAGTAATGTTTTAATCAACTTAATAGATCTCTTGTAAGATCTAAACTAGACCATGGAGCCATCTGTTACAGCAATGATAACCTTAATATTTTAAAAATAATAGTGATTAACAAATAGTTTAGTTTATAGTTTTAAAAATTCCTAATAGTGGTCTAAGAGTTGCAACTAGAGCATTTTGAAGCAACCCAGTTTTGAATATTTTATCCATATCTGGAGAACCACTCCTTCACAGTCGTAGAAACAAATTATCCCTAAATTACATAGCGCATATCTTATCTACTCCAGAAAATTCAACATTGCCATTTTTATGAAAAATTGTTTCGGAAATATATTTTCTACTAATTCCAATCTTAAAAAACTATTTGGTTTAAGGATGACAAACGAAATGTCTCTTACTAATTTCGATTCTAATTTAATATTCAAGCGAGAAATTAATCTAGAAATTAATCTTCTTGGAAAGCGCCATCATTTCTTGTAGATACCAGTCTAATAAACTATACCAAAAAAAGAAATAATAAATACTATATATAAAAACTTACTGAAAGACATAATGGACTATTCACCTTCCACCCCACAAATCTACACAGATAATTCCAAAACCAACACAGGTGTTAGGATCGCAATCATATGTAAATGACTCATCCTTATCTTACAAACTATTAGATCATAATAGTATTTATACAATGGAATACATAGCCCTTCTTAAAGGAGTCATTCAATTACCTGATTCCATTATTAAAATTTGTACGGATTCGCTCAGTGTTCTTAACAATCTTAATTATAACTTCCATTCGAACACTTTAGCAATTAAAATAAGCAACATAATTTCCAAAGCTAACAAGGACATACAGTTCATATGGACACCAGGCCATTGTGGAATTGTTGGCAACGAGAAAGTCGACAAAATAGCTCGTCAAACAGTCAATAACCCGATGTCAGAAATACGCTCTTACACCTCACCTATTGACATTCATATTATTATGAATATTAACACCTATTGTATCAACTTATGAGAATCTGAATGGTAACGTATACCAAATATACGTTATAAGTACTCAGAGAAATTAAAAATACTACCAATTACTGGCCTAAATCACAATTACTTAATCGCAAAGATGAAGTAGTTATTAACAGACTTCGAATAGGTCACTCAAAGATGTCCCATGGTCATCACATGCAAAAGGAAGAGCTAGCTCTGTGCCTAATATGTTGTGAACCCCTTACAGTCAAGTACCTCCTCATCTACTGTCGAAACCATATAGAAACCAGAAGTAGTCTAGGAATTCTTGACAGCCTCTACGAAGCTATGAACCCAAATGAAGCAAATAGCAACCAAATAATTATATTTTTAAAATATATTAATATGTATAACTTAATCTAGTACTAACAGTGTACCCATTCACATGGAGCATTATTATTAATATTTTGTAAGCTAATAACCTAAGTTGTGGAAGCTGTACCATGAATAAAAATATATATATATATATATATATAATTTTATATATTTGCCGTTCAATTAATATTCATATTTATTACAAACATGTACTCGTATAATATATAATGTTTAGAGTATGTTATTGATATTGATATTTACAATTTTATGTATAATTTAAAATAAGTAATTTGTATTGAACGGAATATATTTATATATAGAATAATAAATGGTCACCCTTTTATCCGTACATAATTTGAATTGGATTTTTCTGCATAAAATATTATGTGATTTGAAAATCAAAAGTTAAAAACAGATAATTTTCCCTCAAATTCCATTGGAAGCGGACAAATGGAAATCTGAGAGCGATTGAGTTAAAAACCAATTAGCCATAAAAAAGAATTGGTTTTTTTTAATGCGTTGCACGTAGGGGCGAGTAAATACACTAGCCATTGACAGGCTTTAAATTAATCATACTTGGGTTAGGAGTAATTCGAAAAAAATATTCTGTAATACACATATAAATTTATTAAATTATACTGGCACTTTTCATTGAGTTTTCACCATACCTCCGAATCCGAATGGCTTGTCGAAAACGTTACGACTGATTTGTTTTATTCCCGATTTCTGTAGCGTTTTCGACATTAGCAGGGGTGATGATAATATAATACAATAGCTATACGATAACATTGGTAATCATTACACACGTGCAAAAGACAGCAGATGCATTTAAACCCTAGTCATTATCCGAAAATGAAACAACTCAGCATTAATTTTTCTGCTCGCTGAAAATTATGTATATGAATGCATCGTTATGCGTGAGTGTTTGTGTGTGTCATAAATATATAAATAAATATATACATAAATAATAATCATTTTTTTAATTATGTCGCCATGCCACCCTATTCAAACTTTTTAGCATGACTGTTTATTGAAAATATATTGTTTTTTTTTCATCATTGTTGTTTTAGCTCTAAATTATTAGAGTTGCCCCTAACTTTGAACAGTCTCCCTATTTTCTCTTATTAATTCCCAATAAGAAAAAAAATAACACTCAATTCTCTTTTGTACAAACTTCAAATAAAAATACATACTCATATACTCGTAATACATACAAATTGTTGAACTGCAAGTTGTAAAAATATAATTAAAATATTATGTTATATTGAGGGACGGCCCTAAGTTAAATCAACTGAAATATTTGTCCTAGATTCTATATGCATTTTAAGGCCCTACATCATGAGAAATAAGTTTATAGTTAAATTTAAAAAAATATTTTAAAATAATCTCTTTTAGTTAAAATTAGAGTATATTTATAAGACAAAAAGTATTAATTATATTTTATACAAGTGATTTTGTACAAATAATTTTTATATATGAATAAATATATATTAACTAAAGTCAGTGAGTAATTATAAAAAACAATATAAGTTTCGACAAAAATTTGTCAGGTGTTAATGGAAAAAGAAAATATATTAGTATATATTATATTTCTTAATATAAATTTTCTATTATATATATGTATATATATATATTATATTTTATAATACTCATTAGATTTAATTAATACAAAGTTCTATATATTTACATATGTTTATCCATATAGAAAATTATTTTTATTATTAATTTATATTTTGTCTATATCTTTTCTTTTTTTTTTTATTTACAAAAGTAATACAACTAATAATAGCGTTATGGTCAACAATAATAATAATAAAGATAGTAATAATCGATGCTAAGTCTTAAGTGTCTTATCGCTACTGGCTACTGGCCGTATGCAGTTTACAGGTTATTTCGTTTTGTTTTTATTTTTTGTACAAGAAATTCAAATACGATACGATAATTCATTTTTGAGTTTTATCAGATTTCAGCTAAAGACTGATTTTGTCACCTTGTTGGGAAATATTTTTTCTTTAAAAATACATTATATATTAAGGTATGAATAATTAAATTAATTATAATTTTACGCTAACATGTTTTCTTTACATTTTACATTGGTTACATTAAAGCTCTGGAAAACATTCGATTTTTTCATCAAACTGACCCCAGAAACTTCTACCACTTAGACTACTTTCAGTAGTTCAATTTTGATTTGAATTCATTTACAAGTCTACTTTACATCGATGGTGTCATTTTTTACATTTAAAAAATATATAAGGAAAACTCAGTTCTTCGTTAGTGCAAAAGTGTACAAATTCATGACTTGGATATAAGTACTTTCGTAAAAATGGTTCAAAGTCTTCCATGATTTTTCATGAATACAGAGAAATAGAATTTAATTTGGCAAACATTTCTGCAAAAAAATTAGACGAAGATGCAAGTATTCCAGCTACCTTTAAATGTCCAAGAGTAAGAAAAAATATGAAATTATTAAATTATGAAAATGTCGAAGAACCCATGGTACATAATGAATATTGTTTTCCTTCCAATTATTTTTTCATCATCGTGACCAAACCATGCAATTAAGTGAGAAATGTTTTAAACAGTTAGAGACTTATTCAAGGTTTTCACATCTCATTGGAAAATTGAATATAATATAATATATCTAAGATGTTACAAACTATTTGATTTTTGAACCGAACCGAAACGAACCAGAGATTTTAGGTTCAGAAAATCGAATCATAATTGGGAATATTTAAACCAAACTAAAAACAAAATAGTTTGGTTCAAACATTGAACTAAAGAAACATGAGATTTGTACCTAATTTGTCAAAAACCAATAATAAATAAACCAAAAATTTTTTAATAAATAAAATTTAGTTTTTTTTTTATTTTTATTTTTTTTTTGTAGGATGGATAATATATATTTTTCGTAAAAATACGAATATTAACGAAGTATTTTTACATTTTCACTGTTGCTTATCAATATAATAATATAATATAATGTTAACAATGTTTCACAAATCATTTCCTTCTAAATAAATGGCAATAATCTACAAAGATTTACAAAGTATTATCAGTGGACTACCAAGAAAATATTGAACATTAGTTATAAACGTATTCGTATATGTTGGATAAAAAAAATTTTTTTTTGTCTTTTTATTGATAAAATCTGAGTACATTGTAAAATAAATTTCAAACCATCATAATTTGTTATCGCTATAGTTGTTATAGTTATAATCATGGAATAAGTATAATATATGTATATTATGTATATAATATATAATATATATAATAATAATGAATACTTATTCATAAAAGATTTATTTTTTTCTCAGACAATAGATTAAAATAATATGTGTTCATTAAACTTAAAAAGCTGGATTCGTAACATCACATAATTTAACTAATATCTATTGAATTTGAGTAAACGTCTATAATTGACTATAAACATGTGATTCTTTTTTTTTATTTCAGCAAAATCTAGAAAGAAAATATTTATTTAAGTTGTAATATGATATTATCTATTTTCTGTCGTTTTACTTTTTAATAATAGTTAAAAAAACTTAAGCCTAAATATTTTTTGCTTATCATCATAAAACAGTGTTTGGTACTATGATGTTAATTAATTATTACTAATAAATGCTATTGTAGAATATAAATACCTAATAATATAAAATTTATTATTTTTGCATCATAACAATTAAGTATATGTGGAATAGTAATGATATAAATATAATTAAAAAATTGTATCTTTTGTTCTAATGCATCTATTTAAAAAAATACTCTGTTTAAACTTGGAAAAATGAATTACATACAACATGAAATAAATATATTTATTTTTTATTTATTTTATTTGGTTAAAAGTTTTTAAATGTTAATTACTGACACATTTATATGATAACATTACAATAAGTATTTTTTAAGTATTTCTATAAAAAAATATCTACCATCAATTTGATACAATATATTTGAATATTTTGAATAATATTAGCATAATCCAAGCAAGTTTGATGAATTCGTTAATTTAAAACTTTATGATTTGACATTATAGAATAATTTTCCTTTCATTTCTTAGCACACTCGTGATAACATGAATAGTTTTTTGGTATCAAAAACAAAAAATAAAATGGTAAAACACATAAAACATTTAAATCATAAGTTAAATTCAAAACGTTAAAAAAAAAATTAAATAGGAAGAGAACTTCATTTGAATACGAAAAATAACACTTAACAGATTAAAATGTCGCAACAACAGTTAGAAAAGCAAAATATTACAACACAGAGTTGTCCTTAGTCTGTTATAGTTTTTCAAGTTTTGGAAATATGTTAAAATAGAAAAATCAAATGATTCACTCAGTATATTTTCACAACCGTATTTTTCTCCTTTTTCATTGTATTTGTTTACATTTTAATTGAAACTCTTTTATTGAAAAAAGCCAGCGATTTCCTTGATTTCCTTAATTATTGAAATAAATTAAACGAATTTAGTCCAACTATGGAACCACTTTTTAAATTTATTAGTATTCTATTAAAGTAAAATAATAACTTATTTTATTAAAACATTGACCAAGTAGTTGTAATAAAACCATTATAATAATATTATAAATTATGTAATGCAAACAATTAACAAATATTTCAAAAAGACATTTATTATTTAAAATAGTAATATTAGTAATACGTTTTTAATATTAATATTTAGTAATTGAAAATGGTAGGCGTATCGGCATTAATTTAACAATAGTAAAAAGTTAATATGAAGTTGAATTTGAGCTCATCGTGAAATGTAATTAATATTTAGTTTTCACTTTTTTACTGCTCACCTTTCAAACTCCATAAATATAAATAAAAAGTTTAAAAATTAAAAATGATGTATATATTATGACTACAAAAAAAAAAAGATTACTTAAATGAAATAAAAAAGTATAAAATCATCGATTTTAAGTAAAATGTATAGGGAAATACAACATGTACTCAAATTACTTTTAAATATTACATCTTGGATATAATAGAACGAAAATGACAATTTTTTACAATAAAAATTCGTCATTCGTAAAACAGTAGTGGCGTGACATTTTTAAAATACATTTATTTATACAACATTAATATTTATTTACTTGATACGTATAACACAAGGTTACACAATCACAAAATGAAATCACCTATAATTCATAAATAAATCACTGCTTTCAATTATATTTTCATAGCAAATTTATGTACAAAATAAATATTAGTACATTTAAATTCAAAAATTCAAAAAGCCTTCAAAGCGTGTATTTTATTTTGTAGAGTATTACTCTAAATCGTCGAATAGCAATCGCATAACGAGCAATAAAAAGTTAGCTACATGTAAACACTGGTGAACAAATTAATTCATACACTATAATTACACTATAAGTCAATTTTACGTTATGTGTAAGCTAATGCAATTTTCTTTTAAGATATATAATGTATATCAGAATTTCCACTCTTTTTAATTGCGGTTTGTTCAAAAGACTTTTTACAAAGACTAATTAAAATATCTGTCTTGGAAAAAGAAAGGAGTTTCTAACATAGGATATTGATATCACACTTAAGAAATACTACAGTTTACTAGTTCCTTTTGTTATTTTATTGTTCTTCAAACATGACTATAAAATTTCTCATTAATATTAAATATCTTAAAAATGTATTACTAAATAATCTACTTAGTAGTTCGCAACGGAAACAAATATTATATAGATATATATATATATAAAATACACGATAAACTCATTTAGGATACATAGCGTTTCTCTTAAACACAAGTGCAATTTATTTATTTATTTTAGAAACAAACTTAAGTTAACGCATTGTATTAGTTGGAAGGTCACAAATTTAATTTTTTAAATATTTAAAAACTTAAGAAAGTAACAGCGAATATGAGACTACATTTTAGATGATAAGATAATTTGAGTGATTAGCACTCATCGCTCTGCTCATCAACGTCGTCGCTTAGCTTCACAAGTCCAAAAATAATTCCGACTTGACGTGAAAACCTGCTTTGGGTAGGTAACAGAGAGTATAGAAATTTGTTTCCAGTAGTCATGCTTTTTTGTTCCAAATTTTGACTTTCCGTGTTATGTTTATTTTTTCTTTACATGTCACATGTTCCTAAATTTATCGTTTCTGATTTTGCCGTTACAAGAAATGCTGCTTTTTCACTTCAATACGTATTATCGTGTATATTTTTTTTAATATACCAACTAAAGAACATTAAATAATTACCCGCACCAAAATAACTTTCAAATACAATTATAATTAACTGTAATAAAATAAATATCTAGAAATAACAAAATTATATTAGTTATATATTAAAACAAATAATTTGGAAATTATTTTCAAATAATGTATATAATAATAAAACTTAATGTATTTTTACTAAATTTATTGATTTTGTTCAAGATAAATTATAATTTTAGTTAAAATTAATAAAGATATATACTATGTAGATGACAATCAATGAATATATCATAACTATTATCGTTAACAAAAAAATAAATACTCAAACCATATATAATGAACATCAAATGCATTGATTTTCCAATCATATTACTTCAATAAGCGTCTTTAGAGACTATTAGAATCAAACATATTAATTCTCCGAGTCCAACTTATCATTCTCTACATTTAGTGGAACCCCATGCACATAGTCGTTACTTTCACCTTTTGTGCGACATCATTACTCTAGATTAAAATATCAGTGTGAAATGTTGCGATTTATGGTCAAAACCCATGTGAATTTACTGCGTATAGTGTTTTTGCTTTATACACCACATCCAATATTATATTTTAAGTTTTTATGTGAAGTAACATGGACATTAAGAAATTATTTTTTTGGAGTTTTATTGTTCTTTTTAAACTTAAGTTCAATGAAATGACACGCATAATGTTTGAATATGATGTACAATTTTAAATATGTTTAACCAAATCCATCAGTTGTTATTTAAAACATGATATGTTCTATAATGTTTTGTTTTATTTCAAATAAACATATAATATTATTCATTTAATATTCAAAAAATATATTATTTTAAACACTGATTAAAATTGATACATACAATACTATTTTTAATAAAATTTAATAACAAAGTTGTATATACATATTGATAAACGAAAAACTTTTATCATACTAGAATATGATATTATTAATCTAAGTTTATAAAATTAGTTTAGAGCTCTTATATGTAAATTAAAAATTAAAATTCCAATTATTAATATATAAAGTGAAAATTATGTTTAATATGATTAATTTAGATTTTTTCTTTCGTCATAAGATAATATTATCATTTATTTAATACAATATTTAATTATTGTTAGTAAAAACAATTTTTATTTTAAATAAATAAAATACAAATACATTTGAAAAAAAATATTGATATTTTCAAACAATATATATTATTGAACCTAATGAATGGCCTTATGAACTAACTATATTTTGAATGACAGTTTCACATCGTAGTACCTTAAAATAAAATAATATACCACTTTATTAGGATATAAACGTTTTTCACATTAATATTAAAACCAATGAAAACCTTTTAAGCTTTACTATATTAACAAAACGATATTATTTGACGTTACTGTGAATATTTTTTGTACTGTATGGATATTTTGTTAAAAATTTATCATATTACTTATTAAAATTATGTTAGCAAGCAGGTTATATTTAATTTAAATGAGTTTGACCTCAATAATTAACGAGTGTTATCCACAAAACTACATCATATATACGTTTATTGTTCGATTTAATTTGCAAACCCGTTAGCGTTGAATAATTTTAATTTCATTGATTAGTTACATAAATGAGATCAATAGCCATGTAGAAATAACAACGTTCAAATACATCGATACAAATTATCCCTCTCGGTAATTTGAACTTCCATTAGCCTGGGAAAAATAAATGTCTATCATAACGAATCGCAAATTACTTCAGTGGAGATCTCATTTTGTTTTTCTTTATTTTAGGCTACTGTATGCACAGCGATACTATTACCCAATCACATAACCCTCCACCGTCACCCAGAATAATAATAATATCAGGTCATTGCGGATACATATTTAAAAACTATATTCTGACTGAATAAACGCGTCACATTTGTCCTAAAATCGATTATTCTCGGAGATAAAAATACGTCTCTAGATTGTGTTTTAAAAATATATAACAACCACCGTTACCAGTCGTACTCCATACGGAATGTATTTATCAGCGACAGAAATTACATTCGTGTGTTTTTATAATTTTTTTTTTTGTCATTTAACAAACAATAGAGAAAACGCCCCTGTTATTCTGCTATCGTTACCACCGCTGTAATCGACCAGCCCTCTCAATTTCACCACACATATACACACTTTTATACCGTAATATGTATGCGTCATATTATAATGATATTTCTGTTCGATGACCATGCAATTGAAATTAAATTGTAACTTTTCTTCTGAGATCAAATCAGAGCCGATATTAATCGAACTCTGTGATGAAATCCGGTTAAAATTTGCTTAGACTATCGATACGTATATTTATACTGATTAAAATAATATTGTTATGGACATAATAACCTTGGGTAAATTATGAAATACTGGTTTTGTACCAAACTAAGCATAATATTTATATGATCTCTATACAAGTAAAATATAACCATCATATAAATTAATCTTATTTCCATCTTTGCAATCGATATAATTGTTGAGAAATATTTAACCATTATCGAATTAAACGTTACATATTTCTTAATAGATTTACTATAAAAGTTTAATCGGTAAATATTACCCGATAATAATACTTTTTTTAACAAATTCTAACCTTCCTTTATAGAACAAAAAATAAAAAGCATACTCTCATTTCTGTTGTGTTTAAAAAGCAATGAAAATTATAAATATAATATGAATGAATTATGATATGCCACGAAAAATAAATTTGATTATTCCACTTTTTTACTACATTATTTCACTGCAAAAAATTAATATGTAAATATTATATTTAATATTTGTTTACTTACACTTTCAAAATATTCAATTTTTAAATTTATATAAAGACTCTTAAAACTAATATGTAAAAATATTAATATATTATACATGTATTTCATAGCGATTGTTAAATAATTAAATTATTATCTTAGCTTTTCCATGTTCATACTCTTATATAAAGTATTTAATTTAAAAAATATACTTTACTTGTTTATAACCTTAGTAAACTACAAAAATTCAATTTAACTTATTTAATAATTTTTTTTTTTAAGAGAATTAAATAAATATTGAATAAATTATAAAATTATCGTCGACATTTGATATTATGTTTTGAAGGATATTACATATAGGTATGTATATTATTATTATAATAAATTGACTATAATACAAAATATATAGTGTAATGTTTCATGAAAAAAAAATAGTTCTATTCACAATCCTATTTTAATATTGATGATACATTGATTTCCAATTTAAAAAAGCGACATGCATCAACACAGCACCCCAAATGACTAACTCAAATCAGTAAACTTTCATCAAGTGCAAAGTGATTTTTAATGGCAAAGATATCGTTTTATTGTAGACATATTTTTGTTCAATGACGCTGAAACGTTTTGAATGTATTGATCTGGGAAAAAACAAAATAAAGAAAAAAATCCCCTAGAAACTCTTCTTGATCTGAGAAAAGGGAAACAAGAAATAAGTAAGTATATGGTATATTTTTCCTTTTATCTCGTCTTGTATTATCTATCTTGAGGCTAATTCTTATTCGGCGCCAACGTTCTTAATACAAGCATTACAATGATGTACCATTAGTACTACTATTTTTCGTTCTAGTTTCCAACACGAGAAACTCTTCCGGAATATTTTTCATAGCGTTTCTTATTTTTATTTTTTCAAAATGTCTTATATAACATATTTCAATACTTTTATGGCTTATGAATGAGAAAAAATTTTATTTTTATCTTAGCAAATTATTATGGTTTTATTATAATTAAAAAATAAAGGTAAACTTTTTCAACAAATCATCATAAATTATTTTGAATTCAATTTCATAAAGTATGATGTGCAATTATTATATGTTGGGTATAAATAAATAGATTTCTATTTATTATTTCAATAAAATGAATTCAAAAACAATTTATGTATTCACCCAAACATTAAATCACACCGATTACACTATAAACTCGTAATAATATAATAAATATGACTGATTCTCAAAAAATATATAAATACCTCAAATATGTTATTCATTTTTCAGTCATCATTAAATACATAATTAATCATAAATGTATAAAACAAATCGTTTATATTTTTATAGTGATAAAATTTGGAATCATGATTTCAGTGTTAAATTAATTTGTTAATGTAAATAAGTTAATACTTAAGATTATACGTCAAAGGATTAAAATTGGTAACTTGAATTTAATATTATTCGATAGACTATAATTTGTAGATATGCACGATGTCAAATAAGAAGTTTTCTTATCAAAAGTATAACAATTATATATACATTCATTCTTTAAATTATTCGAAGAATACTGTGTAATTAGAATATTTCAGAATTTATTAATAGCTTAATAAAGGTCACAAAATGTGTAATTAATTATATTTTTATATAAATGAACGGATATATCAGATAAAATGATATTCCACATCAGATTGAAAATGTATATCACAAATTATGTACCTAATTTTATTGATTATTAATCGAGTTTTCTATTGACAATTTTCTGTGAAACAAATATTTGATATGATTTTCAACTATCAATACTTTGAAAAAATTTTTTTATACATTTTAATTGACCATAAAAAATATGGTGATTACACGTTTTAATATATCAAATATCAATGAACTAGAAATGTGAAAAAAGAAAAAATGTGTAAACGTATTCATATAACTCCCACTATTTATGTGTTATCTATTACGTTGTATATCAATAATACAACTATGAAAGTGGTATATAATTTTTTCGTAATTATCTGTTAAAATTTTTAAATCAAGAAATTATACCGTAAGGTAAATTAAAAATACAATGCACTTGCATTATCTTAAGACAAAAAAATATTGTCAATTCAAAATGTACTACATTATTAATTTTTATGTAGAAAAATGTTTTTAAAATTGTTATAAATATCATTTATGCGATTTTATATGGAATAGTAATACCAAGACATATCTGGTACCACTGATTAAAAAATTGAAAAATAAATTTTTTATTTCTTAATAAGTCTACATGAAATACATTCTTAATTTATTGATCACATTTTTCATATTATGTAATTAATTTTCTAATATCTATTTATAAATAACAACTAAATGTAAGACAATACATACATATATATATATATATGTATACACACACGAGTATATATTGTAATGATATGCACACATATCATTATTATAATCATTATTAGTAAAAAATATTTTATGTATTGGTATGTTCATGTATAATATTATACGAAATTATTTTGTACATTATTTTTTCTAAATAAACATATACTGATGATTGCTCCTTTCTAAACACCGATTAAATTTGTGAGTAAAAAAATAACGTAAATCACAATTTAAATATCGAATAATTTCCTCATGGACTATCCAAATAAAAACGAAATATTAAGCAATCGGCACACACGAAAGGTATTGATCAGCAAAAAATTTAACTTGCCACATTACATAATATACTTAATTTAAACAAAACAAAATATGCGTGAGAATGAACCAAAAACGAATAGTCATAACACTGAGTATCACCATTACTACAAAAGCAAGTTACGGAAAATTTAATAACATTTTGACCACTTGATAATCGGATCACCAAAATAGTCTGATATAGCAAAAAAATAAAAATCATTACACCTTAGATCTTTTGATGATCACGTCAATGTGCGCACACTCCCGCTATTAGCCACTACTCGCGACGAAATCTATTTTCCGTAGAACGACTTCAATTTTGTGCATCTACGTATTGGCTTGTTTAATTTATCGGTGATTTCAACTTCGAAGTGAAGGCGCCAACCCAACCTATTTTCTCAATTTTCTTTGCATGGTCAACTATATTCACAAACACAATAAAAAATCAAGTACTAGCAACAAGGTAAGAAAAAAACACTATTTATTTCGCTTTATTTTTATTTAATTTTTCCTATTATTTCATTATTTATTTTACGAATTTTTTTTAAACAATATCGGACCTACACCTCGAATTTTCTTATTCTCATTTAATTATAATTAACTTATCACCATATTTGTTTGTATTATTACAATATGTGTGTGTGTGTGTGTGTGTGTGTGTTTGTGTGTGTGTGTGTGTGTGTGTGTGTGTGTGTGTGTGTGTGTGTGTGTGTGTGTGTGTGTGTGTGTGTGTGTGTGTGTGTGTGTGTGTGTGTGTGTGTGTGTGTGTGTGTGTGTGTGTGTGTGTGTGTGTGTGTGTGTGTGTGTGGTGTGTTGTGTGTGTGTGTGTGTGTGTGTGTGTGTGTGTGTGTGTGTGTGTGTGTGTGTGTGTGTGTGTGTGTGTGTGTGTGTGTGTGTTTATGTGTGTGTGTGTGTGTGTGTGTGTATATCAACAAAAACATTTGAAAACTATATAACCTCTAATAGAACCTGAAATTGTTTGCACTACAACACACCTTGTGTAGTACGAAAATTAAAATGTATTGTATGAAATTTGAAAGTATATTGTATTTACAGCTGGTCACAACATTTATCATATTATTCAAGAATATTAAGTAATTATTAAATCAAATATTTAGTTCCCTGATATAGTTTTAAAACGATATATTGGTAAGAAAATTAATAATTTTCATGCATTATATTTGAAACTTATTTCATTTGAGTTTGTTGATTTCAACCGATTTATTCGTGTTCATAAATAAATAAATAAATAAATAAAATGAAATTAAAAAAAATATATTTTCAAAACTTAGACAGTCAAATTTAAAGTGTATACTTTATAGTGCATACAGCAGAGTATTGAAAGGTTAGGTAATTAAAGTAAACAAAGTAACAAAATTGTAAACTCTGGTCTTGAACATCTATGTCGCGTTTTAAAACTAAATCTAAAAACTATTTGTCTTTGGAAAGGTGAAAAATATAAACTTATTATAGTTAAAAGTGTCAATTGATTATAAATAATCAAAATTCTATAGATAATTTTGATTAGGTCAAAATATTAAATAAGTTTCTTAATATGGAAATAAAGTTCGTGAAATTATTAATTTGAAATATATTTAATATATAATATATATTATATATTTTATAATATTATAATATATATAATATTTATAATAATAATAATAATGATAATATTATATTCTTAAAATAGAGTAGGTTAATAATTTCTTTTGAAATACTATATGAAATCTATATGAATAATTTTGTTTCATATTATATCACTATAAATGGAAACAAAGATCTTATAGTGTTATTCATTAATAATTTAATATCTATATTATATTTATATTGTAATAATAACAAAAATAAGGTGGTAGGTTAATTGTAATTAAATGAAAATAAGAAAATTTGGGATGTATGTCCGAAAATTGTTTAAGAAAAAAATTCATAAATTAAACAATAAAATAATGGAAAAAAAATGTAATAAAAGAGAGACGACATAAATAGAATGTTTTTTTCTTATCTTGATGCTCGTACTTGATTTTTTTATTGTATCTGTGAATATAATTAACCATGCAAAGAGGATTAAGAAAATATGTTGGGTCGGAGTTTTCACTTCAAATTTGAAATCACCGACAAATTAAACAAGCCAATACGTAGATGCACAAAACTGAAGTCGTCCTACGGAAGACAAATTTCTTCACGAGTAGTGGCTCGTAGCTGAAGTGTGCGCACACCGACGAGAGACGTGATCATCAAAATGTCTATGGTGTAATTATTTGTATTTTTTTTGCGACAGTTTTCTGCTATATCAAACTATCTTGATGACCCGATTACCGAATAACCAAACTGTTATCAAATCTCTCATGTGTGCTGGTTGCTTATTATTTTGTTTTTATTCGGATAGTCCATGGGAAAATTATTCGATATTCTTTTTTTTTTTTTATTGTTCTCATTTAACATTGACAGCAAAGACCATTAGTTATAAATATTTTACATTTGATTCATTTTATTATATTGAATTATATATATTAGATTTTTTTTAAAACTTCAAGATTTGCTTGTTGGTGTCCGTGTCTGGTTCTAGTATTGCATCTAAGGTGTTGGAAATATTTAAATTGATGATGTCTTCTGTGTACTGGCGGCATTCTGTAAATATGTGTTTTATTGTGAGGTCCGTCCCGCAGGTTGTGCAAATTGGTTTTTCATCCTTTGTCATGAGGTATCCGTGTGTTAACCTGGTGTGACCGATGCGGAGTCTATTGATTTTAACCTTTTCTCTTTAGTTTAAAAAATGATTTGACCAATCGAAGATGGTGTTTTAATTTCCCTTAGTTTCGAATTTTGTTTAAGCCAATGAGCTTGCCATTTGGTTACTATATGTTCTTTGATTCGGTTTTTTTGTGTTTGCGTAAGTTGTTAAATTTAATTTTAAAGTATCTGGGGATTCTATTGCTTTCTTGGCTCTTGGTTTGCCTTCTCGTTGCCTTCTATATTACTGAGACCCGGAATCCATATGAATAATATGTTTATTCCTATTCTGCTTATTTGGTTTATTTTTTCTTGTATTTTTTTAGCTATATCTGTTGTTTTGGTTGTATTTTTTAAGCTTTAACGGATGCTCAGAGAATCTGTTAGTATAATATTATTTGCATAGACTTTCCTAAGGTCTTGTATATATTCCACTGTCTTGAGGAGTGCTATGGCTTCTGCTGTGTAATGAGTTGTCTGTGTATTTTTATGAATGTATGTTCTTCTTTTCCCCAAGCTGTATGACTTATCATTTTCATTATGTTAAGGCTTTTTCCTATTGATATTTTCAGATGTTTGAGATGCTGTATCCAGTTTGTTTTTTTGTCGAAATATATTCCTGGTATTTTTATCACATCTTTGTAGGTGATGATGTTATCATTAAGTCGGACATTTATATGGTTAAGTCCTTCCTTATTGATAAAGACTATGCACTGGGATTTTTGACTAGATATGTTGAACTTAGTTTGTGTTGCCCATTTTGAGATTTTGTTGCCCGTATCTTGTAGAAAGTGTTGAACTGCTTTGATATTTTGACTTATGCACCAGAAATTAAAATCATCGGCAAAGAGATTGGTATTTATATTATTCATTAGTATTTATAATACTCGATATTCGTATTGTGACTTACCTATTTTTTTTACTCGCAATTTTAATCGGTGTTATGAAAGGATCAAACATTATATTATTATTTAGAAAAAAATTTAAGAAATAATTTCATATGATATTAAACATGAATACACTAATACATAAAATGTTTTTTACTAATAATGATATGTGTGCATATCATTACAAAATATACAAATTATACACCTAAATATAATAATTAATTCAAGTAAAATTAATTCTGATCTAAAAATTCAGAATATCCGACCAAGCCGGATATAGATTGAATAAAAGTTTTTAAACATTTATTTTAAAAATAGTCAAAATATAACATCGTCAGTACCTTAATCTTTACTAATAAATTAACATTTTATTATAACTTATAAGAAATAAATAAGAATTTTTTGTATATTAATATTAATGTATAAATATAATAATATAATAAATATTATTATTAATATAAATATACAATAGAAATGTTAGTTTTAACAATTAATTTTGCACATTATTTTCCTATTAGCATATGCTTACATTGTATCAACTCGTAGATATGCATAACTGAAGGCGGATACCATTACTCCATTTTAGGTTTCTCTGCCAATGGCATGAAATAATTAGATAACAACATTTGATTTTTATACAATTGCCTCAAGGTTGACGTTACACAATTTTATCAATATCATTTTTTTTTTAAAAACTCAGCTTATACCAAAAACATACAATTTTAAAACTATAACAAAACTTAATTACATATGTTAAAAATATAAATTATAATATATATTTTATGGACGATAATATGTCATGTTTATGTGGAATAAATGATGTAAAATAAAGAATATTTATTTGTCACCATTCTGTTTGTGAAAATTATCGATGTAGTTATAGTTTAAAAGAATTATGTGTACTATATTGGTGTAGTAATATATATGTATTATAATACTACAAGAACGTGTTGATAATATTGAATATTTTACTAAAACAACTTCAATTTAATTTAATTTAATCATGAAATTTTTTACATATTATTAATTTTCTGTTCTTACTCGAACAAATTTTTATAAACATCGAAATAAAACTACTACGAAAAATAATCATTATTTATGAATATAAACCCTATCACTTCGGTGAGCTCTTCTAAAATTAAGTTTAATTAATTATTACGAAGCAATGTTTTCCAAAACGTTTTTCAACTGTTTCCTCATTCGAATTTAAATCTTGTTTCAGTGTCTTTAATACAATTTCAGCTTTTATCTAATTTAAAATATTATGTGAATTTTATTTGATGAAACGTTTATTCTTTTTCCTTTAATGTCTCTGAACAACAAATCTTAGATATACTGTTGTATTTTTAAATTGTATTTATAAATAAATAAATATATATATATATATATTGTCTGATATATTTATATATTTATTCGTTTTTTTTTTGTATTAAAGGTTCAATTTGTAAATAAAAAAAAATTTGCTGTACAAATTAGTTTTAATAATACAACTGATAAATCAATTATTCTAATTTGTTAGTATATCAATATTGGTTATAATAAATAACAATGTAAACGATCGATTTAATTATAAATAAAAAAATATCCACATTTATATAATATTAAATTTATTTATTTATTTTTTTAAATAAATATAAACAATGTTCTTTATTGTTTTTTATGTAAACACATATAATATTTATTATTTCTTTCTCATTTTAAAACTTGTTTAGAATTTAAAACCTTAGCATACATATTATTACAACGACGATTTTTTATTTATACGTATATATCAATATTTACGTAAACACGTTAAACGTTATGAGTAATTGAGCAAAATATTGTTGAAGTTCTTTGTCTAATTTTTTTATACAGAGAGATAAATAAAAATGTTGATGGTTTTTTACACAATTGGCTTCCTGAAAAATAGTCCCTGTGTAGTTATAATATATATGAACAATAAATATCTAATAATTTGTGTTTCGGTACGTACATATACGATCATGTATAAAATACAGATTATAAAAATATTATAATAATAAATTGCAGGTATTTGTTACAATTCCGCTCATATTTATTTAATTAGTATACAGATAAGTTATGAATAAATATTAGTTTTATTATAAAGAACAATACTCAAAAAAACCAATTGAATTAAATTTTTTTTACTACAACTATTGATCAAGGATTCTAAAAATTATTTTACACATATGTCCATGAAATTACACACACACATAATGTATTCAATTATGGAAAAAATAATTAATTTAACATAATTTTATACTAATATTAAATGTTGATATTTCAATGAGGGCGATATTTTGCTTGTATAATGAGTTGGATAGTTATTGTACCAGAGTTTCTAATTGAAACGTTATACATGAAGTCATAATTATTCCAGTTTCCAGACTGATTGATACATTCCAATACCACTACAGAAACGCACCGGTCCGAAAATTTACAATTATGGTATACATTTAGAATTAATGCAGGACCTAGAGAAAATATATCCCAACTGCGTGTGCTGCTGCAAGTAATATTTCTAAACACCCACACGTGCCAATATCCTATTGTAATATGGCGGTAATGGCCAAAGCAATAATCGAAATTAAATTTCCGGTCTGGTAGTATTAATGAAGACGATGGTGTAATAAAGTATGGGCGACATCCACACGGTTTCGTGTCCGTCGTTAGGGTTTGGAGGATTCAAGGAAGTAACGTAGAATTATAGGTACCTATCGTTAATTTAAACGTTGTATAGTTAAGTCACGAAACGCAAATGGTCTCACCTCCAATAATAATGAAAGGATTCTCGTCTCGCCGGTAATGTCATCACCCTCTGCCAACCCCTTCCACCACATTGTCGTCCAATCTTATACTCGTGGCCAACCATATACACAGACGGTATTTCACCATCTCCGCTGTTGATGAACTGAAACATATCTATGTGAGATGGTTAATGGCAACTTTTAACATAAGCAACGGTTCGCACCAAGCAGAAGAAAAATTTTGGGGGTCATCAAAGTTTGAATTTAAATTTCGATATTTGCCTTTGACGATTACTCGTCAAAAAAGGTAACCGGAATACATATCGCAAAGTTTGTTTTGAAATACCTAAAACATCATTATTTTATTACGTAATATTATCCGCTGTTTCCTGAAAATGAATCAAATAAGACAAGATAAAAAAATTTAACATGTTTTTAATAAAACCAATTATAGTTATAAATATAATATAACTATAATATATTATAATATAATTATAATATATAACTCGTATATATATATATATATATATTTATATATTATTAATACACACATATTATTATTACATATATATATTCGGGAAACATGGTATTTATTTTAAATTTAAATACATTTGATAATCTAAGACGCGAAATAATCTAATATTCTATTTTTATTTTCACAAAATAGATATCATTAAGGATTTATAATACTTAAACATTTGTATATGGACGATAAATAAATAATTCTTTCTCAGTTCCAAAATTTTTAATTTTAATTTAAAGTTAAGATCTAATACTACATTATTATTATATCAGTATGATTAATTATTATATTATTTAATGAAGTTCACACATATTGTTATTATAATCACAGCTAGTACTTGCATTTTATTTGTTAATATATTAACGCACAATACAATACGAAGTTATTTCGTATATTTTCCTATATAAAAAAAACATATTGATACTTGCTCAATTTTTAACACCGATTATAATTCCAAGTAAAAAAAAAATACTTGAGCCACAATGCAAATATACACACCTTAAATAAAACAAAATATGTATAAGAACAGACCAAAGACGAACAATTATAATGCTGAATACCACTTTTACTACAACTGCAAGATGCGGAAACATCAATAACAACTTGGCCACTTGCAAGCTTGATTACCATTATAATCTGACCTAGTAAAAACTGCCATAAGCCACAAATAATAACACCATAGACCCTTCGATGATCTCGCTTTCTCATTAATATGTGCACACTCTAGCTACAAGCCACTACTTAAAACAAAATCGATTTTCCACAGGACAATTTCAGTTTTGTGCATCAACTCATACATGTATAGGTTTATTTAATTTTATCGGTGAATTCAATTTTAAAGCAAAGACCTTTAAATTTGGCACCTTCAATTTTTTTTTGCACGGTAAATTATATTTGTGAATATAGTAAAAAGTGAAGTATGGGCAGCGAGGAAAAAAAGACCATTCTATTTATTTTTCTTTATATTAATTTGATTTTTACTCTGTTTTATTTATGATGTCATTTTTCTTTAGAAATTCGCAGATCTACATTTCGTGATTTTTAACGATTATTACAACACTTAATTTTTGGATTATTATAATTATAATGCATTTATTCTTTAATTTTTTTTAAATTTAGTTAAACGTGTATATTTTTATATACCCGAATATATAAATGTTTTAGCTTATTATCATGATTGGACATATTATATGACTCAGTACTTTACGCCACTTGAGTTAGTAAATTTAAGTTTGAAAACACTTTTATTACACTTCATCCATCAATGTTATTTTACTATAAAAAACCTGTTATTATAGAATTATTATCGAACAGTATAACATTTATTGAACCATAAACTAATATTTATTTAATTTGATTTATTTTTTAGGATAAATGTTAACAAAATATATTTTGTGTAAAATTTTAATAATGATAATGTCAATTATTTTTTGTAAATTATACTATCAAATTAAACCACAAAATATTACACTAACGATAAAATATGCACTTTTCTAATATTAAAAAATTAATTCAAATAAGTTTTAAAATTGTCATCTAATCTTATAAGTATTTAGTATTGAATTTAGTATAGCTATGGTATTTTATTATATTATTTTCATATTTATAATAATTTATTTAAATGTATTATTTCGAAATTCCTAAAAATTACCCAGAAAAATATACAGTTCACATGTAATGTCATATTAATATTAAAATGATATGTTACATATTTTATTTTAGTTCTTATACAATTTTGACAATTAGTTTTATTTTTATTTTTATTATTTTTTTTTTTTTTGATGTGTAAAGATAATAATAATTAACATAAACAATATAAATACAACAATTTGATTATAATGACATCATTTAATAACGATTTGGAAAACGTTTTTACAGATTTATAATCAAATCCAACAAAATTTAGCTTTTCAAAATATAACTTCATATACCATAAAGTATTATATTTAAGTTAGTTCAAAGAAAATTAATTATAATATAATAAACAGGCTAGTTCCTAGACACTATTTCTTTCAACGAATTTTCGTTAAATATATATATATTTTAAATTAATTTAATAATGTATCGATATTTTTACAAAATATAAAATACTTTCTTTTATCTTGATACGTTTTGATTTTTCTTTTTTAACAGAACTTGTTTTAATTCTATAATTGAATCACATGCAAAAATTATTTTTCTGAGAATGGAGAAAATGCCGAATATTAAAATTTAGATGTAAGTTGTGAGTGGATTGCAGGTGAGTCTATCGCAATACTTTGCTTTTTTTAATTTTAATTAGTTGTAAATAATATAGTATTGGTTCAATATTCAATACGAGTACATGAAAATAGTTTTACAAATATGTTTTTGGAAATAGTAAATTAAAAATTGAACATGGGTTACCATTTAAAACTAAAAATTTAAAAATCATCAAAGTGTCAACTCAACATAGTTTTATATACAATTGTATAAATTATAAACATCGTGATGTTGGTCAAGAGAATTTTTATCAACACTGTGTAAAATGTCACATTAATCCGTAACAGACGATAATGTCTTTGTGACCTTGTTGTTTAATCAATCGCACCACTATTCTACTCATTTTCCAATAATCATTGCAAGTTATCACTTGTCGTTGACAAAAAAAGACTTATTCTTGTCATCCCGAGTTTTTCAAATTATTATTTTTTCGCAGTGTTTGCAAGTTTTAACACTATGGCCTCGTGCACATATAATGAATAAATACAATCATTATTAAACGTTTGTGCGTGTTATCACTCCCTTGGGATAAGACTGGCAAAAAGGCGTCGCTTGGTGAAAAGAGAGAGAAAGAAAATGGTACTTGGATAACGTAAAGCGGTAGAGGCGGGTTAGACACTGAATCAGATATTCCGGGTGTATATTTATTGTCTCTTGTAAATTCACGGAGCCTGCAAGCGAGATTTAATTGATGGCCTCTTTCCCTCTTCTCTACTTGGTCTCTTCGTTTTCATACTATTCTAACGCTGTTGTTTGTGAAAATACGAAAAAGAACTCCCCACCAAACTCGATTACCTTAATTTCCGACCGGATTGTTTCCGCAGGGCTCTTGTACTACGAATTTATGTCCGGTGTGTCCGATTCAATCCGTTAAAAACTTCAAGAGTCCCAAAAAGGTTAATTTATAAACGTAAACCACCTAAAGGTCTAACACTTTTCATCGAATTTCTGTGTGGTTTCCCTCAATAGGTTTAAGAAATAAAATAATCTCAGAAGGACAACAATAATTTCCTATAAATCAATGGAAAACAATAAATAATCATTTTTTGATATTACAAGTATATAGAAAAGCAGTCGCAATCTTTTTTGAGAAAGTAAACTCAATACTATTCTAGGAACTTAAGTATTAGGTGTCATCCTGTGAATTAAAAATATTTAGTATTCATGCACATTTACGATTCATTGCATAGTTGCCAGTCTAATTAATGTAATTGTTTAAATTTCTATTTTAATGATTTAATTCAAAGTAAATACAGTAAATATTGTCAATTTAATTCTATAAAATACATTATTAATTATTTATATTCTCTTTTATAACTATAAATTAATTGAAATTAAATTATTATTTTCATTTAATAATGTACTTGATACAGTCGTATTATAGTAATTAGAATACAAATTATTATGTTATATTTCTTTATTTTTTGTATTTATATTAATTATACATATATAAATATGCACGTTTATAAATTATTTAAATTCATATTTCAAACCAAGAATTATTAAAATTCTTTTATATTAATTATTAAAATTAAAAACTATGATTAATATTATTGTTTTAATTTTAAAAAAAAATTTTCGGAATTTTTGTTTATATTTACATTTATATATATATGTAATTATACCGTCGAATACCAAAAAATGAAAAAATGAATAATTAAAACACAGTTTTTGTTTATCAAAATTATTTTAATTGTTGTATCTAATTAGCATAAAACATAAGTTTTAGATTAGTTGGACTTTAGCTGGAATTTAGATGTGTTCGTTTTGAGCAACGAATACATATTTAAATCGTAAGTGAACCCAATCTGACACTTTTATTTCATTAAATTCCAAATACAGTTGTCTTATACCCAAGAATAAAAACTCATAATATTATTTTATTATAATTATAGGGTGCACCATAATATTAAATAAAATTGACATATTTTCAGTCAGTAAGAATTTCTTCGTTAAATAATTATATAATTCGTAGTTTGAATTTAATGCAAAATGTAATTATGTTTAATATAGATGTTTAGTTAAAACTAAATAGTAGAGCTATATACTCCTAAATATACTCGTATAAGAGGTAATTAAAAATGGTAAAGAAAAAATGTCAACTATTTATTTAAAATATAATTGAAATAGAGGATGGCAAACCATTAGATTCACCTAAAAATACAAATGTTATATTCCAATAAAAAGTTAAAATTAAAAAAATGAAAAAATATATAGTATAGTATTTTTAAATTTCACCTGTATATAAATATATAATAATAAATAAATATTATATATATTTATTTATTTATTCACACATTTAAATTAATTTTATATAACGTATTACACAACATAATAATTAATAAAATAATCATAACAATAAATAATAAATAATCACTAACTGTTTTACTATAATGTTAATAATTATGTTGTATTTACATGTTGCCAATTTGAAGTTCAACACCCATTCGTCGGAACATTGGAACATTTAAGACAAAAACAATAATATACACTAAATATATAATGATAATGATATATTCAATTATAATTTTAATATATATTTTTATTATAACTATTGTTTATTGGTATTATGTAATATATTTTTTAATTAGGAAAATTAATTTTAGTTAAAAAATAATCATATAAATAGATTAAAAATTCTTTAGATATTAAAACAATAAAACAACTTCTCTTTTAAGAGAAAGAGAGTCTACCTCATTAAAACTAGATATAATACCTATTTAGTATATCTATAAATAAAACCAATTTAATAACTACAATTATGTCGTAGGTTTATTTGATATTGACAGTTTTAGCTTATAAATATTCGAAATCAATGTTCAAAACTTCACAATTTAATAAATCATGTAAAACAAATGAATTAACGCAGAAAATACAACAAAAACCAGCGAGTAATGTTTAATTATCAGATTTCTGTGCGAATATAATAATAATTTTGAAATATACGAATAAATTTTGAGATTTTTTATCATTAAATCTTTTTGAGCTGATATGAAAATTGTATTTTCATTCATTTAGTCAAAAACAAATTATGTGACAATTAAACATTATGGTTTTGTGTAATTTTTATACTTACTATTAAATACTGAATAATTTTAGATAAAATACTAAGTTTAGAACAAATTCAATTCGTTTTATCAAGTTTTATCAAGATCTTTTCTGTGTCTTATAAAATACTAAAATATAATTTAAAAAAAAGTTAATAATAAAATAAAAGTTATTTGTGTGTACCTTTTACTGTCTTCTTAGAAAGTTTTTTTTAATCGTAACTAATAGAAATATCAATTCGACCCAAATTTTTGTGTTTAATCAAAAGTTTCATCATAAGGACTATATGACATTTATTATAAATAAAGAATGAAACAATTTTTAAAAAAACACGCACATAAAACCATTAGCCTCGTCCTTTTTTTTTTAACTCGTTATTATAAATGTCAACAAACTTTTATCGTATAAAAGTCAAGTATAAATTTTTTAGCAGAGACAGCTATGATCTTATAAGATCTATGAGATAACTTCATCTTATGAGAATAGTTGTTTCTTCCTATCTAGACCCCATTTGTCTTTTTGTCGATGTTGTGACAACGGTTGATGGTCGGGAGGGGGATGGCATTGACGATTGTGTGATTTTTGCACACAAAAATGAAAAAAACGAAATAATACAATATATATGTACATAAATATAAGCAGAATTATCTTGTGTGGTTAAAATCAATATAGTTCTAAGTGGAGGTTTTTTTGTTTTATAATATTTTGAATTATAGCGACACTGGTCGGTGGTGAATCATTAAAAAAGAGTGTGCTGACTATGGTGACGGGAGACGCACATACGCGTGTACGTAATATAAACCACGAGTGTGATATGAGGTCGCATACTATCACTGTGTGTGTGTATGTCCTAACGTAGCCTAACCTGGCGTAGCGTGCTGGTTGGGCGTCGCTAGACCGACGTCGACATAAATTCGACTCCACCGTCGTTTACAATGGTGTGTAGTGTTACCCTACGTCGAAATCCTCGTCGTTATCGTCTACGTCGTTATAGTGTGTGTAGGCTATCGGCCAGCATGAGGGCGTTACTGCGGTGACCGTCGGACAATACGCGTTCGACTGTTATTTGGATACCCGTCCAACCCGAAGCTCCCGACGAAAACTCGTATAATATAACGGCATTATTGTTCGTGGAAATGGGTTAGGGTGACATTGTAAAATTGCCGTTTCATGTAATGACGGAAACCGAATTTGAGAATCACGTCGACATTCACTTCTCAAATCCCACGGGTCTCGGGAACCAATTCTCCCCGTGGTCCAATCAAACAGGTTTTAACTGATTTTCCATGGATTGGTAGTATTTGTCGCTATAGCAGTGATAAAAAATTATGCTATATTGTATATGAGGCCAAAAGTTCTATAGTAATCCAAATAATATAACTGATATTATTATAAATAAAAAGAATGTCACACACAATTTAAATAATCGATGAAAATTATTACTTGTTTATAAATTTGAACAATCAAAATAATTTACTAAATATATCATTAAAATATGTATCAACACTTTTCATAAATTATACAATGAATTATTATTTATTACTCAGTTAATTTGTACAACTTCTGGAAAATAATAGTTTCTAAATATTTTATTTGCCGATATAAATAAGAAAATTACAAAAAGTTAAAATGTAACAAAATCATTTTTTTAATATGTAAAGGCTGTTGTAAATAATATATTAAATATCAACCATCTCCCTTCTTCTTCCGTTAAATTGCTTTTGAATAGCTCCATTATATGTTCCCTTCTTTATAATCCTTTTCTATTTACCTCTCTCATCTTTTTCTCATTTTCCAAGTTTAATTAATAAACTTCTATCTCTCTTTTTAGTTTGCTATATTTTCTCGGTAGTCTTACTCTATACTTCAGATAATCCAGTCTTCTGAATTTGCCCCATTATTCGTTTTATTTCGCCTTCGAAATTTTGCTGTAATTTTTTTTACCTTTTCACTAATGTTTTGTTGTAGTATTATACTATTTTATAATTCGTAGAGTTAAAATAATATTTATAATAAAATTATTAATATATAAAAAAAATATAAATATTAAAAAAAAAATAACAATTTCATTTCTTGGGGGAAAAAAAATTATTTATATTGAATTATGATAATATTTCCATATTCTTAAATGTTTTGTCGTATTAAAAGTTAAACATAATATTTGAAGTAAACAGGTTTTTTTAGATGACATTATTAATTCAATGACATTCAATAACTGTATTTATTTAATATTACATTAAAATGCATTACAATATATTCTTTCTATACAAAATTAGCAAATACATAATTATATTAAACTACCTATAATTATGAAGAATGTGACAAAATACTATGTTCTAAAACAAAATATTAACATTATGAACAATTTTAAGAGTATATCCAGTGTTACTAAGTCTCCGTGCATAACTGTTATTAAATTGTATAATTATTTTTGCGATTATAGTTTATTCATCATTAAAATTTCTTTTATTAAAATGCTAACTATATGTTTAATCAACAGAAATTAATATTAAAATTAAAATAAACAATGCTAATTAAAATTAAAAATTACACTTGTAGTATTAATTTTTAACTAGAAATATCACGTTGTTGGAACGATTTTGGAATTAAGGAGAATAAACGGGTATTTATATAACACGTTTCTAACCAAAAAGTTAAAAAAAAAAACTAAAAGTTACTTATTTTCTCCAAATAGATTGACTGTTTGAAAATTATACGGATATTTATTTGTTTGTTTTTGCATCTTTAATTATGTAATTAGCTGAGTAAATCGCAGATAGATATTTTTTGGAAAACATATTTTGGATAACATCGCAAGTTTCATATATAGATTCGCTAACGATCTTTTGTGTCAACCAAAAGAAAACGTTTAAAATGTTTACTTATAAAATATTCGATTTTCATCGAAGTCAGGTAAATCATAAATGGACTGTTATTATGTCAGATGAAAATTCAGTCACTAACGATTCGGTTCCAACGATCAGAACCAACTGTCATCTAATAAATTTTGAGGGAAAGTAAAACTGAAAGATAGAGTTGTATCAATATATTATAGAAATTGATTTTGTCGTGTTTTTATAAAATAAAATAAATAATGATTAATAATATGATAGTAAAAAATGACTAATAAAATGACGTGTAATGTTTTCAGTATATCCGTATAATCAAATATCCCACCGTATGTAATGCATATAAAATAGTCGAAGAAATCGTGTGATTTCAAAATATCTAACTCATATGGTTTATCAGTAACAACTTTGCATCGATCAATCCATGTTTATACTACGACGTCTCGCTTCAGCGTAAACGTGGCTTTGTAATGGTTCGAAAATATGTAGATTACATATTCGTATGATAAGCGATTTTACATAAAATGAGAAACGGGATTTTTCTTGTATTAATTAAGGACTGACGAAAATAACAGAAATAACACGTATATATATATATATATATATAATATCCGAAAGGGACTATATCATGTTTTAATTTAAAGAATTAATTGAGGAGCGAAACTTCAAAACATATACGTACTTTTTCCAGAGTTGCATAAATCGAATTATTCATTTATGACGATATATGAATATAGATCCACACAGTCACTACAACTATTTATTATCTATAGGACAAAAATCTCAGGGTTAATATTTCTTTATTAACGAAAATATTATGCAATTTAATAAACTATTTAATACAATACACGTAATTTTAACGATGATAGCTATGGTCACGTGTGGTATCGATGACATTACTACGAATGAACTGACCGAATATATAGTTTCGATATATTCGACTCAGTCGGTCATTCGTAGGTAATTGTATTTTACAGTAATTCGAAATAATTATATTTATATCAACGATTGAAGCACTAGCAGACGATATTAGAGCGGAAAGGCTTAAGTACGCAATCGATATTAGTGCATTATTTATAAATATAAATATTTCGTGGTTTATATCATCAGCGGCTGGTGATTACTTTATCATACACGTAATCAAATCAAGATTAGAAGTATTTTCGTCTTCGATAGTCGCAGCCGGGTAGGACGGTTGATTTTTATTGGCTCATTTACTTAATTAATTGGCGTATACACATCGTATAGGTCTTCGCGAGTCGTGTCGCATTGAATCGTATGGAATAATTAACAAGAAATTGATTTTAAAAATAAGTTAGTGTAAAGCAATGCACCATTTCCGTTAAGTCAAAATTTACTGTTTGCAAATGATATAAAACCTAGAATTTCCCATGGTACATCGATGTCTGGTTTTTGAAGTAAGGGGAAAGTTCACTTATTTGCTTTAAATCTTTACCTGTTTTCTGTAGTAATGGATAAAGTTACAAAAGAGGTACAGGTTGAACGATATTTGCTTATGATATAGTTTCAATAGGAGAAAAAAGAGTTAATAAAATAAAGTTAACCAAAGGGTTGATGTGTGGAGATTAGTTCCAAAGGAAAGGTATTAAGGATTAGTAGAAATAAGACAAAATATACAGAGCATAATTTCAATGAAAGAGAACAAGTCGATGAAACGAGGAGTGCAATGATAATAAGCGGGGACAAAGTAAGTGAGGTTGTAAGTTTAAGTATTTAGGGTTCTTTGTACAAAAGAATGGTAGTTTTAACGAGAATGTGAAACATAGGATTAAGTGCGAGTGGATCAAGTGGAGAAAAGCGTCTAGTATTTTGTACGATAGGTGGATTTCAATGAGGCTGTAAGATAAGTTCTATAAGAGTGTAGTGAGACCAACTATTTTGTATCATTTGGAGTTTTGGTTGACCAGAAAATAGAGCATAGAATAAGTGTGGCAGAGATGAGTATGATTAGATAGATAAGTAGAGTGAGAAAAGAATATAGGTTAAGGAATGAATATGTAAGAAGCACAGGAGTAGCGTCGATTGTGGATAAGATGAGAGAAATGGTTTGGTCATGTTATGAGGAGGGAAAATTCAGAAACTGTAAGAACGGTTATAGAAATGAACGTTGAAGGAAGAAGAGGAAGAAGAAGATCGAAGAAAAAGTGGTAGGATGCGATTGAGTGTGATATGAAGACGTAGCCAGTGTATACACAGATGATGTGGGAGATAGTGTTAAGTGGAGGTTTAGGACACAAGTGACCAACATCAAATAGGTAGGATAGAAGCAAGGAGATGAAAAAGATGAAGATTACTTATTACTTAATACATACATATTAACTATTTGAAAGCCACAAAAAAGTATTTTTTTACAGTTAATTTATTTATTTATTAGATTTTTACTGCAATTTTTTTTTTATATTTTTGGAAATAATTCTCGATTTTTATGCATATTTTAAACACAATTAATGTCAATAATAAAGTAAATAAGACTAAAAAGATAAATAAACTATTTAACTTTATTGTATGTACATCAACATATTAATATACACTTTAATCAATATATCACAGACAGATGTAAAAAACAAATTAACAAGAAAATAATGACTTAGTATTTCATTGAAATATGAATAAAATATATTTGTTGTTTAATAGTTTTACATTATATATATTTATTAATTGTACAATATTTCCTACCTAAAATAAATTATTACGTTATACATATGAAAGAAATTAAGTTTAGTTACACGTAAAGGAATTTTAACCTCTCTATAAAATAAAATAAAAATATTGTATTTGAAAATGTACGAATTAAAAACACATACATATAACATAATAGTACTTCTCACTATTTTAATAATATGTAATATGAGTAATAGTTATTTTTAACGTGGAAATTCGTATGAAAATCAAACATAATTTATACAAACGTTTGATTTGATTACATACGCATTTGAATTTCATAAAACTCTTTGGCACATATTTCAATTTAATCCAAAACAATATTTTATTTTATTTTAACTTTATATTTACTCTGCTCTCATATGGTTCGGTAAAACTAATAGTTTGTATATTTATTTATTTATTTGCTCATATTATGCACATTTTATTATATAAATAATGAAACTGTTATACTTATAAACTTATATTTGACTTTCAAATTAAAAACGTTTAGCTTAAAAACATTTATTTAATCGTATTGATAAATTTTCATAGTATGATTATATAATAAACCATTTATTTAATATATATTATTTTTCATACAGTATATAAATTATAAATTATAAATATATTTATTTATTTTTAAGTTTATAACATGAACAAAATTTCTATAACAAAATGACATTGTGGTACAAATTACAGTATAACAGTAGAAAAAAATAATATGACTTAAATAATTCAATTGAATACAACAATAAAACATTTTTAGTTACAAGTTTAAAAAAGTACATAGTAGATAAATAAGGACAATCCAAAAATACTAAACATAATCAAAACTATAATATTACCAGCGTTAATCAAAATGTCAAAAAGAGAGTTTAAAAAAATAATTTTCGTTTGAATTCCTAATATTAAGGAAATTAGTTTTAAAACGAATTTAAAACAATATTCCAGGACAGTCAATGACATCTAATAACAATTTATATAGAAATTTTGATATTAAAAGTAGATGACGGCCGTTAAGTGGTGTAAGATTTAGATAATTTAAAACATCATATTAACCATGCGGAAATCTGTGAATATTAAATTTATACGAAACAAAAAGCAAAATATTATTTTGAACTCATTCTAACACATTATTTATCCAAATTAGTGGGCAAACGAGAGAGCAGTAAAATATTTTTAAAGAAACAGGGTCCTAAAATGAAACACAGGTACGACTGATAAAATCTATATTACACATAGCCTTATTCTTATACATTTCAGAGTGAAAGGAAAAATTAAATATGGTATCAACAATAATTCCGAGATCTTTAAATTGAGAAACAAGTTCAATATCAGAAATAGAAATAGCATATTGGAAATTAATACAGATTTTTAATTGATAAAAATACACAAATATACATTCATTAATTTTTAAAGAAAGTGGTTCATATCATACCAAATTTGTATGTTATCAATATCAGATTTTAAGTTAATAACGTCTATATTTAGTTAATAACGTTTATATATTATAATCTATATTAGTTTGTCATCATCGGCGAAAATAAGAAAATCTGAGTTAATGATAATATTAAAAAGATCGTTAATAAATATATATAAAAATCAAAGTTAACAAATCGTAAAATTACTTCAATAAATATACTTAAATGAACATTTAATACATTCATATATTCGTAAAATGATATTTAAAGTTAAACATTTGAAGAGTGTTGTAGATTTTATAAATAGTCGATTATTAAGATTCTGAAAAGCGTTTATAACTTAACGTTTTATACATAATGAAATGATTTTTGTTCGTTTTTGTCTTATAATTAGCTAATTAAAATAATTTTACATTATAAATGAAAATAAAATTATATAAAGTAATTTTTTTTCTAACATTAATTTCAAATTACAAGAAAATTATGCAACCCCTTTTATTTGAAAAATAGACGTCGAGCGATTTACAGTATGATAAATATTGTATTGGTACAGTTTGGTTATCCACAATCTAAAATTACTTATAAATTGTTTATTAAATTGTTGATAAATAACCTATCGTATCTAAAATAATATTATCTAATAATATCTATGAATGTTATTATTTTAAAGCATTAAATATTACAATTAATTTTTTATTATAAACACTAAAAAAGATACTTATTTTCTGTTATAGTGGTGTATTTTTTTACACAATATAACACAAAATGTCTTTTTTCATAAACTTATTATGGTTGTTTGTTTAAAATATTGTACAAGATACTTTTTTCCTGAAATTGAGTTATTTTTTTAATTAAAGTAGTCAAGTTTTAAATTTAATTACCTTGCACGTGCATGTGCAAATTTCCGTCTATTTACATACGTTTAATGCTTGAAGTCAACGTTACGTACTGATTGGCCGTGGCTTGTAGTAATTAATGTTTAGACCATTGGTTGACTCATAATTACACATCTTGTGCACGTACAATATGGATAATTTAGAATCAGAAGGTTCACTATTATCTTTACAAAAGGTAACATGAATATATTTTTAAAGTAAAACGTAGCTTCCAAATTTTAAAACATCATATCTTATAATAATCAAATATATAATATATATATATATATATATATGTAATAACATATAGCTCATTTCGTAAAATATATAATTATAGTATTTTTAATGTCATTTAAATTAATGTTACTCAAAATTTAAATCCTAACCATAATGCATATTTAAATCTGAATTCAAATCGAAAACAATATAAGTAAACTCTAAAAAAAACAATATTCTGTGAAATTTTAAACGTTTAAAATTTTTTTTAACTTTCCAATAAAAACTTCATACAATCTATCCACAGAAAATCTTTATTACTTTTTTTTTTTATTTTTATTTTATTAAAATTTACAATCTTTTTACTTATAAATGCAATTGTGAATTATGTTCTTAATTATTTAAAATGTTATATTCATGAATCATAACATACATAATATACAGCAAAAGTTTTTGAAAATAATTTAATCAACAAATAATTTGTTTTAATCTTAGATAAATTTTTAAAATGATTATTTATTATAAATAATAATACTATTTTTAATTTTTAATTAACTAAACGAAAAAAAAAAGAATTTAACACTTTATAAGTTATAATTATTTGTTACTGAAATTTCTAACTTAACATATTATATCAATTAATGTGTCTATAATCTTTTACTATTAATGAGTTAATTATATATTTTTATATACTTTATTTGTTTTATATGTTTATATTTATTTTTATATATTATATTTTATATCATTAATTATAATGACCATTTGTTCATAGGAAATATCAAAGAATACGTTTAAAATATTTTTTCAAAACGTATATTCATTCCAAAAAAAATGTAAAAACATTAGATATACAAATTATAAATTATATTGAGTTTAATTTGAAGAAGTTATCTGCAAGAATATGTTGCACTCGCTTTTCGAAAACTAACAAAAATAAACTACAAAGTATATGCAAAAAAAAACAATACAGATGGATATACAATATTTATTTAATACGCACATTAAACTTTTTAATTTACACAAAAAGTTCATCGTAATTGATTATTATGCAACACACAAAATGTTCAAACTTTTTAAAAACTGTTGGTGACGACGTTATTCTTTAAAACATTCTAAACAAAAACGAACAAAAATTGTTAATCATCTGCTAATGATCTTGTTGCTTGTTTCATTTAATTAGTTTGTGTTTAAATCTATCAAAATATTCTGATTCTACAGCATAAATTCAACGACGACATGCACACAAGATTATCAAAGCCCACTATGTTACATTTAACTAAAATAAGTACTTCATGTGCCTATATATACATTTTTCTAATGCGCTTTGAGATTTTTTTTTTGTATTTGTCGATACAATGATTGTGATGACAATGGTAAATAATTTTTTATCTTTACGTAAATCAATGCATTTGTGACATAATCTCGAGTAATACAAACTGCGACATTTATGTATGCGCAATTATACAGATGAAAAACATAATGATATTCCAAATAAATGTACTCATATTGATATAAAGTGACGAATAGTATTAAAAATTTAATTAATGAATATTCAACATCGTTTATTTATTTTTACTATTAATTCATTTTTATTTTATTTGTTTAGGAGAATTCGAGATTTAAAACATAAAATAATAACCGCATGCTTATAAATTAAAAATAATATCAACTATTATTAATTTAGGAAATTTTTAGGTTTTATTTGTGAGACCGGATATACGAATTCTAATTCTTAGTATAAATAAACGTCTACAGATTATGAAAAAAGCATTAAAAATTCAATAAAATAAAAATTTTAGGAACTAATATTATTTTAACAATTACATAAACAATCATTTATAATAAATAGTTTATACTTTAGCGTTTTTGCATTATTTTATAAAACGTATATGATTGACAAAATCACCCCAAAATTCGATCGTCGAATTTCTATTTTATGTAATCCTGCAGATCGTATATTTACATGCAATGTCAATAACAATAATAATAATAATAATAGAAACAATTTTATAATTATCACTATTTTCAAAACAAATGAAATTGAAATGTTCTCGAGGGCGCGTCTTAAAATTAAACTAGAATCCTTAGTTTTTAAAAAGAACGAGAGAAAGAGGAAACATTTAGAAAAAAAGTATTAATTATGTATACATCGATATATTTTATTTGCAGTTCTCGACAAATTAATTCCGGAACGCGCGTACGATTATTTATTTCTCGCATAACGATAATTGATGCGACAACATACTATTCCACACTGCCATTACAACAAATCGTGGTCATGAATATGATAATCATTCAGTGGTTAAGCTTCGCGATTGAAATGTCGATGGCCGTGTACGGGAGGTGACCGACGAAACGAACCGAAAGGATCACGGAAACGGTGGGACTAAACGGATTCGCGCGGCCCGCGGGACTCTCGCGCAGTGGCGATCGAATGGGGCGGCCGGCAAAAGGTCGCGGACCGTCGTCATATAACTTCAGTGGTCGCAATATCGCCGTGGACCAGGAGACCGTCGTTGTGAGGTAGCGCCGGTGGCGGTGTAATGCGCGTATACGTCCGATTGGTAATCTAATTTCGGTCAGCCGCGCCGTACCTCACCCGCGGGCAACCGTCGACAACGAGCTACGGCGGAACATACACGCCGTCGCCGTTTCCACCACCGCAGTGCATCAACACACGTGCGCGCGCACGCTCATTCGAGGAAAACCCGCTCACACGGAGTAGTGCCCAAGCTTCGGCAGAGGTGAAATGGCTACGGCAGCGTAACGTGATTACGACGACTTTGTAGGCCGTTTACTCGCGACGAAATCTTTTATTCCGTTTTGCCGCTAATACGGTTTTATTTTATATTTTGTATTATTATTATTAAAGAATCGTTCGTTTAACACATAACAAACGTATGTATAAATACCTACCTCGGGAACGATACGAATATGATATGAACGATTTAAATATTTTTCGTTTTCAATGCAAGATTATTTTTAATTATTTAAATAACATTAATTCAATTTTAATCCTTATTCCACCGTAACGTAGCATAGTAGATTTAAAATACAATACATTCGGAAAATACAATTTTGCACGCGTAAATGATTGTATCGTACTCAGAGACATCAGAGCTTTATTTCAGTTCATTTCATCCATCAATCCTGTATAACGACCAAAATTCAATAACTCAATGATATAACATTTATTTATTTTTATTTGTATATTTCGAATATTAAGCGGTTATATCATACAAAATTATCCATCTATCGTAGAGTATTCACTTTGTAGATTTTTATATTTATGATTTTTATTTTTATACTTCGTTAAATGTAAAGGAAATATTACTAGGTATACCAAAAACTAACAAATATCATAATTTTGTATTTATTCGTGATTTTTAACTAATTATAATTTTTTTTTTTGATGACCTATAATTTTAATTCAATACTACGATGCAAAATATTCCCTTGAACATCTCTATATATATTTAATATTGAATATTAGATAAGAGATGTGAAAAAGTACAGAGAAATAAGTGTTTTTTTCTCCGCATTACTTTGCTCTTCGGAATTCAAACTAACTCTTTTACCTACATTGTTTAATGTCACATTAGTTTTTAAAATTATCATGTATTTTTTAAATGTTTTCTGAATTGTTTAAATGTTTTAAATTGTTTAAATGTAAAAAAGTTATACATCATAGTAAATTAGAAAATATGTATATACCAATACTTATATAATAAATTTTTGATTTTCCTAATATTAAAGAATTTATTTACTTATTCATTGCACATATTAATAATACAATTCATTACAATATATTAGTTAATAATTATTAAACTTTTTACTATAACTTAAAAAGTATACATATACGAAATAATACATTTTCTAGCCCCGATAACTATAGAAAACTCATACAATTTAAAAAAAAATAAAACGCAGAGTATTATATTTTCCAACTCCAAACTGATAAAGCACTCAGGGTAGTTATTATAAATATACACCCTACAACTGATACACTTAAAATATCTTTAGCCCTTAAAGAAATGGATTTGGTTGTAAAACAGTTGACAAATGTTAATCATAACCAAATAAAAACAACTTTACAAAATTTCTTTAAACAATTTAAAAAAATTATATGTTACTATTATAAAATAGGTATTGTATTATACAATGATAATTCAATGATCAATGTTATTATATCCTTTACACATTATAATAAATTAAAATACTGTATAATACATAAATAAATTTTAAGAATTGTATATTATTTGGATTAACATTAATGTTTGGTGTTTGTATCCAAATTTTTAATTTAGAATTTAGAAAAATTGTCAGATTGACAATATCGTTGGTGTGTCAAAAACAATCAATGATATAAATATTTAAATATTAAATATAATTAAATGATCACTTTTGTACAGTCATTGAAAAGTGTATGGTATCCCCGCAGGTTTTTGTAAAAGTAGTTGCAATATAAAATAGTATCACACAATAAAATATATGAAATATTAACGTTTTAGAATGATAAAAGTTGTGTACGTGAAAAGACCACCAGTAGAGTGTTAAGAGTAAAATTAGATGATATTGTTTTTATTATAGGTCGTAATCTAGTAAACTTTATTAGTTTGAGCGCAGTTAACAGAACTTATTTATGGAATACAAGAATCAAAGTATAAACAACGTTAAATTATTATTTTATAATGTTGTATCGTAAAAATCATATAAATAAGACTACGTGTTATACTTTGAATATTATATATAAAAAGTTTAGTTTGATATTAAATAATAAACTGATAATTTACAAAAAAAAACTTCTTACCTATAATAAACTACTATCGATGTCTACTAATTTGACAGAAATTTGAAAAATTGTATTGTTAATAAATGTATTATTAAATAAATTTACTGATTTCGATGGTAATAGTTTTTTAAATAATATTTAGTATTAATCAATACAAACTCAATGATGTAATTAAAATATAAGAACACAATATTAATAGAAAATATTAAAAATATAAAAATATTTGGATCAAACTATTATGTTAACACTTTACTAAAAAATATTTTTTTTGGTGTAAGATATTCACAGACATTTTATATAAAAAAATGGAAGATAAGTGAAAATAATAATAAAAAAAATATTTTTGATTGTAATTTCTGTTTACAAAACGTATAAGTAATTTATTTGTATATTAAAAAAAACTTTATTTAAAAGGAATACGATTTTTTATTATCAACAAATAAAAATAATGACGTTCATTAAATAGTATTATTGTTCAAAAACGTATTAATGTATACAATAAATTATCTTAAAATCAAAACACAAATAAATGTTTTATTTTATAGTATATGACAGACGTATATTAAAGTTTATGATCAAAATGTTAGAAATCATTGATCAATATATATGATTATCAATTGATTGTTATATGATACACAGTTTAAACGATTTCAATGTTTGCATATTTTATGTCAGCAAAGAATGTGTTAAGGTTTCGATGTAATATAACTGTGCCGAATTAAGACAATAAATTGATATTTAATTAAGTTTCCACATATAAATTAGGTAAGAATTTAGTAAAGAAAATTTCAGAATTATAATAAATGTAATTTAAATTATTATTTAATTACTTGTTACTTTTGTAGTTGTCTTTAATTTTTTATCTTATACCTGACGTTGACTTAATAGAAACAAGTAGATAATAAGCTATTTGTAAACAACAGGTTTATATTTTTTGATTTTGTAATACTCATAGGCCTTATTTAATATTTATATATAATAAATATATAAAATATATATAAAAAACAATTTTTGTTAATTATAACTACCAATTTATAGTTTTCTTAGTTTTTTTTTCTTTTTCTTAATTTTGTTTTTTAATATTTTAATATTATATATTATGTTTAATGTTCATTTATTTATGTTTTTATTAATTTTTTGTTCCACCTTTTAAATTGAATAAAGTTTTGGTCTATCATTAAGTAAACGATTTAGATATAATTTCTCGTATTTATAAATTATTGATCCATAGTATTAAAATGGTAATTTTTTATCATTTTAGAATACTTATGCCTGTAATGTATAAAGATTATTTTTTAAAGGAAGAATCATCGAAATATAAATTAAACTTTTGTTTGTATTTTCAATAAAAAATACAATTATGTTGTGTAGAAGATAAAAATCGTAAAAAAATGTATGCTACTAGAAAATGACTACTTCACCTATATATGTTCAGTATATACTCAATACAACCAGATATACATTTATTATATTTGACCAACAATAATGATGCACTTAAAAACACGCATATTAATGAAATTTCTACTGTATGTTGGACAAAAACATAACTAGCTTCACATTAACCCTTTCGATAACGCATTTAAACATAACATTAATTTTTAAAGTACACTGTGATAGTTTATTCCAATTATAATATGCAAAATGTGTGATATGATAACAAACAACATAAAAAAACACATGGAAGTGAGTGATAACATTTTACTACGCTACTTTTTTTTTTTAATACTAACCCCGAAATCGTTCGATTCCCTTTTTTGCTACCAATGGAAATATTGCCGATAAAATATACATGATATATAACAGGGTAGGCCAAACTGCGACTCGCATCATAGACTTATGCGGCTCGCATCTTACCGTAAGATATAAAATATTTTTACAAAAAAAAAATTTTCAATATAAATTTATGTATTTAAAAAAGTTTTATTAAATAACAAAATATAGAAAAAATTTACAAAAAAAGTATAGTGTTCTTGATATAATATTTCAATATTTTTTTAATTTTTAATTATTAATTATTATCTTATTTATTGCGTGTTCATTTTTTTTTTGTAAATTTTGAAATCAGGGTATTATGTTGTTAAAGCAGTCCTTAATAATTCCATCAAATGATCATCCGTTAATGTTGAGCGATGTTTATATTGAATCATTTTCATGGTCGCGTATAAAGACTCGCAAGAATATGTTGCTCCGAAAATCGATATTAATTTTTGAGCACAGAGAAATTTTTGGATATTTAATAACGGGAACAGTTTCCCGAATTCCAACAAAGAATGACAACTGTATTTGAACTGCTTCAGTCCTTCATCTTTCAATAATTCTATGAGTTCAATTTCTAAAGCTGCTATATCCATTGAAATCGGTTTTAATACTGGACATCCATTTTCAATAACATTAATTACAATGGGATTTTTAAAAATTCCATTTGAGATTTAAGTAACTACAAGTCTTTAAATCGATCTTCCAAGGCAGTTGATAAACACTTTATTTTATGTATATAATCTTCACAATTCAATTTTGTTGCTATTCCAACCAAACAATCCTCAATTTATTTTAAGTACGGAAAATTGTTTAAATTATTTATTCTTAAGTCTCTTTGAAAAAGCTTAAGCTTATTTAGAAAATTAAAGATGTCTTGAACTAGGTTATTTATGAATTTATTTTGACCTTGAAGAGACATGTTTAATGTTGGTAAGTGATGCACAACGTCAACACAAAATGAAATGAGTTGTGGAAAGTTTTTATCTTTCTCTTTTAAAAATGTTTTAATAGGTTCTAATAAATCGAAAAAATTTGTTAAAACGTTATTTACCGATAACCATCGAACTAAATAATACCATGGAACATCATTTGGAATATCATCCTCTAAACTTTCAACAAAGTTTTTAATTTGGCGGTGTACCTTTGAACCTGCACGTATGTAATTTACAATTTTAAGAACAACACTTATTACATGTTCATATTTAAAATATTTAGCCGTTAGGTTTTATCTATGAATAACGCAGTGAATTGGAATAAAGTCTGGAAAATTAGTATCACTTTTTAAAATACCCATCAATCCATTTTTACAACCTATCATACTAGGTGCACCATTAGTTGAGAAGCTAACAGTTTTTGCAATAGGTACTTCTGCTTTACGAAGTACTACATCAAGAGCATACTTAATATCACAACCTTTAGTGGTTTCTTTGAGAGCTATAAAATCTAATAAATCTTCTTTCACTTCCATATTTATCGTCACATAATGTACAGAAATAGCTAACTGTGGTTTATCCTGAATGCCAGTAGATTAATCTAATGCTAAACTTAATGCAGAACAATTAGCAATTTCATTTAGTAAATTAAAGGAAATATGTGAACTTTTTGAACTCATTGAAATACGTCTTTCCATAATATGTCTACTATTCGAAATATTTTCAACCATATTTAGTATTTTTTTATCTTCCGGTTTTAAAATGGAAATTAAAATGTATTTTTTATTAAATACACCCCATCAGTGTACGGGCGCTTTTCTCGAGCAATATTAAACGCTATACAAAAACTCGCTTTAGTAGTTATATCGGTTTCCTTGGAAAATACCGACATGACATAGGTTTGTTTATTTAATTATAACTTCATTGTGCTCAATTTATTTTTTCTCAAATCAGAACCAGTAGGAAATCCGTTACTAAACGAACTGTGATTTATTTCATAATGACGTTTTGAGTTACTAACCATAAATTGTGATAGTTGGAATTGACAGATGAGACAAAATGGTTTACTGTTTCGTTCTATGAACAAGAACTCTTCTTCCCAGTGTAATTTGAATTCTATATGTTCTTCTTTATACTTGCGTTTCTTAGACATGATGATTATTTTATTAATATTATGATGATACACTCACGACGTCGAAAAGCTCTATGATGACATATTCATGTATATTTTTAATATTTATGGAATTTGTAAAGACAAAATTAAGATAAAATTTAACGTGACATTATTGTACGTTATTATATTGTTTTGCATTCTATACATTTTATTACATTTGATATCTTATCTAATTTATTATCTATATTAATGTGACGTTTTTTTTCATTTCGGCTCTTCAATATTTATTAATACATTGGGCACCTCGCGACTCTCTTCTCGCTGGCCACCCCTGGTCTATAAGAACCCCAACATAACGTAATCGTAAGAGTAATAAGCCATAGGGTGGATAAAATAATGACAGGTAAAAATTATATGTGAAAGGCTTGTTCTTCATCTTATTGGGTGCATAAAATCGAGTCACTGAAAGTTAACATAAAAGCCATAAAAGCATGTAAAAGCGAATATGACCTAGATGTATGCTCTATTTTGATTAAGAATATGAAACGTAATACATTTTTAATAAACGTAAAAAAAAAAAATACTTATTTTATTTTCTAAAGATAAATAAATATATCAATCGACAATACGTCACCTATAACTGTAGTGGGAATTAAATAATTTTGGCTACAAATTGAAATATTACGAAACAAAATCAATTAAAAATTTAAATAATTGTTTGAAGAACCGCAAAAATGATTTCTCTCCGATGCAATTACTAACCTAGAAAAAATACATTATCTATTCATGAGGGCATAAAAGTTATTTAAGATATTCAAGATAAACTATTTAAATGTAACAGGGAGAGTAACAGAGTTGGTGAAAACCAAAATGGTTCTAATGTTAAGGAATAATAAAGGATTCAAAACACTATTAAAAATTAAATATAATAAATATATTAGCGTCATTTAAATATGCTCCAGTAACATCGTGTGATGTGGAAACATGTTTTAGTCAATATAAATCTATTTTACGTTTTCAAGAAGTACTGTCTAATGGCTTACCAGGGGGGGGGGGGGGGGGTGCAACGCTGGTTTTAATAAAAATAAAAACGGTTTAACGTTCCAATCACCGGTCGTTAATTTTAGACAATTTAAAACAATATATCATTATTGTATATTATTATATACATTATATAATATATACAATACATATAATTATATATACATATATATTTTAACATATTATATTAACATATTATATTAAACTATTATTTATATAATTTTAATATAATAATACATTTTTATGCATTTTTTGAATATTTTTGTAATAAAATGCATATTTTTAAATTTTTTATTGCATATAAATCTTAACTCTGATAATAAACATGTATCGTACAATAATTTTAATACTAAAATAAAATATCAGAATATGTAATTAGTAATTACCAATAATAAGTCATATAAAATTACGATTAAATTTACTTAAACTCTGAAGAGCTATATTATATTATATATTGTAATATTAATTATTATTATTATTATTATTAATATTATTATTTGTATTATTATATAATCTTAATCATAAAATCTTTTAAATATCATGTTGAACAATAGGCGTGAAAAATTGTAGAGTTTTCATCGTTTATAACCTGATGTCAATTTATCGAGATATATTAAAAAATGAACCTTTGAAAAATATGATATTGTCCAATTTTGTATACATAAGGACAGGATATGTGACATGTTTTTATTATATATAATAGTGACTGGTCATCGTGTTATGATATTCTGTGAAAAAAATATTAATTTCAATACTTTTTTTTACTTTACTTTACTTTACTTTACTTTTAAAAAACTTTAAAATACGTTTGAAATATATAAACTGATTTTTATGTGCTATAGATAACAATATTAGGTTCACTAACTTTTTATTATTGGTTTGATAAAAATTTCAGAAGAAGGAAATTAAATTAATACTTTAAATAAGCCTGATATTTGATAGGGAATATTGTAGTATTTAGAGAATCAAATATGCTCGAGCTACATACTATTATGAAAAACATTGGTTTAATAGGGACGAACAAAAGGTATATTAATTTACACGCCGTTTACTCCACTAACTTTTGTATGATATAATATTTACACCATAATCTCATTTGCTCTCCTTTTTTTTTTAACTATAGCTTGGAAGAAAATATATATGAAAATATACTTTATTATGCATTTTGTTATAAACAACCTTTTTCATACCTATTTTTATACGATAAGGAAAAATATAAAAATATAAATAAAATATGATAATTTACAATAGTTAAATATGATTTAGTTTGTGCATTTGTTAAACAACAGAATTTAATTTACTTTTATTCAGTAGATAGTTATATTATTTTTAAATGCCAATTTTATAATTAAAAAATCGATGTTAATATCTTTTAATGTTTAGTTTGATAAATACTTTTTTTCCAAATCAAAGAAACATAAAAAAGTATCTAAATTAAATCTCATTTATACATAGTTCAATACTTTAATTGTTAATGAGATAATATAATAAGTCTAATATGTTTGTGTAACTGTCTATATATCCTAAATAATATACCTTCTGGAATTATAATAATCAATACTTCTATTTACATAATACCGCGAATAATAAATAACTCATTTCTACAAAGGTAATCAGTTTTACATCCAAAATTGTTTTATGGTATATTTAAGAATTGTATGAATATTTACAAATAATAATCTGGCAAATTTTATGATTAACCATGAGAACTAATAATTAAAATATCAAACAAAGTATAATAATAATAATGGTTATCTAAAGACATTCCGATTATATGATTATCATCCTCTAGGTGATTTGATACGAAACTTGTAAGTAGTATAAAATATCCATTTTCAAATTATTTTTTTCTGAAATCTATATATATATAAATGAATTGGTGTCTGTGTGTATATATGTTGTCGATGCCTGGTCATAACTCTAGATGGATTTTGATAGAGTTCTTTCCTACATACTCAGTGTGGTCCCGGGATGGTTTTTGTCTCATAAAAGTTTTCAAAACCCGGCTCTTTAAAAGTTCCAAAACCCGGCACCGGGGTAAACCAGTGGTCCTTCGCAACTACGAGTGGTTTACCTTTAACCGTATCTAAGGATGTGACATCAGATGGTTACCAAGGGCAACCGTCATTTGTTTTTTATAAAGTTTCTAGCGTGGTTTTATATTAGTTTGTGATTAGAAAAAACAATTTCGCAGTTTTTGTGGGTAATTAGTGATTTTTAACCTTGCAAAAGTGTAGGTAGTTTGCGTGTAGTAGCAATAGTAATATAGCCACCTTTATCGTCAATGTTTTAGCGTCATACGTAAGAATTACATGCCAACTTTCGAAATCCAAAGGCAAATTTATCATTGTAAAGAATCACTTCTACCTCTACCAGATTCAGATCTCAAATTTCTCCAAATTTATTTCATGGTAACCACTGATGAAAAAATTGATCAAAGTTGTCGATTCATAACCAGCTCTTATCGGGAAATTGTTGCTGCATTGCAAAATTTATTCAGTCAACACAACAAATTTGTTCGACTGTTCAGGACAGCGCTCGAGAAAATGCCAGTTGATGATCACGTTGTTGTCATATAAGCCGATAAAACACAAATGGCCAACACGAAAGACAATTCAACGCACCAATAATTAATGAAATCGCGATCGTAATAGTTAGTGAATAATTTAACTCGCGTGATGTAGTTCTTCATCGCAGAGATACTAATGTTCAGCGAGTTTTCGAAATACATCAAATTGCATTGCGATATCCAGTTTTATTTTAAGAAGGAGAAGATGGATATTATTTCAACATCAAAATGATAAATCCACAAACGCATCAGGAAACGAATAAAAAAGTCAGTGCCATGAATTACTATTCATATCGCTTGATGATTTGTGAGAACTTAGACAATCACATTTTGAAATGTCGGCAATTGTTCCACCAGTATATTGTAGATATGTATGCAAAAATTGAAACCAAACGACTTCTCTTCATTCGATTGAATCAAACCAAACTGCGCTCGGAAGAATATATTCATTTACGCGATGTGATTGCTACTAATGGCAATCCCAATTAACTGGGAAAAATGGTCACACTTCCGGCTACATTTGGAGGAAGCCCACGACATATGCATGAATACGCACTAGATGCAATGACTTACGTTCGCGCATACAGTTATCCAGAATTTTTCATAACATTTACGTGCAATCCTACGTGGGTTGAAATTCGAGAACTTCTGTTACTTGGACAATCATCTTCGGATCGCCTTGACATCATTGCACGTGTGCTCAAACAAAAATTAAAATCTTTTATGGATTTTATATACAAGTATCATGTTTTTGGGGAGACACGTTGTTGGATGTATTCCATTGAATGGCAGAAAAAAGGATTGCCGCATGCACACATTTTGAATTAGTTGATAGATAGAATTACACCAGACAAAATTAATGCAGTCATCTCAGCAGAAATACCAGACGTCGACATTGATCCAGGCTTATTCAAAGTCGTTACCAAAAACATGATTCATGGCCCATGTGGAGCGATCAACACCAAATCTCCATACATGTAGGATGGAAAATGCACAAAACGCTATCCAAGAGACTTACACGCCGATACTATCACTGGCAATGATGGATATCCCGAATATCGTCGACGATCAACTAAATATGGCGGCCGTGAAGTCAATAATTGTTGGGCTGTTCCGTATTCACCGTTATACTCTAAGACGTTCAAAGCACACATCAATGTCAAGTATTGCAATTCAGTAAAATCGATCAACTACATATGCAAATATGTTAACAAAGGATGTGATATGACAGTTTTGCATCTGCACCAATCGATGAAATTGAAAGATATTAATTAGAACGCTACATTAGTAGCAATAAAGTTGTTTGGCGTATTTTCTTATTTCTTATTCATGAACGTTATCCAATAATTGTTCATTTGGCTGTGCATATTAAGAATGGACAGCGCGTGTATTTTACATAACCTAATCTAATCTAAGCTAACAAAGCAGATAATTTTGTTATAGGCCTACAATTATGAATGACGCTACTTGTTTTAGACTTGTAAATAGACGTGATAAAACTATTCTTCCACTGGCTAGAAAAAATACCCACGAGTAATCAACGGTTAAATATTTTGTTTGTAGAAATTGACAGGGAGTTTTAGTAAGAACGCAATAAAAAATTGAGGATATTATGTAGTTTTGGGCACAGATTTAAGTCTAGGCAACTAAAGTCATTGATCATATTTTCTACTATAAATTTAATAAGTGGTTGATGACATATATTTGACCCTTTTTTAAAAATATTGAAACTGTTGTTCAAATCTAAATTATATGTAGAATAAACTAAGCTTAAATATTCCTTAAAAAGAATTGACACTAAATAACCTTCAGTTAATGATTCATTGTTTAATTCCATTGTATTGTATATCATTGTCTACTGTTAGGTCTATTATAGTGCCAGAAAGATTTTGAATCTTATGAATGATCTGCCTGAACTTTTTGTATTTAACGAAAATGACAGTTTATGGATTCAATTTTACATAAATCATTTAAGCAAGAAAATTCATCATATATGGAATGGGCTTTGGTAATTTTATATTTTCATGTAAACGTTTCTTATTATAGAGTAACGTTTTAATTTCATTACTATACCACTGAAGAAAAGAATGTGTTCGTCTGGGAAACATTGGTACAAATATATTATTAGGGCTAGAAATAATGAAATAGAAACCCGTGATAATAACTGAAAATTCTAACGTTTCACTTAATAATGAACTCCAATTAATTATAGTGTGGACGTTCATAGCCTGATAATTAGCTCTACTAAATTAAATTCTAGGGGCAGAAGGATGGGATTAGAGATGGAAATAATTTGAACCATTAATATGAATTTGCATTTGCGCTAAATCTATAAGAACGAATTGAAAAGATTAATTGATAATTTGAAAATTAAAATCTTTGAAAAAAAATTATGTCTAAGATATTTTTCATAATTCGCTATAGTGTTAAATTGAAATAATTGTTCAAAGACTAATAAAAAGCAATAGTTTCTGCTGAAATTTTAGCTATACAAGAGGAAAATCCAGATAGAAATGCATGATAGTCAGCATTTAACCATTTGAAGATATACCGAAAATTCTGATATTCCTAATTCATTATCATTGATATAAACGATAAGCCAAGCCAAATAAGCCAAACGGTAATTTCATTACACAAAATAATCATAATGATTTAAAGAAACAAATTTAAGGCGAACATTGAATAATTTTGATTTTAAAGCATGAAAATTTTAGTAAAAGTCGAAAAGAGTATTTTAATTTTTACATCAATTAAGATTTTTAATTAAACGTAAAATATTTGACGTATTACGAGATTTATGAGTGTAAAATATACTTGAGACATTAATTAGTTTTTCTTCAACCAAAGACCAACCAATAACGAATATATTTAATAAACCAATTACCATTATCCAATTTATTTCTTCTATCCCGTTCAATCTTTAAAAATAATAGGATTGCTTTTTGACAAAAGAGCAGGTCCATAGCAATTCATACACTGTTTCATAATGAAAAGTTTAGCAACTGTTTTTTAGATTTTAATAAAGCTATGACCACCTGAGAAGTATCAAATATAATCCGAATATGTCTTAATCTGTTTGATTGCTCACCAAGTCAAACAAACTGAAGATTTGGTTAAATCTATATTCGTATGTAAAGTCTTAATGAGATCCATAGCTAGCATATCATTATCATTATTTGACTCATTTAAATTAAAGATTATTATATTACGAAATTTGGATTTTCTTTCTTGGATCTAACAAATCTGACAAACTAGATCTATTATAGAATAGTAATTTAAAGCGTTTATTTAACTATAAGATTCATTGAACTTTTCTTTAAAGTTATGATGTATTTTTTTAGTTCCTTATTTTCTTTTTTTAGAGATACTATTTCAGCAGAAAGATTATCCATTCTGGCTAAGATAGTTGTTGATGAATTCTTTAGTTTCAACATGTTAATGTTAACAATGTTATGCATTATTTAAATACATTTATCTAAATAATTTATCTAGATAAAAAATTGTATTCTATCTTATCTAGATAAAAGTAACTTGGATCATCGTTTATCTTATATAGATAAAAAAATGGTTATATGAGATAAATTATCTAGATAATTATTTTAATAAAAGCTTTTATTTATTTTAACTTCTATTATATTTGTAATTTAATATGTACATAACAAATTGCACATCAGGTATACAACTAAAATTTCAAATCTTTAAACCTTACTTATAAAAATATGCTTTGATACCGGGAAATTATTATTATTGTAACATACAAGAAACTGATTCACGAAAGCGAAAATGTTTTCAAAATTGTTTTCAACTATAAAATTTATAATTTAATTATGGTTGAAAACAATTTTTATTATAATCCATAATATACAACATAATATAACACAAATATCCCATCATAATACAATTAGTCGGAAAAATCTGTGCAAAGTCTATGTACCATAGTTTATATAAATATATAATATAACATCAATCGGTACATCACAGTAATCTAATAATACGTTTGAAAATTCCACCTAATAATAAAATTTGATGCTGTCAGTTGTTGAATTACATATACGAATATAGGATGCCCACTGCTAAACGCATTATGCATTTATTCATCGTCTGTTCTCCACAATCCATGTCTCTTTTGTTTTTTTAAAGAAGTATTTTAAAATGGAAAAATGTATTTGTCGTAAAAAAACCACAAAGACAGTGAAAACGATACAAATGAGTTTATACCTAAATCGTCAGTTAAATCAGACTCATCTACAACTAATAATAAAATGCAAAATTATTTATTAGATAGGAAATATTTCAAGATGAATTCGGTCAATGATACAAAAATGAATGTTACTTGTCAAAACTATTCAAAACAAATCATAGCTTATTCAAATTCGATTGAAAACTTATTAAGTCACTATAAAGTAAGTCAAGTTTATTATTTTATTATGCTTTAATCTTGGGATGTTATTTAAGTAAATTTTTTTATTACAATGTTTCACTAAAAAAAAATCATATAAAAACGTAACCAAAGAAATCATTAATAATACTTATTATTAGGGCTAAGAAAATCATACATTAAAAACCTACATAATTTACCTTAATAACTTAATAATTTAATTAAGTACAAGTATTTTAAAATGATTATGCCAAGAATTCAAGATTACAAATTTAATATTTAAATAAAATCGTTACCAACAGCCTGCAGTTATTACGTTCATGTAATATTATGTGCAAATTTCAATTGTGTTCAGCATGAACGCTATAAAATCAATCGATTCCTAATATTTTATTTTACTATAAAAATTAGCTATTTTAATGTCATTTAAAGAGTAAAATTCGAGATAATCGAGATAGAAAGTTTTTTAAAACATAATTATCTTAATTATTTAAATCATAAATATATGTTATAAAAAAGTTTCTTTTATATACTAACATTTCTAGCAAAGAAATATATTTTAAACCCTGGTAACTCAAATTTAATATATAGTAAGCTTGTGTAAATTACAGATTTGAGAGATAACTTAAAAGCGGATGTATCAAAGCTGTATCACCTATTGTTATTAACACGAATGAAATAAAAAACTTATTCAAAAAGCCATTAATATATAATTCTTTTTTCAAGAAAAAAATGTTACATTAAGCTATTTTTAATTTTTTACTTTTTATACTAACTAAAATTTCACATCCGTAATAATACAAAAATGTTGGGCACCAAAAATGATAATGATCAAATTTTGCTGACAAAAAATAAACGATAAAATTTTGTCACATTGATGTATTAATTGAAACTAAACTAAAATAATAAATTACATTAACGTTTTAAATGCTTTTCTTACATTATCAATGTTTTCTAAAAAAATTGTTATTTGTTAGTAACTATGTACATATAAAAGTATAAATACAGATACCTTACATAATTTCTGGTTTAACCAACTAAATGTGAATTATTCTTTTATTTTTTAAACGCATATCCTCATATGTGCATATCCTCGGTAGTTATCGCCGTGTAATAAAGGTAGAACAACGTGTTATAGTCCAGTGATCTATAGTTTTTTTTCAATGTGGTATATGTTTTGTAATTTAAAAAGTACCCAGTGCTTTTAAAGAAAATGATAATCTCCAATTGCTTATCATCAGTCACTGGGCACTTAAATAAGCAGCTGTGAAATAATACTTTTTGAACATTCTCCATCCCAGTACAACGTTACCGTTTGCTTTAGTTATTCTTCAGACAACGAAAGTATTATCCTGAATTCGATTCTATCTATTATTTTAAATATTCAAAACTCACTTAAGGTTTAAAAAAAAAAAAAATTAAAAAAACTATGATACATTATGAAAATGTATAATTTAACTTCAAATAATTTTTTTAATAAATATTTTCGGTTAGAGAAGTTAATTTTTATTTTAGTTTTAATTTCAGTATATAGCTAATTTTTCAATACGCATAAATTAATTTATTAATTAACTAAGCCTTTGTATATATATATATATATCGTTATTATTAATTTTAGTAAAAACAAGTACATTATACTTTAAAAAAAGACAATAAATAAAAAAATTCTTAAAAATAAATTATTCATATGCGAAATAAAATAATATATTTTTTTTAACAATTATACTTTTATATTAAGTATATAAATTTTAAAAAAAACTTTAAAATTATTTATAAAAATAAAATAAGTTTTTCATATCATGATGTACATAATTTTAAATTAGATAAATAAATAATTTGTGTTTATGTAATACTACATTGTAAATTATATTAATTAACACTACTATTTATATTAACTATTAACAGTTTGATTTTGTATTTGTATTATACAGAGTGTGATGTAATGGACTTCCACATTTTCGAGGTGAATTTATAAAAAATGGTACATAATATGGAAAAAATTGTATTTATAGAAAATACATTATATACGATTTTTTTAGTTATTTTTCAAAAATTAAATCGTCCAAATGATGACCTTGACGTGCGACACACGTAGTCGTTCTCAATAATTTTCCATCACTCTCGCCAACATATCGTGTGAAATCCTGGCGATTTCTTCATAGAAATGGCCTCGTTGACTTCTTCAAAGGTACAAAGATGATGTTTAAAAACTTCACCTTTGAGATACTTCTATAAAAAAAAAGTCACAGAGGTTTAAATCAGAGGGAGCAAGGAGACCATACAATGTCTTCCAATAAGAAAATCAGATAACCATGAAATATTTTTTGCAAACGGCGCGAGAATGATGGGTCATATGAGCTGTGGCTCCATCCTGTTGAAATCATAAGGCTTCAGTATTCTTGTATTCTTCCATTTTTTAGTGTAAAATGCTTTCCAATATCTAGAAGTACTAATTGGAAATCACAGTAACAGTGATGCCACCCTCTTTAAAAAAATAAGGACAGCCGAGGACAAAGCATATCAAACAGTGACTTTGGGACTTGAAAGAGGTCGTTGGTGTATTATTTGAGAAATTTCAGCTGTCCAGTAATGAAAATTTTGTTTGTTTACTGTGCCAAAAATGTAGAAATGTGCTTCGTTGCTATTTCACACAATACCGTTGGGAGACCCATCTATAATAATCATATTACAGTAATTTTTTCATTTTCCCCAATCTACTAGATTCAATTCCTGAGCAATCAAATCTTGTGTGGGTATTATTTAAGATCACAGTGCAAATTTCACTTTACCATTGAATCTAATATCCAAAGAGCAGATGCATGTTTCTTAGCAGAACGTGATGGAGACTGCTCTATCGATGTTCTGACTGTGGCAATAATCTCAGATACTCACAGACTTGGAACGTCCAGCTGATTTTTTAGGCATTGCAAATCCTATTGTTTTGATTTTTTTATCCAATTAAAAATTGTTTTCCGATCAGGGACACTGTCATTTAGATATAAACCGAACCAAATACGAAATTCCCTCTGCGTCGAAGTCACATATTCGGCATTTTTTAAAAATGTCTTGATAGCGAAATCGCGTTATTTACCAGACCACGACATGGTGATGGCTGAAACCCTTATTAATTATCCAACATAACGAGATAAACATCTTTAATCTAATCGGTCTAATTACGAGTCAATAATAATTTTAAAAATGGAAGTTCATTATGCCGCACTCTATTTATTAACGAAAATACTATTCGAAAATATTTATGACTTCTAAAATTAAAATATTTGAATATCAAATTTTTAGTAGTAAACAATAATAATACTAGTTATACTTTCTAAATCCATTATACTGAGTATTTACTTTTTTTATTCACACAGATTGTATATTAAGTAACTATAATATACAAATGCTTTTTTCTAAAATCTAAAAATATTATAGAAATAACATTAATTTTCAGTTATCTATTTACACATTTTTAACTAAAAATAATCAATATTTATTATATTAAAATACTTAAGATCATTTATAAGAATTTAAATGTACCAAGTAGGTTCTCCACTTGTTGATGTTTGTGTTTATATTACTATAATGGCTAGAATCACATATTCGATATATTTCATTTATAATTGTAAAAATTAAATGGAGAATTATATATCATATGTACTAAAATTGGACATATGTAATAACATATCATCGTCATGCAATCTATTTGATGTATTTATAAATTGAAATATGTTTGTGGAAGTCTGAAGAAAGTGTGATGTTATTAAAAGTTTTCAAACCCCAAATGTTGTACTTATTCTAATAGATAACTTTTCACCGTATTGATATGTAGAAGAACCCATTGTTATACGTAGACTTTTAGTTTGGGTTACGCACTTAAATGTAATTTTAGGAGAGTTTTCTATCTCTTTTTTTCTCTTTTTTTATTATTCTTATTCTTTTTTCTTTTTCTTACTATTAAATATATATATAAATATATATATTGTTTTTTTTGGTTACAGTTTGTTTCTGAAAGTATGATTTTTGAACTCCCATTTACCATTTCGAAATTCTATCATCAATCAGACCTGTACAAAAAGTTGGGTATCGACAGGTTTACTTATTTGCCTTTAATTGTGATAAAGTGTTATTTGCTTTAAAATAACGTATGTTTTTGTGAAAGGAAGTAAAATATTCAAAAGTAACAATTACCATTAAAATTGCAAATAATGTTATGATTACATATTATGTTTTGTATTATAAATAATAGACCATATAACGTATTATATATGTGCCTGCATATTATATTAATTAATTGTCTTTTATTTAAATTTATTGTATTAAATTATTATTTCATTGTATTACAAATTAATAGTTTGTTTTATTTTTTGTTGTGTTAACTCCAACGTGAACAATTTTTAATTACACCAGAAATAAAAAATAAATAAATGTATAAAACTGTAAATTCCACCAGAAAATAAATTTAACAACAATTATTTTTTATAATCAGAAATTAAATATATCATTTTTAGTTATGTATGAATGTATGAGACTAGATTGTGTTCATAAAATAATACACTCTGAGTTGACATTATTATGCCAATACATGCATACATGCTCTTGTTGCCATTGTATATAATAATCCCATTTTTTGTGTGGAGCAGTGGTGTGAATCAGCATGTAAATATCTATCAGTATATGTACTTTTCCTGTAAACTCCTGTACTAAACTTTCCATTTTTTTCCTTCCTTACTAGCACGTCCAGGAACAGTAGCTACTCATTTCCTTCTTCCTCCATTGTGAACTGTATATTAGTATGTATGCTATTTAAGTGTTTCAGAAACTTTTTTAGCTCGTCTCCACTGTGTTGACACTATACAAAACATATCGCAACCACATTTTTGGTATTTGGCCATACGTTTCCATAGCTTCTTCTTCAAACCATTCCGTGAAAATATTTGCAAAAACCGGTGCTAGTCTTGATCCCATTGCCATTCCATCAGTTTATTCGTATATAGTATTTTGATAAGTAAAAACTTGTCCTGGTACATAGTTCCTATAGGTTGTTCAATTTGTCATCTAGCCATTTTTTTATCCTTTATGATCTTTAATGTAGCTTTTACTGACACCATTGTATGAGGTTACGTCGAAACTGACCAAGATGTCTTCTTTTTCCCAATTGTTTTGCTGTATTTTTTTCACAAAGTGTGTTGAGTTTCTGATGTAAGATGATGTTTTCCCGATTTGCGTTTTCAATATTCCTACATGTCCTTCTAGATTGTATGTTGGAGAATTAATTGCACTTATAATGGGTCTAAATGGCACGTCTTTTTTGTGGATTATTGTGGATTTGTGGATATATTCTTGGTAATCTTGGTGCTGCCACTAGAAGTTGTTTTCGTTTTTTTTCATCTGTTATTGCCTTTTTCGTTTCCTCATTGACTTGTTTTACTATTCTATTCAGGGGGCTCCTTTTTACCATTTTGTATGGTCCTTCGGTCAGTATTTTTATTATTTTGTTGTTATAATCCTCAGTGTTTACGATCACTGTTACGATGATGTTGTCTTCTACTAAAAATACTAGAAATTAAAGACGAATATTTTGATAGAAATTTAGCCGTAAATATCTCACACATTACTTTTTATACTATTATCAATAACAGTTTTGAATTATAAACATTTGAATAAAAATAAAATATTTAACGAAACATTATACTGTAATAATGCTTTGGCATTCTTTCAAACACTTGTTGAACCTTTTTAATATTACATATTATTCACTACTGGTTTAAAAAATGTTTTGAGTACTATCGTTCATACGTAGAATTATAAGAAGATCGTATTCATAATTTTAGTATTCAAAAGGTAACGTTTAGTTTTTTGTATTTATACATTTAAAATTATATTTGGTTAATATTATAATATATGATATTTATAGTGGTATTAAACTAGCAAGATGAGGATGGAAAGGCAAATAAATATCATAAATAGAATCAAAAAGCTCAGCTGAATCTCTCGTGTGATTTTATCTCTCTGTAAACTAATTTTGGCCAATATCCAGAAATCCCATACCCTTGTTAGGCTTAGCTTAAACCACTTTCAAAACATAAAACAATCAATAAATCGTATTTGTTGTTATATATTTTATTCAAATTCAGCTGAAAAATATACAATACGGTTTGAAAAATCTGTAAGATAACATGTGAACATGAAATATTCATAAAACATAATCCACATCACACCGTATTTAATTAATAAAATCTAAAATTAACTGTATGAATAAAATGTGTATGCCGTCACTACCAATGTATATACACGTACATGCATATAGGTAATTTATACGTAATATATACTGAATATACCATTCTAATTTGATGAAAGGAACACTCAAGTAGCAATATTTAAAGTAAACCTATAGATTATTTTGTATCTGCTAATTTATTGAGAATTTCAAATTATACGGTCATGATATCTATATTAATTGGTAGTTGAGTTTGTTTTCCCATGCATTAGATTCAAAATATTCACAATGTCACCTAATAACCACGACTAGGTTCTACAGTGTAAACGTAATGAAGATAAACCCGTTTGACTAAAATTAAAATCACATACACCGTTGATGTTTAAACTACTTATTTATATTTCAATTAAATTTTGGGTTGTATACAAAGTGTTTAATACACGCAATTCATATATAGACAGCAGTTTTAAATTTGTGTATCTATATATTATTAAAATATATTACTGATATACATCTTATTGCGGTATTGCTTATACGCTATATTTTTTAAATAAAACTATTAAATAGGTATCACTATTTTAAAAACATAATCTAGGGCTGACGGTATTTTCGGTATATCGTTAATGCCGGTAGACTGGTAATTCAGGATACCAGTATTTTAAAATTTCTGTATCAAACGTTATACCATAAAAACCATCCTTTACAGTAAACCGTAAAACCCGTTCTCTACAGTATACCGTAAAAACAGTGTTTAAAAATATACCGAAAAAAAGTGTATTTATTGAAAAAATGTTATAATGTTTTGTGAAATATTTCTATATATAAAGTCGTGTTTTCTGACTCTTACGATTCATATACTTTATACAATGATAAACATAAACATGATTTCTTGATAACCGCTAATGAATTGTTGTACACACTGCACAACGTTTCACCAATACAATATATAATCATTTCTCGTCTTCAATCATTAAGGTAAAAATAGTTTTAACGGTATGTATAATATATATTAATGGTAATAACTTTTTATTTTTTATCAAAAAATCATAAACTAATCCAAATTAAATTAATTAATACATATTCTTGACTTCTTTAAATAAGATTTAAAATTAAGGGGTTATAATGCAAAATGCACTTTTTCAAATTTAAGAATTTTTAGTTTTGCATTGATTCTTGTGGTAAAATGGGCGAGGAGTTTAATGGCGTCATTATTTTTAGTCAAAATGCACTTTTGCTATATGAAAAATTCTTTAAATAATAATATAAAGTAAACATATTTTTAAAAAAACATTAAATATTATTTTTCATGATTCGAGAATTTTTTATATGTAATGATTAATTAATTTATTAGAAATTGACTACAGTTTTGTCTTTGTGCATACGGTCGTTTCGGAAAGAAAATTATGATTTCCCTATCCACTATAGGACTTAATCTCTTAACGATTTTTTTGAAACTTGTTAAATGCTCAACCACTATCTCGTTGTTAAAAATAATAGTATCGATCCTCGTTTCAGAAAATACGTATATATAATATATGATATTACATGCTATTATTTTTCTCACCATAATGTTGTGTGCGAATTATTAATAATATTATAACTTGTGTTTTTTTCTGAATGTTATACCCAATGACAAGAATATATTCTTGGTATCCATTACGTAATAATAAGTTCTTACGTGTTTTTAACAATGTATTTGTATGAAGAAATACAATTGTTCGATGTGTGAAAAATAAAAATAACTCAACGCATTACATAACTTTTTCGTTTAACGTCTTTAAATGTTAGACTTTATCTGCAGTTGTTTTTTTTTTTTTAATAAAAGGTAAAAATTACGATAGTTTAGACCATTTGGAATTTTTTTTTATAAACGTATTAATTATAGTTTTTTGTTTTTTTTTCCGTTAGCAGTTTCATTTTAATTACTGTGGTAAACTTGACGGTGCATTTCAAGTAAGTTTCCGGTACATTTATCATTAAGCCCGGTTAAAATCTGATAAAGAACTTTTAGGACCCAAAGTTGATGGGATGTGGGTGGGCAATGGCAGGGATTGTATTTTTTGTTTTTTTTCTGCTTTTTTCCAAGCCACTTCACTAGTGTTTTTGCAATTTTATTAACCCCTTCATTTCTGCTACTGAACACCATCGTCGAAGGGTTGACTATATGAATGTGTCAGATTCTACAAAAATATCAATGAATCATCCTGCCACATTAGTTTAATTCATTAAAAATCATGTGAATTATGGTTTACGTATTAGAGAACGGATGTTTCATCTAGGAGAAAATAGAGGTTATGATGATAATATTAATATACCAACCGATTTTCAACAAAACGAAATTGTATTATTTCCATTATTCATATTTATGGCATGATAAAATAATTATATAATTGAATAAGTGATTTCTATATAAATACAAAACCATAGTTATGGTATACATATGCTAACGAAGAATTAACAAATAAAAATTATGAAACATTAATACGTACACAAAAAAAAAACAATGAACAACTTATTTACAACTGTGAATAAAATAAAATATTGAAAATTATTATCATATATTTTTCTTGATACTTTCCTAGTTTTTCTTTTCTTTTGTTGATGTGTAACATGCAAATGTTATCAAAACATATAACGAAGCTGGGAATGTAATATTGCTACGAGTATGTTCAATTATGCATGATTATTTAATTATTTTCATGATTAAAAATGAATGTAAATAACTGAAGAACCATACATATTAAATGTAAATACTATTTATATAAAATTTTGCATTTCTTTCTGATTCCTTAGAAATGGTTAAAATGAACGCACATAGAAGACAGAATTTATGAAGTACCAACGTCTATATCACCCGAAAAAACATTTTTAGTTTTATTTTATCTCCTAATTCTGCTCAGCTACCTAATTTGTCATCCCCTTTAATTCTACATAGTAAGATGTTTACACGTGACGTTTAATGTGTTAACTATACTGGCTGATTTTTATTATTTTTATTGTTTATTTAAAATATTAATGATTATCCCATAATTCAATTGTTCAAACGTCAATGACCTTGAACTTAAAACCTAAAATATACCTGAAATAGATATACAAACTGATTATTACCACAAATTATTTTTCCATGAGTAATTATTAACAATTTATAAACATAATATAATTTTTAAGTGACTAAGATCTATTTAAAAAATAATTATTTAAACATACATACTTAAGTAACTAAAAATGTATACATTTGAAACAACCGGCAGAATAGCACAGACAATAATGTTCTTATGTTTAAAACAACTAGTTTAAACTATAAATTCAATTCAAGCACTGTAATTTAACTATTGCGTAGTTTGATTTTACTAAATAAACCATTAAAACCATTAAAACCATCAAATAGACGAAGACGATAAATGCGGATGTTGCATTCTCTTAATAGTACAGATGTAGGTAATTAGTTTAAAATACCAAATTAAGATACATAAATATAATAATCAAATTAATAATTTATTAAAACTATATTTATAGTATAAAATTTGGAATGTAAAATATTCAAATAATCATATATTTTTATAATTACTATTTATCTATTAATTTATTAAATAGTTAAATCACATGAAAAATGAAAATTAATTTCATTAATTTATTTGTCTACGAATCGTCAAGTTAATTATTTTCATATATATATTCAACTGTATAATGTCATTTATTATTATGATTGAAGAACATTTGTATTATTACTAACATTTGTGATTCTTATAAATATAATTGTGAAATACAAGAGATACATAATATAGAGAGATAACAAAACCAATATAATGAATATTCGATATTATTTTACAATCATTATACTATAAATAAAATAATATTTAAAAAAGTTATTTTTTTCTTTGTAATATATAGTTTAAGAATTCATAATTTATAATTAAATTTAACTAACAAAATTTGATTTAACATTTATTTTTGATTATTGTAATAATATGTAATATTACATAATAAAACATCTGTGTAGTATACTCCAAATTAAATTGTATTTAAATAACCATTTAAGTTTTTTAATTATAAAACGTTGAAAAATCTAGTCCCTTTGAAATACAGATAATGTTAATTCACCCGGTAATATATTTTATTTCACTTTGAACTATTGTTAGTGGTTATTGTAGTGTGAACCTTTACAAATAATTTACATTGATATATAAACTACAAAAGTTTATGTATACTTAACTATATGAAACTAAGTACATATATTTATTTATTATTAACGATGAAAAAAATGGAACATTATTATCTTTCTACCATAAATTCGAATACTACACGTTTCATCGTTATATATAGAATTATTGTTTAAAAGAAAAATTTATAGAAATATTATTTTGTTTACAGTTTAAATGAATAACAATTTTGAGGTTTTAAATATAAATTATATTGCTTAATTGTTTATAAGAATTTGTTTTAATATGTATGTGTCTTATTACAAATTTTATATTCGAGTTTCATAAAATTCCAAAATAATAAAGAACACGTTAGTTCATAAAGTACATGATCTCAAATATAAAAATTTGTTTATATGTTTTATAATATAATTTTTTTAATATTGATGCATACATAACATACAGTTTAAATGGTATTGTTAATATTTATTATTTATAATATGAATGTATATAAGAATATTATTATCACTAAATGTATAAACATTTGTTCTTAAAAACATATTTTATGTTGTTATACAATTATCTGTAAAGCTAAAAATGAATTCGAATTCTAAATAATATTTATGGTAAAAAACAAACAATTAGTCTTATTTGCATAAAAGTTACTAAATAAATTTAAGAATATAAGACATATTATAATGTTTAACATGTAAATGATTAAGCAACTTTAAATCGTGTTTTAGGGTCCATTAACATCATTTCAAATCATATGGTTAATAACGTTAGTTTTAATTTACATAGTTAAGTTAATAAGTTAGTTACGTTAGTTAATATACATTTGACAAACTGATATATTTGTTTTTAATTAATATTTATTTTTCCCTAGTAATTTAATCTTTGTCACTTTTTGATAATTGGAAATAAAAAATGCCTTGTAAAAGATGTACTATTTTATAATACTACAGTATTATATAGTATCCGTATACCTAAATATAATGCACTAGGTATGTAGTTACTAGTAATAAATACATTATATTAAGAAGTAATTATATGACATCGAATATTATTTGACTGCATTGTAAAAGATTCATGTTTCAACCATTAAGAAAATGTGTAATTTTAGTATATATTTAGTGAATTATAAAAATACATAATTGATATAATACATGAAATTCTAAAAAAAAAAAAACATCGAAATAAATATTTAAAAAAAAAACATTAGCATACCTTACATAGATAATAATAATCATCAAATATTAAACATTATTTAATAACTAAATAGTTAAATTAATTGCGTATGTTAAATTATTTAATGAGATATGGTAATATTTTGTATATTGCATTCTGTCTTAAATTATTTTCCAGTCATCCATATGAAAATACCACTTTTAATGAAATTATATAGTAGCTACAAAATTGACAAATATTCTTGTGACACTTTATTAATTTCCAAAATGGTATATATATGTATATAGATTAAAATTTATAATTGATTAACATAAAATGTATATTAAACTTAAATGATGAAAATGAAAATAGTTTTAAAATATCAATATCGTAATTTAATAAAATTATTATTTTTACATTTTTATAAAATATGAATTATATATAGATAAAAAGTAAAAAATCACTATTATGTTCTTCGTATTTTAAATTTTTCACAAAATTTTAACAGGTGTGTTTATTAAATAAAAAAAAATAAAAATAATAATAATTTTAATTTTAAGTGCTAAATTCGAATAATATATATTAATATCAAAAACAATCAACTACTTTCCTTGTTTATTTTTTAAAAACCCTTAATTTTATATAACTCGAGAACTAGCTGATAAATCACAAACAGTAAGTTAGAGAATTATTTTTAAAAGTACAAGTTAAGTTTTAGTTTAAAATATATTAAAAGCACAAATTATTATTTTTAAGATTTCTTATTTTATGTATAAAATTGTACATATTTTTGATGATCTATTCTGTCTAAATTAAACTATATATTTTGGAAGTTTTATGAGCATTCTTTCTTGCATAATTTGTAGTGTGAAAACTTGCAAAAGGATATAATAATAATAAATCCATAATTTATAAAATATGTTTAACTATTTCACACCTATAAAACTGTTTTATGCAAAACACTTATTATAGATGATTAATTCCTTCTATGGATATACAATCGATACAAACATTTATAATTTATTTGAAATCAATCAAATATATATAACTATACATATTATAGTATAAATAATTTTTAAATTGTATACACCAGTGATTCTAAATATGTTCAGGACCACGACCAAATTTTCCATCAAAAATCTCACCGCAAGCCACATGGTTTTACATCTACAAGATAAAAAAGTTTAAAAAACATAAAATTCATAGAATCTATACAATTAAAAAAATTTCTCGTGACACACCAGTGGATCTTAACTCTCAGTTTGAAAAACACTGGTATACACATTTTTCTTATGTTAATTAATAAAAAAATACCTTAGTCTAATCTAAATTTCAGGTTTCAAACTATTCCTTAATATACATTGACATATATTAACATAATAATTGCACGTAGTAATGGAAATTTAATGAAAATTGATACAGATAATTATATTATTTCTTAAAAAAAAATGTTCTTATAATAATAATAAATATAATAATTTTCAGATTTTTTAAATCTCTATAAGACCGATTATATTTCATGTTGTTTTTGAAAGGCAGTTTCGTAAATCACTGTCTTGAAATTCAAGTGCACGGGGCACCAAAAGAAGCCAAATGCAAGTTTTGGTACAAAACGATCGTGTGATTACAATTTATTGGTTAGGTGTGCACGGTCTTCTGTATCAAAAATTAAACTTAAAACGATAAATCTCAGCTGGGTAACGGAATGAGATAACGTGGGCCGAGGAGTACAGGATAAATATTCTTATTATATTCTAAACAATATTATGGTGTTTAAGATAAATAATAATGCAGATATCTTGGATGAATGACAACCTAAACTTTTGAAATACATATAAATGTATTTGGCAATCTTTTCTTCTATTCCTTCTGCGAATTTAAAAAAAAATAAATATAAAATAAAGAACGAATTCTCGTTAGAACGTTTTATTTTTTATTCACATTATTATGGAATAATTTATTTTCTTTTTTTTCTTTTCATTATCACCAATATCCTCGTATCTCTCAAATAACTTATCATAGCTTGATAACAAAACAAAATCATATTACTTCGATGTATAATCCAATATACTTTAGAACAGTGGTCTCAAACATACAGCCCGCGGGCTACATGTGGACCGTAATAAAAATACATTTGAACAAAAATATACGAAAAAATTTTAAAATAATGTTTTATTTTTACATTAATCGTTCCGAAGTCCCATTATACTCGATAAAGTATTTGAAATACGATAAGTCTAATCTACAAAGATAAATATCATTTGTATTTCAGTGTAGGTGCAGTAATAGTGGGTAACATTTTGACTATGACCAGTGTTGTTTTGTTCGTACTAGTAACTAGTTGTTATTCAAGTGTAATTTTAAATTTAAGTTTATACGCGTAATTTTTTCGTTTAAATGTCTCATATCAAACCGATAAAATGTAAAATTGGCCAATAAAGACGTGCTTTTCAAGAAAAATGGGGACATGCATACTTTTTTACTAATTTTAATTCTCTTCCAATATGTTTGATCTGTAAACAAAGTGTATCTGTCATCAAGGAGTACAACATTAAAAGATATTATGACACAAATCATGGTATGATTTACAATAAATTTGTAGGAAAATTACGCGAAGAAAGATTTGAAGAATTAAAAAAAATCTCTCGCATCAAACAAAATTATTTAATAACATAAGAAGAGAAAATATTGATTCGGTTAAATGTAGTTACGTTATATCAGAAAAAATCGCACGTGCGTCAAAACCTTTTTCTGACGGTGAATTTATTAAAGAGTTTATAGTTAGTGCGGTGGAAGTAATATGTCCCGAAAAGAAACAAGCATTTATGAATATAAGTTTAAGTGGAAATACTATTACTCAAAGAATTGAAAAAAATCGCGAATAATGTTAAACAACAATTACATGAAAAAATTAAACAATTTTCTTTTACTATTGCTTATTTTATTTTATTTTTCTATTGCTGTTGACGAAAGTACCGATATTACCAATACCGCCAAGTTAGCTATTTTTATTCGCGGAGTTTTCGATAATTTTTATGTAACTGAAGAACTCTTGGACTTGATTCCTATCAATCCAATTTCGCGTAATCATGTTGTAAATAACATTTACTACTCGTAATACATATACTTTATTTAATTATGCGCTGTGGCAAATTTGAATAATGTAACCTCTAAAAAATAGTGATGTAAACTGTAACTTTATCATCGAGTTTTATTCGAAATAATTTATTTTAAAATATATTGAAAAATACATATTCACATTGAACAATCAAATCAAAAAATCAAAATCATCCATTTTTGTTTACATTATTTAAATTTAATAAAAAATATTAACAAGTACGATTTCAAATTTTAAAGATAATAGTATATGAATTGACTATTCTACTTGTAAATAAATAAAACATTGTGTTTTTTAAAAAGAGTTAAATCGTTCTAACTTGATTTTTATTCTTAATAGTCTTAATATTAATAATATTCTTAATAAAAAAAAAAGTCATTCGTAAAATCATAAAATTATTATTAATTTAAATCAGTCTCAATTTCGAGTATATTAACTATAATTTATTTAAATACTCTATTTACTAATTAAAATGTTTTTATTTCACATTAACAAATATTTATCTATTAATATGTAAATGTAAAAATCAAAATCAAAAATGTTTTCAATAAAAACAAAAAATTGCTACACGTAAAAAAGAATTAAATTTGCATTTCATTTTGAGACATTTATATTACTTATTTTATATTTTATGTGATAAATATTATTCAATGCGAATAATTTTTTCTTGGACACAATAAGAAATAAAAAAGGGAAAAACTCGCATTAAGTGGCTGAACTCGTTGGAGTATACTTGTATAGGGAAATGTTTAATGACCCGTAATTCCTATTGGTTGTACTGTTAAAAGGCTTAAAGTGAAATATGTCCCATCACAAAAATCATCAATCTCAATACGATGTAAAAAATAAAATAAAAATGTAATATTATGAAAGGGCGAAAACAGAAGGACAGAAATCAGCAATTTCTAATTTAGATAAAAGACTTACATTAAAAAAGAATGAAATAATGACTTAAAAGGCAATTTGCTTATGTAAGTAATTCAAAAAAAATTTTTTTGAATTGTAAAATGAATTTAGTTTTTCTATAATTATTATTAATTTTCAATAACAATTTTAAAAACCAAATGAATTTATTCGGTTATATTTTTTTCATTAATATTTTGTGGAATGTATATGTATATATATATATCTAAGGAAATATTCTATATTGTCAAGATAAAAATGTATGAGTATATTGAATGAGTTATTACTTTATTTTAATGGTATTTGAATGAAAGTGTAAATGACTGGAATGAAAATTGTCTGAAGATAAACATGAAACTTTAAATTGATGGCTGATGCCTCACATTCTGTATTGGTATAGAATTAGTACCCTTAATAAATTTTAATTTATAATGTATAAACTTTTCATTGAAGTTTGAAATGAATGATATAAATCGTATAATGATTGTATCTGGCGTTTTTGAAATAAACTATTGTAAGTATAAAATACTAACAAAAAAAACTCAATATTTTACTAATTTTAAATATTAAAATGGTTCCTGTATTAAATTGCATTGTTCATTAAAAAAAATTTTTCGAAAATATAAATTAATTATTGTATAAAACTAACATTATTTAAATTAACTTATCACATAAAGGTAACTTAAAAGAACATTACATTTAATAAATTATCAACGAATAAATGACTATAAATTTTAATCGTTATAAATTATACATTATAAAGGCAAACTTTGTTAATCAATGCTTATTTTATGCTGACATTTAGAAAAGTATTTTAATTAAAAAATACAATTTGTCTCTTTGTCTATTCCATTGGTTTCTATTATAATTCAAATTATTCACTTATTTACATTATTATTAACTTGTATTATAATAAAATTCAAAATGAATTATGGTAATATAAATGATTATATTTCAAAATATTTCATCTTAGTTATCTAATACATATCTCTGTTTCTGTTAATTTTATCCTTAACTCACTCTAGAAAATGATTTTATTTTTTTTATTTTTTAGCTATTAAACATAATTAATCATTTTTAAATGTTCATGTTTACGTATATTTTATTTAACTGAATTTAATTATATAATACATTAGAATATGAAATACATATCTTCAATATATTTTTGCTCAACGATATGTGAACGTAAATTGTATACATTTTTATCGATTATTAATATTAAGTTTAAAACTATTATCTGGTATAATTATTATCTTTTTTTTAAGAAAAATAAAAAATTATTTTGAGCAAAATAGGTATACAAGTATTATATAAGTGTGAATAAAATATAATGTTTTATTTTATTATATACAATATTAACATATTATTAATTCTCTAAAACTGTCATTTAGGTATGCATTTTCGTGTGATTAAATGGTAAAGGTTTTTCTAAAAAAAAATATTTTTTTAATAAAAAGATTAAAAATAAATTATTTACTAGTTTATTACAGAATATAGTATTTTAATAGGGAGAAAAGTATAAAATACGTAAAATACCAAGTACACCGAAATAATAAAATTAAACCATAGAACAACCTAAGTATAATATACAATATAAATTTTTCATGTAATTATTCATGAGTCATGAGGATTAGACATTTTACGTATATAAGCCTCAAGTTAATTGCCTTTTAAGAAAAACTTAATCACCAAAATAACCCAGCGTCGTCTTCTCTGTCATTTTTCGTTTTTGATTGGCATATTATTATATTTGGCCTTCAACATAATTACAAAATAAATAAATAAATATAAACAAAAATACTAAACAAAATTTTAAAAAAATTCCAAATCTTTTTTTCTTTCACAAGCATAATATATTCATGTTGACAGATTGAAATATAATAACTTTTTATATAAACAAGACAAATTGCAGAAGTTCAATTATCAAGATTTTCCTTTAAGGATTTTTTACCAGGAATTATTTATGCATACGTTAATCTGGAAACAAATATTTCTAAAATCACATAAATATTTATATGTATATAATCATGACACACATCACCAAACAGTTAAATTATACTTTTTGATAATTAACATAAAATTAAGAACCACTCAGAAATCATTTAATGATATATAATTGGTCATAGGGGGAGAGGTGAACTTTTGAGATATAGATCAAATATATATATATATAGTTCAAATAAACACTGAAAAAAAATAATTTTCTACCCTATAAACGATAAAAATCTGGGGTGGCAAAATGAAAAACGTGCTACATCACTAGGACACGTACGTTTAATAAATAACATTTTTCCCGGTCGTTATGGTTTTTTTTTCTTGAGTTTGTAATTTTTTCCAAACGCGATATATATGTAGTGAAAAGTACAGGTTAGACACGATGTGACCATAATGACTGTCCAACATAACATTTAACATGATTATAAAAGTGAACCGTTAACATATTTATTATTGAAATCCTTTTTTTATATAAATAATATTTTTCGGGAATTAGAGAAATGTAGTAATTAATTTTTTGTCAAAACTCATCATTATTAAACTAGCTAATGTTCAGCTATTTTTATAAAAATAAATATGAATAATTTGTAAATATAGCTGACAATTTTAGGTATTATATATACAGTTGTAGCTCGTGCTTGCTTATGGAGGGAATGCGCAATTAAATATGAAATATTCCTCTCTTTGAATTAAAAACAAAAACCAAAATGGTTAATCATTTAGCAGCAATCGCCCGATCTTTCTACTATATGGCTGAAAATAATACTCCACGTGCTTATGAAACTCACAGATTGGGAGAAAAAAATTATTGTAATATTTACAAGTTGACGGTAACTTGTGTTTATATTTTGTACATGAAATAATCTCCATATTTGTGCAAGAAAATTTTTTATGCAATCCAACATGTTTTAGTTATATATAAATAACATAGTTGATAACTTTCGTACAAGTTTCATTTTACATATTAGTATACATGATGTAAGCAGAAATGTTTATGATAAATTTCCTGGATATTTAGTATTTTGGAAAAAAAATAGAAAATTGTATTTAAATAAATAAAAAAATATTTCTATTTGAAATATGCACAAATGTTTATTTAAAAAGTTAATTTATATTTTAAATTAAAAATAATTATAACAACATTATTTTTTAACCTAACAAATTAATAATAATTATTAGAAAATAAATAAATAATAACAATATATATTTTATACCAAGAAACCTACTTAAAAGGAAACTTATATATTAATACCAAAATTACATACCAAAAATGCCGTATAAACATGTATATTTCTACAAGAACTAGAATAACTTCTAAAACTTCTTTAATTTCTACGCTATTAAAAGAGGTCATATTAAACTACTATAATAAAGTGAATGAAATATTCACAGGAAAGAAAAATAACATGTTCTTCATAACGAATTAGAAGTCGATATATATTAAAAACATTTAAATAAACAAACTTACAATAATATAGTTATTTTTTATTTCACCACAACTTTCTATATTTATGATAAACCTATAAGATAAAATGCATTTTATTTATCTACGAATATATTTTATTATAAATAAACTTATTTATTTTAATCACAATACTAAGAAGTATAATAAATTAAATTAATTATAAGAAGTAAATAAATGTAGTTTTTCATTAAAATAAAACGTTTGGACACAACACTCGAAATTTTCCAAAGCATTTTTGATAGATATTATAGTAACAATATTAAAATAATAAAAAAATCATAATATATTGTATGTCTATCAGTCCGTTCTTTTTATTTAATATCATACACATTTTAATAAAACTATATAATATTATTCCAATAAAGTATATTGTTCGATATAATTAGAATAAATAAATTATTTTTTAGTTATTAAGCTATTTTCTCAGTTGTATTTTATTTGTGTTACCCGATGATGACATTTTGTCGAACTCGGTAGTATCAAACACACATATGCAACAACTTTTTAAATTTTCATTTTCTTTAATCAACGTAATATTTATTGGTTTTTTTGTATATTTTAGTATACATACATACATACATATATATAAAAATGAATTGGTGTCTGTATGTTATCGATGCCTTGCCAAACCGCTGGATGGATTTTGATAGGGTTTAATCCTAATAATAAAAAAAAAAATAATGAGAAATACAATTTCTCAGTTTTCGTGGGTAATTAGTAATGTTGTATCCTGCAAATATGTAGGTAGTTTGCGTGTAGTAGCAATGGTAATGTAGCCTTAATCGACCTTTATCGTCAACGTTTTAGCGTCATACGTGAGAATTACATGCCAAATTTCAAAATCCAAGGGCAAATCTATCATCGTTCTTCTACCTCTGTCAGATTTTGATTACAAATTCCTCCACTATATCATCGACCGTTATGCCCCCCAACGGAAATCGATTGGCCGATCTACATCTGTAGCACGAATGATAAAGACCTTTCGAGCTTCCGAAACAACCGAGCAACAAGCATCACGATTGAAAACTATGCGAGAACGAACTGCTCATGCCCGCTCGATTGAAACTGGATAGCAGCGAGCATCACGATCAGAAACCGACCGAGAACAAACTGCTCAAGCCAGCTCGACTTATACCATTGACCAACGGAGAACAAGTTGGACTTTAAGAACAGAACACTATGATCAATCCAGACGGACGCTGCACGTTGAATTCGATCTTGCAGCGTTCCATTACGATGCGGAATATGATTACAGTTGCCAACAAAGTGTCGTCATTGGAAAAATGGTCAAGTTATGCGAATCTTGCCGTGCATTGAAATTTAAATGGAAACTCCAGGAATGTGCTGCGCAGGTGGAAAAGTAAAATTGCCAAAATTGTCATACTTCCGACTACATTTAGAGGAAGCCTGCGACATATGTATGAATACGCACAAGATACAATGAATTACGTTAGCGCATACGACTGTCCGGATTTTTTCATAACATTCACGTGCAATCCTACGTGGGATGATACTATAGAACTTCAGTTGCCTAGACAATTATTTTCGGATCACCATGACATAATTGCACGTGTGTTCAAACAAAAATTGAAATCTTTTATGAATTTCATTTACGAGTATCGTGTTTTTGGTGAGACACGTTGTTGGATGTATTCCATCGAACGGCAGAAAAAAGGATTGCTGCATGCACACGTTTTGATTTGGTTAATTCATAGAATTACACCAGACAAAATTAATGCAGTCATCTCAGCAGAAATACCAGACGTCGACATTAATCCAGGCTTATTCAAAGTCGTTACCAAAAACATGATTCATGACCCATGTGGAGCGATCAACACCAAATCTCCATACATGTAGGATGGAAAATGCACAAAACGCTATCCAAGAGACTTACACGCCGATACTATCACTGGCAATGATGGATATCCCGAATATCGTCGACGATCAACTAAATATGGCGGCCGTGAAGTCAATAATTGTTGGGCTGTTCCGTATTCACCGTTATACTCTAAGACATTCAAAGCACACATCAATGTCAAGTATTGCAATTCAGTAAAATCGATCAACTGCATATGCAAATATGTTAACAAAGGATGTGATATGACAATTTTGCATCTGCACCAATCGATGAAAATGAAAGATATTAATTAGGACGCTACATTAGTAGCAATAAAGTTATTTTGCGTATTTTCTCATTTCCTATTCATGAACGTCATCCAACAGTTGCTCATTTGGCTGTGAATATTGAGAATGGACACCGCGTGTATTTTACAACGGAAAATAATCATGCAAGAGCATTTTGCGACCGCAAACAACGTTAACTGCGTTCTTCTTTTTGTGTACGGATGATTTGTTCGCAAAAATGCTTCTTTACTCAGAAGTGCCAAAATACTACACATGAAATGCATCAGCCAAAACTTTTCAATGTCGTAGACAGGGCAAATCAGTTGAAGGACATCCGAATTTATATTCGTCCACGCCTTAGGGAGTTTCTATACAGTTCATTAAAACAATCAAGAATGTTTTTACTTGCGATTACTTTTAGTTAATGCACGTGGACCAAAATCCTTCCAAAAACTAAGAACAGTCGATGGTGAAGTATGTGCGACCTATTGAAAAGCTCGCCAAGAATTAAATCTTCTTGAAAACGATGCCCACTGGGACACAACACTCGCTGGTGCATCAAATACTGCTCAACTACAACAAATACATGCATTATTTGCGATATTATTGACAACGGGTTTCCCATCCAATCCAAAAGATCTTTGGGAAAAATACAATGATGACATGAGTGAAGACCTCCTACGTCGTTTTCAAGCAACGAATATCAACATGTAATTCACACCAAACGTGTATGAGGCGTTGCTTTTGATCGAGGATGTATGTTTGGCAATCGCTAACAAAGGATTGGTGCATTTAGAAATGTGTGCACCGATCCGACCTACTAATACCGCATATGATCGTGATTTGCAACGTGAAACACAATTTGATATCCATGACTTTGGTACATATGTTGAATGTATCCGTAACAAAAAAGCTTTAGAAGCACTTCATCGTACGCTGCAAGATTTGTGGGGTAATAGACAGCCTATTGGTGGAGCAACTCATTCTATTGTCAGAGGATTTTCGACAAACTCTGCCAGTGATACCATGTTCAACCTTCGCTGATGAACTTAATGCATGTCTCAAGTCTTCAGTTTTATGGCGACATGTCAACAAATTGACTTTGAAAACCAATATGCGTGTTCAACTATAAAATGATGCATTCGCCGAACGTTTCGCAAAACAATTGCTGCATATTGGGAATGGGAAGTTTGCAAATTACTATTTTACACAATGTATTACATTGCTAACAAACTTTTGTAAGATAACATCTACCAAACATGAATTAATTTAAAACGTTTTCCAAAATATCGCGCGGAAATTTAAAAATCATTTGTGGCAGAAGTATAAATATACAAATTTACATTTTCCTCTTGCAACGCACAGGTATTCAGCTAGTGTATATATATATATATATATATATATATATATATATATATATTGCATATACATATATATTTATATTTCATATATTTAAGTTTTGAATTTATAAGAACAATTGTTATAAACTATTAATCTGAAAATTACACACGTAAAAAAATAAACATATTCTAAATAACCAGTATAATTTTACTATGAGATTATTTTTTTAATGTTAATAAAATATAACATCTAAGCCCAATGATACTGCACGCGTAGCACCATTGAAAATATTATATTTTAAACAATACGACTTTAACATTGGCTCTTTGACGCAAATAGTCTTGCATGCACATTTCACAAAGCGTTCTGACTTCTCCCGACGTAGTTCTTGCCACACCACCACAATTCCACTACCCCGTATTCTGTAGCTTATAGCCATTGAACCTCAATGGTTATGAACAAGGATGGGTTTTCTGTGACAATCTAATACGTCAATGTAGTATACTACGTAATTGGAGTTATCCTGTCAGCAAAGTCTAAAGAATTTTATTTTCTAAAACAAATTACAATATAATATGATAAATATATATCATTTTATATTATATTATTCACATCAATATATAAAATATATTATTATTATTAGTAGTAGTAGTAGTATTAATATACTTACTTATCACAATTCGTTCTTAAAGTATAACCAAAACTTATATTGTCATAAGTCATACGTTAGCGAATTGTATATTATTAAATATTAAATTAGTTAAAATTTTATGAATTAAAAAAATATTATTTCATATTTTTTGAAAAAATATAGAATTTTATTATTTTATCAAACAGTGAAATTATTATAATTTAAATAATAAAATGAAAGGAACTCACGAATTTATGATAGCATTTTATAATATTTTAAACCTAAGAGGTTTAACAGATCGTCAAGATAGTATAAACCTACCTCTTTTTATATTCAAATTTCGTTTAATTTCTTCATTTAAACATTTTCATTTATTAATTAGACTAGGACATATATAACTGAAACAAATCAAATAAACATACAGATTGGTGCAAAAATAACTTCGAACTAAGTAACATAAGGTAAAATAAAAATATAATGTTGAATCAGCTTAGTATGAACAATTGAGATCCTATTTTGGCATGCTAAGTAATAGACCCAAATTTTATTGATGATAATCTCAATAAAGGAAAGTACTTGGATCTACTTTTTTATACATATGGATAAATTTGATGAACTTTACTTCCAACAATATGGAAGCCCTGCTCATAAGGCAACATAGACTCGATTTTACCTACCTCAATGAAATTTTGAGAAAAAAATAATTGGAAGAAGTAAATACATTAAATTCTCACCAAGCCGATAAATTTTTTCTTAATGTGATGTAGTTAAATGTAAGTACAAAGTGTATGCAAGAAAATTATGAAAATTGAAAATCAAAAACTCACATTAAAGAAGACTTCGAACATTTGTATATTTTAATATTTGTACTCAGCTGTATTATCGTGTGTTACAAGTTTCAGATAGACTTATTTTAATGAAAAAAGGAAACATTTTACTTGTATATAAAAAAATGAAATCATTGTATTTGTTTTTAAAAAAATATTGTTAAATGTAAAGCTACTTTTGTGCTGTTCTATATATAGAAATTACTTTAAACAAAAGAATATACCATATTTACATAAATATTTAACTATATTTCGAAAAATAATGTTTTTATAATTAATATTAATAGAATACTTAGAACCAGTGATTATTAAAAAAAATTGTCCTTGGTATTTAAATTTAATTCTCATAAATACGTTTTATTATTTTTCTTTTTTAATATAGCTTTCTATACATTTATTTTAGATTAATTCCAGATATTTTAGATTTTATTCCATTAAATTTAATTAAATTTTTATTTTTGAATTGTATACACTTTATTTGTGTTATATTAAAATAAAAGTGATACAGAACACTTTTATGTACCTACTGAACTTAAATAAAAATGTTTATTTTTAAAATATGACTATTTACGTTTTGAAAAACAAACTATTACAAGATTAATTATACCTCATCTCATATTTAAAAATATTTTAATTTTGTTATTATAAATAAACTGCATACAGGTGTGTGTATGTGTGTATTTAAATATATGGTCAATATAATGAAATTATTAAATATTCGAATATGATACAATAGATATGATAGAATACAATCATACATAGAGAATGATTTTCATTAGAAAATAAAATTATCAATTTTAAATTGCCTACTATGTTAAAATAATGGTGAATATTTGATAATTTTAATTATTAATGAATCATATTTGATTAATTAACACGTCATACTTTATACAAGTATTATAAGAAATTAGTTAAATTCAATATTTTCAAAAAATTGTCACTGACTTGTTTTATGTAATACATATTATAAAACTTGCTTAGTTATTTAAAGTATTTGACGTGTCAAACACAAAATATATAATTATATGAAATGATTATCATAACAATGATAATCATGAATTATGTAGACTATATAGTTTATGATTTAGTTTCAGAAAATATATTTAACGTTAAAGTTAACTAATAACAATTATTAATAAAAATAAAAAATTAATTAGTAGATTGTAAAATAATTTAGCTCATAAATAAAACTACTAAGAAAACATCAAATCAAATATTAACAATATAAATAAAATATTTTAAGAACATAAGTAGGACATACGTAAATATAAATAACAGATTTTGTGAACTTTAATTGTCTAAAAAAATGCATGTAAGTGTACATATATACTGCATATATATATTAATATATATATATATATATATATATATACATATATATATATACATACATATATATAGTTGCAGCTCGTGATCGCTGATGGAGGAAGTGCGAATTTAAATATAAATTCTTAATTATAATCTTAATTATAATATTCTTCTCTTTGAATTTAAAAAAACTCCCGAAATAGCTAATCTTTAAGCAGAAACCGCTCGATATTTGTATCACGTAGCCGTAAAAATTGCTATATATGCTTATGAATCGTACAGTTCAGGGAAAAAAAATTTCGTTGATATTAATAATAAAATATGAGTATTAATATGTAACCGTATAAGCACGTATAAGTGCGTGTTTCTGTGTATTTAGATACCTATATACATCTTGAACAATGCGATTTTTCATTCCTATATATCACTACACACTATGTGTATTTAGCTCTGGCACTCGCAAGAAATAATACGATGTTAAAAATAATCTTGTATTATTATTTCACTTGATCTAATTTTAACAATATTTGAATAAACAATTAAATTATTTATACATTTAAAAATAAAATTATATAATTTTTTTCTTTCCTTTAATTTTAAGTAGAGGGTGTGATAGTCCTGTGGTCCAAGTAAGGAGTCGTTACTGTGTAAATTATATTTTGAACTTACCAACATTACCAACTCATCACTATTCATGTCATATGTTCGTTATTATTAGCTTTTAAAACATCGAGAATACTTACATATTTACTGCATTATATTAATAACATCTAAATTACAATGATTAAATATTTATTTACTTCAAGCTACTAAATTGATTATACGACCTTGAATATTTTATATTTTGATATTATGATATATTATGATTTATATGTATATGTATATATCATAATATTATTGATCAAATAAGAAGTTTTGAATATTAAGCGTAAATATTATACTGTGTAAATCTTAAATCTATATTACTAAAGTCAGTAATTTGCCATAAATTGAGGTGTAGTTTTTGAACCCTTAAGTTGGATAAAATATCGTTTGAAAATGTATTTTAAATGGTAACAAGGCGGATTTAAGGCAATAAAACCTGAATAAAAAGAACTAATAAAACAAGAAGAATGGCCGTAATCTTCCAGGTATAATAAAGGTCTTTTACAGAAGACAGAGATAAAAACTATGAGAATTGATTATATCCGACTTAGTAACTGGGGGGAGACCGTCTCATCTATGATGTGCTAAAGAATTATTAATACATTTTTTATATTATAAAAAATCATGTTGTTAGTAAAAATAAAAAATAAAATAACAGATCTGTGTATAAATTATTTCACATGATTAATGGATTGGTAACAACTTATATGTCTGAACGATAAATGGTTATTTAATTACGTTTTTATTGAAATTTATAAGTGCATCTAAAATTAATCGAAAAAACATCAGCTTATATGAAATAGTAATGAAAATATACGAGTATATTTAATTGTAGATTATGAGTTACAACCCAATAGATAATTATTTACACATCCAAAAAAAATCTCGAATATTTTTTCAAAAGAAAAAAAATCTAAACTCGCTCACAATAATATTTTATAAATAAACTATACGTATAATACTATAATATACATATATTTACTGACATTTATTAAAAATAAATACTGTTTTCAGTAAACTATACTTAATATAAGTTATCTTTCTTATTCGGAAGTTATTAATGCTGCTTTTCAATAAAAAAATGTCAGTTATTGTATAAGGTAATTTTTAATGCAATCTAACATTTTATAATTATTTCCGTTACTCCCAGCTGATGTTTAACTCGGATTAAAAATTACGTTTCCTAAAGCAAAAATAATAATATATTACGGTTTATTATTAATATTATTTATTAAAAATATTTTTTCATTAAGTTGCTTTACATCATTATTTATTATGTTTATTTTTATTTATAGCTTTAATATCATGATTAGTTACATAGTTATAAACACACACATACACACACACACACACACACACACACACACTCACACATATATACTTACTTATTTATTTATGAAAATGTTTTTAAAAATATATCTAGTGGATTTATGTAAATTATTATAAATAGTAAGTGTATTAAATTTTTATTTACCTGTTAAATCTACTTTTTATTGCATTATTTGTATACTGTACTTGCATATACATATATTTATAAAAAATGGAAATATTCTAACAATATTATCTAAAACCCATAAACTATAAATAGTCTGTAAAATAATTTCTTTATAATAAATTAAGACGTGTTTAATAAAAAATTAAATTAATAGTAAAACTAATTTACTAAATAAATTTTAAACGTTATATTTTACAATTGATATACTTTTGAGTTTAATAGTTAAATTAATATGTTTAAACAAAAGCTTTATTACTGAAATCAAAAATTTCTAACGTATAATTGTACCTGTGGATAACTATTTTTAGTCAAGTCGAGAGATTATGAAATATTTGATATCCTAAAAAAGGATAAATACGTAAGATACTCAAACAAAGTCACAATAAAATAACAAAAATTAGCAATAATAAGATGTAGTCTTCTACAACATTGTTCTTCGTTAATAAATTCCTATATAACAGTTAATCTTACAAAATTATAATCAAAAATTATTTATATTATATTCAAAGTATTATATTTTAGAAAAAAATGTTTTAAATATAGTACTATATGTTGGACATTTTTTATATAATCATGTCTAATGGTATCTTATTTAAAAAAATATAATTTATATGAAATATGATGAAGTTAGAGTAGGCTTTCAACACCTTAGTTATCTTATAATTATATTTCATCAAATCAATGCAATAAAATACATATTAATAGACATTTTAAATAGATATAAATTTTCTCACATTAATATATTATATGCAGTACACAATATTATAGTAAATGTATTTATTTATGTGGATATTTTATTGTAATGAAATCAAAATTATTCTACTTGTTCGGGCCGGGAGCGTAAAACAGTATTACGCGCGCCCGGACACCGTAATGAATTTCGCGTATTATTAATGAACAAAATAAATGTAAAGCAATAAATAAATAATTAAAAGTATAATATACAAAAATTATTATGAGTATCAAATAAACATGCAATAAAGAGGAATAAATAATATGTAATAATTAATAAATAATAGTAAAACAATAGTATAACAATGTAACAGTGTAACTTACAATTTTGACATAATTTCGCGATTGACAAACTTGAAAATAAATACACTACACGCGGTGATTAGCACACGCTAAAATGCAGTTCAAACGATGACGATTCGCGTACATCCACAATAATATATAAAAAAAAGCAATGATAATAATTTAGATACAATTCGAATGATGACGTTCCGCGTACATTTACAATAACATTTACGTATTTAATTATTTACGTATTTATTATTTACGTAATAATAATGATGTCAAAAATATTTTAATTGCTTTTATCGCCAATTAAATTGGCGATACCTTATGCGCCAACACTACTAGATATTTAAACATAAAAATATTATTAGTAAACATTTTAATCCATTATAAAAAGATAATTTACATTTACTATTTTAAAATTACATTCACTTTAAAAAAAATGTAAATGAATATTAGATCATTTATTATTATTATAATATTAGATACCTATTTAATTTAAAGTACAAATTTTGATTATAAACTCATATATTTTTTACAATACAGCAATCATCTATTACGTTAAATCATACTAATTACAATATCAAATATTATAAAAGATAATTTAATTAAAATATTGAAAAATAATAACCATAATTAATAGCCCAAATGTAAGCATCATAGATTAGAGGATATACGTGTATAATTAAATATTATAATAATTATATATTCAAATATCAAAAATTTTGAAAAATGTGTTAATATTTGAATTTGTAGAACTGTTACATTAAAATAAATAAAATCTTTATTTAAATTTATGTTTCAAAAATGTCTAAATATTTTCATGTAATAATATTAAGAAAATGTAATAAATAGTCTTTGTATATATGTGTTGGATATATTATACTTAACGAAATAATAAAAAGCTAATGATCATTAATAAATTTTAGCGAACATGATTTGATTTATATGAAAACTGAATATTACTTATAACTATTATAACTATCAACTACATACACTAACATAGTCATATATCATGCATGTATATTCAATGAAGTCAATAAATATTTTTATTACTATGAACGTTTTTGAAATTTGTTGTGCTTATATCGAGTTTGAAAAAATTCTAAAACATTATACAGTTGACTCTCGATAATTCGAAGTTGATGGTACTTATGAAAAATTTCGAATTACTGAGTATTCGAATTACTGTGATTGGAAATATCGAGAGGGTAAAAAAAATTACTGAAAGTTATAAAAAATTTAAATATAAAATATGTATATATCTATGCACGTGTATTGTATATATATATATATATATATGTGTGTGTGTGTGTGTATGTATGTACGTATAATAATTCGATAGTGATCGAGAAAAATAAGCTAAATTTCTACATAATATGTAGTAAATTATTTACGATAAAATTATAAGAAATACATTTGATGAATACATTTCGAACTGCTGAGAGTTGAGCGCATGAAACTTCGAATTTTCGCGTGTTGGTGACTAATTTGCTCTAAAATTTTACTCCGAATTACCGAGTGTATACTTAAAAGCATTGTTGTTATTCAAATTACCGCGAGATTATCAAAGTACTGAGCATTTACTTCGAAATACCGAAAGTTTTGAATTATCGAAGGTTTAATTTTTAAGAGTCAACTGTATTATGATTTTGTATCAGTTATTAATAGATATACATACATATACATACATATATATATATATATATATATATATATATATATATATATATATATTATATCAACAAACAATTCACTGTATAAATGTGTAAGAATAAATACATATGATATAATATTATTTTTTTTTTTTTTTTTTTTTTTTTTTTTGGTCTTCAGCCAAGAAGCTATTACGACCTTTAGAAGACGACAATTAAAGTTTACAATTTAACATAGACTAAAATAAAAAATAAAAAAAAAATAAAAAAAAACAAAAAAAAAAAAATTTTAAAAAACAAAAAAAAAAAAAAAAAAAAACAAAAAAACAAAAACAAAAAGAAAATACGGCAAGGCCAATGTTTTCAAATACGCAAGCCTGTAGATGACATGTATTTAATAACTGTTTTGATGATAACCGGTTGTTTAGAAGAGAGGAGAGATAGGCCAGTGAAAGAGATGTTAAAAGATTGACACAGGTTGGATAGTTGTATTCTATTGGAGGTCAAAAAAGGACAATCGAGCAAAAGGTGAACCGCATCACACCTTTCGTTATCACAATTAGGGAGGATACAGGCAGAGGAATTATTGAGACCTAATATAAAGGAATGAGCCGGAAGGCAATTGTGCCCAGTGCGAAGTCTGCAATAAGAAGAAATGGTGTTCCTGCTGATATGTAAGCTTTGGAACCAAGGATGACGAGGAACAGACGGAGACAGAACTCTGTAACTACTGGCATAAGACTCGGGTAAGTTAGACCAAATGGAATTCCAATATGAAAAAATGTTTGACCGCAAAAGAGGAACGAAGTCAGAATATGGACAAACGGGTAAATGTGAAGACTGGAGTGCGTTGGGGGCATTGGCTAGAGTATCAGCTAGCTCATTGCCCCTGATACCCACGTGACCAGGAACCCACAAAAAACTAATCTGATAATTTTGGGAACTAAGATCCAGCAGAATAGAGCGAATATTTAGAACAATATACGAGTATTTGGCGTGAAATGGATTACCGGAAATGGCTAAAATACTGGATTGGGAGTCAGAAACTATAAGGTACCTACCAATACTTAAAGACCGGATACATATAAGTGCTTCTTGTATCGCATAACATTCTGCTGTGAATGACGATACAGCAGGTGGTAGTATGCCGGACGACTTAATAAGTAAATTGGGGATGGTATAAGCATAACCAGCAGAAGAACTCCTAACAGAACCATCAGTAAAAACAGGGATAAAGTTAGTGAAATTAATGTGGATGTAATCGTCAAAAAGCTGATTAACTAATTGTTTAGGGAGTGAAGATAAATCCTGTGGACGATAAGATAAGAAGTTGGGGGAAATAGTGACAGTAGGTGAAAGGGTCAAAGCTGGGTAAGCAGTATTGTAGAGTGGAAGGCGAGAATGGGTTTTAATATGAGGAAGTACAGAAGATAGAGACTGAGCCAAAGAAGACAATAACGGCATAAATTTAAGGACAAATCTCCACTTGGAAAAAATGTTTTTAAAAATAGATATTATCTCAAAGAGAGAGGGAATGGAAGAGCACTTTAAAAGGAATTTGTCAGCTAACCATCTGAACCTTATATCAAGGGGTGGGCACGATGATTCAACACACAACACTTTACTGGGGGTTGACTTGAGACACCCTAAGGCAGTTCGTAAGCAGCTGGTTTGCATACAATTTAGTTTCCTAAGATGAGACGAAGCCGCTGATCCGAAAAAGGGCAGCCAAATTCCAATTTCGATCTAATAATGGATTTGTATATGTTTAGGATGGATACAGGGTGAGATCCCCACCATATCCCTGAGATAGATCTAAGCATGTTAGACCATTTGGACGCGAACGAGGTAATAAAACTTAAATGGGATTTCCAACGTAAGTTTTGGTCCAATATTAAACCCAGGTAAGTAACTTGGTTGACAACAGGGATAATGGCTCCCCCTATCCTAAAGGGATGAGTATCTAAACGGCGTTTCCTAGTAAATATTACTACCTTACATTTTTCAGGGGCAACAGAGAAATGGAGATTAATAAGTTTGTTGTTGATTAGCTCCAAGGAATTGTTCAGTAAATTTGTAGCAACGTTTAAGTCTTTGTGTGAGTGGAAAATCACTATATCATCAGCGTAGAATAGGTATGGAATGTTTTCGGCTTCAAGGGCCCGAGCGATCGTGGACATATAAATATTAAAAAGTATTGGACTTAAACAACTGCCTTGAGGAAGCCCTATATAAGTTGTTCTTGTAACCTGGGTTCCGGAAGGAGCACAGAATGTGAGCTCTCGTTTGTTAAAAAGCAGGGAGATAAACTTCACCAAGCTGTAAGGTACATTATAGGACATAAGGATAGATAACAATGAGGGAAAATGCACTGAATCATAGGCACCACGTATATCTAGAAAAGCCGCAGTAAGGTAGCCCCGTTCATTAAAAGTGTTGTAAATAGAACCAACTAGGAAAGATAGGCACTCGTTGGTGCCCAGACCTTTACGGAATCCAAACATTCTATTGGTAAGGACAGAGCGACGTTCTATCCACCAATCGAGCCTGGATTTAATAATGTGTTCTGTAATTTTGCATAGAGACGATGATAAAGCAATAGGGCGAAAAGCACTTAAATTTGAATTGGCTTTCGGAATGGGGATAACTTTAAATTGTTGCCAAGTATCAGGTATGATTACATTTGAGAAAAGATTATTAAGGATATCAAGGAGGACAGTCAAGGTGCTGGATGGTAGATTTTTAATTAGTAGCGGAGATATCAGATCTAAACCAGAAGCAACAGATTTTCTGGAATTAATTGCAGACTTCAGTTCAGTCATAAGAAAAGGGAAGTGAGAAATTGAGAGTTTAAGTCACCCGTGTAGCTAGAGGGGAATCCAAATTTAATTTCATTTATATGAGGGACATAGGGTGGAACCACTTTCGAGCAAAACGAGTCAAACCAGTCTTCATTTGGAGAGTGCGTTGTAGGGAAAACGCAACTCCTAATTTTTTGGCAGTATCCCAAAATATTTTGCTAGGAGTCTTTGGGTGTAGGTTCTCGGCAAATTTCCTCCACGAGGAACGTTTGGAGTGCTTAAGTGTTCTGCGAGTAATAGCACATTGATTTTTATACGATAAAAAGTCTCTTATGTGACGGGAGTTTCTATAAGCGCGAAACGCTGTTGACCTTGCCTGGACTGCTTTGGTGCAATCTTCGTTCCACCATATTGGAGACGAGAAAAATGTAGGGTGTGTTTTAGATTTAGGAATGCTTAAAGAAGCAGCATTCAGAACAACTTTGACAAAATTGGCATAAGCCTCAAGTGGGTTAGTATGTAAATGAGAATGTAAAGATGCAGAGACAAGAGACGTAAACTGAACCCAATCAGCTTTGTTTAAATTGAGTTTATGCTTATTAGTTGGATCTGGACGGAGACAAGTCGAGGGTATTGGAGTGGGAGGGAGGGTTATAATAATGGGGTAATGATCACTGCCATAAGGACAGTCTAATACAGACCAATTGCAAATAAGAGGAATGTTAGAGGAGGATAGTGTAATATCAACAGCGGTGTCAGGATAGGGAGGGCGATTTACCCTTGTTGGAGAACCATCATTCAGAACACAAATATTATGATCATTTAACATTGAAAAAATGAGATTCCCTCGATGATCAATATTGTTGGAACCCCAACAATAATGGTGACCATTTAAATCACCACCAAAAATACAATTAGGGGAAAGATTATCAAAAATATTGCTAAGCATTAGTTGTGAGATATTGGAATTTGGAGGAATGTAACAAGACCAGACATCCAATTTATTGACCGTATTGATAAAAATTTCAATACCAACTAGATTGATATTATTTTGTTGAAGAGATAGAACTAATAATGGATCCAATGTCAAAACGCGAAACATGACGGATTCATGGACAGCAATGCATGCTCCTCCATAACCATCAGGTCTATCATCTCTAACAAGTCTAAAACCAGGTATGGTTACTCTAGACCGGGACGTAACCAGGATTCAGAAATAAGGGCAACAGAAATATGGTAGGAATGTAAAATACCAGAGATATCCTGCAGTCGAGCTGTCAGACTTCTGGTATTCCACTGAAGGATGTTGAACGTAGGACTGTGGCGGACTGCCATGTTGGACTAGTTATTATTTGACCCCACCGGGGAATCGAAAACATACTAGACAAAAGAGACTCAATTAAATTAGAAAGTGAAGGTAAAGGATTGATACCCTGGCTTTTGGAAAGGGCTATTGATATTTGATTTGATAATGCGGCGGCAACTTCGGAAAGTAAAGGCGCCTGCGAGTTAAAATGTGTGGGATTATTGTCAGATGCGTTTCTCGATGCCTCCATATATGCTAAGAAAGCCCCATTGGGGGAAGGGACTGAGGCTGCACTTATTGGGATGCGTGGAGTGCGAGACGGAGACGTTGATTTGGAGTACTTATTTCGATTGTATTTATAATGCTTAGGTGTTTGTAAAGGTGGGAATACAGAGTCATCAACATATGGTTGTGCTTTCATCGATGAAGAGGGAAAACTTGACTTAGGAGGAATTACGGAGTTGACATGTGTAGTTAATCTGGATGCTATCTGAGAAAAACTATTGGCCTTACTTACAAAATTATTCTTAAGAATATCGGCAGCGTCAGCATATGAAACATTTTCCATTGCCATTATTTTTTTGATACTTCTTTGTTTGTTCCATTCTGGGCAACTGCGATCGGTAGAACGATGAGCTCCTTTGCAATGCAAACATACTGGGTCTCTAGAATTAACTGAAGGACAATCCGCAATATTATGGGTGGCTTCACCACAATGGCTGCATCTTAACTTGCTGCGACAAAATTTCCCGGTATGTCCAAACCGTAAACAATTTAAACACTGAATCGGAGATCGAACACTGGGTCTGACCATGAAAAGTACCTTGAAAATGGCTATGCGCTCGGGTAACTTAGGGCTCTGAAATTTAAGCTCTACTAGTTTGGAAGGGGTCATGGAACCATCTTCCTGGCGGGTTGGAATGCGACGAAATGACTCGATTGGAATATTGGATTCAAGACCTTCAAAGAATTCCGTTTCCGAAATAGAACAATCCATTCGTATGACGCCGTAGCTGTATATCAGAGAAGCAGGTATTGTAGCTTTTAGGCCTGACGTTGGAAGAATGCTTGAAGATAAGCATATATTTGCATTTGCAATTGTATCAAAAGTTACTCTGACTCTTGCGCCTATAGGTCTAATCTCCACTACACCACGAACTTGGTTGTATAATAATTTGCCTACCTTCATCGGATGTAGTTTGCCAAAGTGTAAATTTTTATCTATAGTATCAATGATAATATAGATAGGCCCAGTGTAAGTAGAAGAGAAGTATAATAGGTTGGTATCACCATCCTGGATAACATTATTACGTTTAGGTTTATTAAACGACGACTCGTTGGTACTTTGGACATTGTTAGATATCTCCGTATCATTAGATAATAACACGTTGCTTACATTGAAGTTAGAAGTAGTCGTGCTATTAATATCCATATTAATGTCATCAATAGCCGAATTACTATCAGCGGGTTCGTCATTTAAGAAATTATTAGAATTGGCAGTGGTTAAATTTAATTTTGGATGACTATCAATTATTTGTTTGAGATTGGGTGAAACAGGATCCTCTTGTAATTTATTAGACTTACGCTTGGCGGTGTACACGCTCCAATCTGAATCCGAGCCTTGTCGTCTAGAAGTAGAAGCTTTCAGTGTAGGCGCTTTAGACGCTGAGTTTTTGTTGCTGCCGCCTCCCGAGGAGGACGACATAACAAATATATTGAAGACACTTAATTAAAGTTTTCGGGCTATACACTATAATTGATCACGAAACAGATAGTAGGGCACCGATAACAAAACTGGTTTAATTACGTGTAACGAACTATTCGCACGTGCTGTTGCGACGACGGTCGAAACCATACTGATATATAATATTATACTACACATAAACATTAGATTATTGATTGATCATTATAAATATTTGAAGATTTTTTTACTAATGTATTATTATAATTGTAAATGATGTATATATAATTTTAATATTCAGCAAAATACGGTTGGTAGTACAACTACGAACTATTCATAATACTGTGAGATATAAAATGTCTTAATTTTAAAGTTTGCGATTTAGTATTTCGTTATGGTTTTTGCATAAAAAAATCTACATGATTCCCACTCAAGAAAGTTTTAAATAATTATAAGGTCATTACACTTAGTCATTCGTTGTAAGTTCAGTGGGAACGAACGAATCTTCCCTTCATGACTACGTCACATTTAATACGCGAATACTGCATAGATCATCATTACAACTGTTGATAACTATTTACACGCGCTAAATCCTACGTACTACCCGGAATTACGTTTAAAACGTCATTTGCAATGAGACGACACCACCGGAAGTGTAGTTTTTTTGCGTACATGGCCACCGCATTGCAAAGGCGCACTGGTCTTTTGTGTACACCTCTGACGACCGGGTTCATTAATATGTTAATATGTTCCAGGATCCAATTAAATGAAACAAGAATTCAATTTGACATCTGGGGTCTCCGGTTCGAGTAGCCGATCGAAAATTCCCCAGAGCGTCCATAGTTTCGAACTGGAATACGCGTATGTGTGTGTGTGTGTGTGTGTGTATATGTGTGTGTGTGTGTGTGTGTGTGTGTGTGTGTATATGTGTGTGTGTGTGTGTGTGTGTGTGTGTGTGTGTGTGTGTGTGTGTGTGTGTATTCAGTATAAAACCGAATTCCATAACAATTTTGCAGTTGAGAAGGGGACAGTTATCACGCGAGTTATCGTTCCCTTGATAACGCGTGCAAGCTTTGATAGAAAATTGAAACGGCTACACCACGTCGTATATAATGGATGCTTGGGGTGTGCGTAAAAAACACACAGAAAGACACATGAACAACATGAGTGTGAACATGTGTGGGTGTGAACGATGTCTCTGGGTAGCGATGTTGTGGGCTGGGTCAAAAGAGGTCGTGCGGGGCTCGGTAAATTGCCGATTCACCCTGCAACCATCGGCGCAACGTGTCCGCGCCGGCGTTATACTCTCCTTCCCTCCAGTCATCTCTATGTATGTTCCACCGCCCGGGCGCGATATTATATAAATGTTGAGAAAATCGAATCGATTGTAAAACCGTGACATATAAATTAGACCCAGTGACTACGGTAAATATTTTTGCGCGCATATGACTTAACCGCGGTAAGAGCGAAATATTACTTTATCGCCGACAATCGCGTTCCCGATTCGCAGCGATTATTAGTAATATTGGTACGAGCAAATCGAAATGTCATCTTCACTCATTTTCATTCAATCAGGCGTGTATATCATATCGTGTTAAATATGTCTATATATAAAGGGTGGTTTTAGTGCATTATTATCACGCTTAATTTCTATTCAAAGGTAACGTTTTGATAGCAATGTCATCATTTACGTGTAGATTATTTATATGCGCGAGAACAGAATGAAATATGATTTATTCCTTATAAATTCCATAGAGGTTTGTCACATATGATTGAAGACCTATTTATATCAACGTAAATGTAGGATAAGTTGCAGAATGATCGTGTTCGGAAAAATTCGAAAAATATCAGTCAATGCAAGGTGTCGATGTATACGATGACGGTCCTCTTGGGCGCTTATTTCAATGATATGCTTTAGACGAACTTATATACTTCATTCGAATAATTTTCAATTTTTATCATATTAGGTCAAAATAATATCAGAAAACTATTAAATTATGTTAGCTAACTAAAATACTTTAAAATATTAAAGTGTAATAGATTAATTTTAATAGAGATAATGTATTTTGATAAATTTGATTTTTAATTAAAATAATATGTTCATTGTCTCACACCTTAACGTGAGATTTGAATATAACTCAATTTAAAAAAATATGATGGTTATAAACTTAATTTGTTCTGATTATTTAATTTAAATATTATAACTCGGAAAAAGTATATTTTAATATTTGATGTATTTAATAAAAGAATGCTACGTGGACTAGATATCGAGACTGGGTGTCAGTGTTAGATCGATGTATATTTCATAATAATTATTAGTCATTATAATGTACATTAATATATGTAATTACAATGGTAATGATTATATTCCACTGTTCAATGGGAAGTATAATTTAAAAAAAAAAATTAATTAAAGAAGTACTACGTTTTATAATATTGTATTATGAACACATTTATTTTTAATATTGTTTTATTATTATTATTATAATTTATTATTATTATTATTATTATTATTATTATTATTATTAATATTATTATTATTATTATAATTATTATTATTATTATTATTATTATTATTATTATTATTATGATTATTATTATTTTCATTGTGTTCTTAATATTTTAATTTATAACTATTGTTTTAGGCTGTAAGGTCCATTTATGATTAATCGTTATAATCTACGTCAGTATGCTAAATCACTGAATATTTTTCATTTAACATCTTATTAATGATGATCTATCATACATACTATTTTTTTTATTTTTTAATATGCAGATATTCGTATTTTATATTAATATATATTCTTTGTTGTGTTTAACAATTTGTAATTCAAAGTTTACTCAATTAAATTTATTAAAATGCTTTGGCTCGCAAGTTCATTTTTTTGAAATTTAATCGTGTAAGTAATAATACATTTCTCGGTCAATGTATGGTTAATAAAACACAGCACACAATTTCCCAAAAGTTGTATAGTAATCATTGATCGTAAAATATGTACCTAATTTATATCATAGATAATACATATAAGTAAATAATTTAAATTAAATTAAACACAAACAAATATTTCATAATTTATTATTTAGCTTATAATATAATAATATTTTTTAAAGTATTATATGAGTACATTAAAATCAAGCATTCGCAACATTGAAATAAAATTGTATTGCTTTGTTAATATATTATATAGCATTTAAGTTGTATTACAAAGTCCTATACAAATACACATACATTTGAATGCAAAAATTAAACATTTCAATATAAACAAAACATTTATATGTGCATATTTTTATAGTATTTTGACAAAAATGTAAATAGATATTGCCGTTCATTATTTTTAGGGTATTGTTATTTCAACTACATACCTATGAGTACATACATATACTGAGCACCTAACTCATCTAACTCATAACTATGTAGAAATATATAAACAAAAAACAAATTTTCATGTACATTTTTTTCATTTAATATATTGGTCACACAAAAAAGTTCATTTCTCTAAAAGGGAAAAGTAAAAAAACTTATTTTTTTCCAAACAACTCTACAAACGTGTTAGGTGTTCATATGCTTTAAACAGCTGAAGAAACGATGAAAAGGGTAGTTTGTTAAGTTGCGTTTGGAACACAGAAGGTCGCTACCACACCATTACCAAAGTAGTTTTCTTGAAAGCTATTTACGAGCCGAAGTCTAAAGACGATGACAATCTCACGTGAACGCATTTGTGTCGTCCAAAAATGGAACCTCGGTGACTGTTGTAGTGGTCCATCGTAGTAACAAAAATACCCACCGCACTGTCCTTATAATACAAAAATTCGTTTTACTCGCGTCAGTATTTCTCAGTAGGACATTTTATAGGACTCCACTGTTGGCACGAAAATTTATACCATTTTTACTTCTTTGCATGACACGATAAAAATACACAAAAAAACAAAAATACAATGACGGTAATAATAAATTATATTCACCACCCTTGATCAATTGGATCAATTGGATGTTATTTTGAAATTACTCATAGATTAAATTCATACACCAGTAATTAGTTGTGTCTGATAATTGTTTTTGGGTCATTGTTTATAATGTTGCATCAATATTATTTCAAAAACTAAATTGCCTATAAAAATGTTCTGAGCTATAAATCTGTATCGCTTTATCGTTACTTTGTTAATAATCTATTTATAAAATCTTAATCATAGAAATTTAATATATTGATTAATTACTTGATTATATCTAATTGTTAAGATAATTATAATTATAATATTTAATATTGAAAATTAGTAGATATTTAATTTTAAAAAAAACGTGTTATATTCTTCGAGAAATAAAATATTTTGTATAAAATACTATTTTATTTATTTTGTAATTTTGTTATATATAAACTTAATTCTAATCTTATTTATTACAAACAAATTTGAAATTTTAGATTCTGATTATAAGGTGAGTAAATAATTATTTAAAATAATTATTATAATCATTATAATAAGATAAGCATTAAGATAAGTATCATATAAGTTTTATTTATATAAATACATTTGTAAATGAAATAATATTTTGTAACTAAATAAGTTCCAATTAGATTTTTATTTTTTTTTTATAGTTTTTATATTAATATTTGTTAAAATACTAAATTAAATATATATGTGTGTGTGTGTGTGTTTTAATTATATTTATGAATTTCATAGTTATAAAAATGCTGTAGCTCAATCAATTAAGTGAATATTGAATTTAATAATACATTTAAAATATATGTTATCCAATACTTTCTACACGTCCTAGTAGCTAAGAAACAAAAACCGTGAAAATAATCTTTAGCGAACATTGATTTTATTTTATAATCGATTTTTAAAATCGATGATTATTGAAATTTGACGTACCATGATAATCGAATTTAAACAAGTGATACAAATTCATATACTACTGATAGATACATTATTTCATTTAAAAAAATGTATTCAATTAGTTTATATAAATTTTTTAAACAATGAAATCAATGAAATTGAAAGATATTTTCTGTAATGTGTACTTGTGAGTTCAGTCCCCTAACATCCGAAAAATATCCGCATTTGGTTTATTTTAGTACTGTTTTTTAATTAGTTTTCCATTAAGAGTAATAATCTGTTTAGAATCTTTAAATGTTTTATATTTGTAATAATTTAAAGGAATATAATAAATTGATGTTAAACCAATACATACTATTTGCTTTACTGAAAATTTTAAACGTTTAAAAATGTTAAGTACTTTCAACTAAAATACATATATCATTTAGCTAATAGGTTCGTAATTCAAAACTATTAAAAGCAATGAATTTATATATTCATATAATTGAGATCTAAATATAATTATAATTCGTTTATTAGATGTAATAAGTTTTATATCCAATATGTTTCACAAAATGTATATTGTAACTAAAATTAAATAAACAAAATTGCACATTAGTTCTATTAAATACATAAACAAATCTATACTATACGATGTAAATTTTATTTGTATTAAATTTTATTAAAAACAAATTTTAATGTCTTTTAAATAAAAAATAATTATTTTTATTTTTATTTACTGAATCTTGTCATAGCATACTTTTTGGTCGGTACAATGTTTTCTTTATTAATTTAGTCACTATTTTATGATGTTTGAAACTTGAAAGAACAGATTTAATATATTTTGGTATAAACATAGAAGGTGATATTGAATTCTATATGACAAATATGGTATCATTTATGGGTTTGGTTGATCCAATGGACCAAAATATTTTACATCAGCAACAAAAGCTGCTAGCAATCAAAAGTTTTTTTCGTGACTTTTATCAGTCATGTGTTTTCAACTGTATTTTGGTTTTCTTTTTCTTTTGTTCCTTTTAGGCGACGGATTGAAGCAGAATTATTTTTCATTTGATTCTCGAAAAAAATTATCCTCTAGTTTTTTTAAAATCAAGTATTCTTTTCTATCCATTTTTCTTCAGTTCTGTATTTATGTTTACTTAAACTTTAAAAATTATATTGGGATGAAATATTTGTGGAATGTGTTCTATTTAGTATATAAATATAAACTCAAATGAGTTATTTAATTACCATCCAGACAGTAAAAACAGATCTTTATTCAATTTTGTTTTGTTTTCTTATGTATCATGAGTTCAGATTATTAATATTATAACTACTATTATAGTTACAGTTTAAATCAAATTTAAATGAATGCAAATTATTAGAGTTGCAACAGAAATGGACTTAGAGTAGTTTTTATTGTGTAAGAAATAATGAGTTTTATATAATTTTTATAATAACATAAATTATAATAACATAAAATATGTTATTATATTAATTATATTATTATTATTATTATTGTTATATTAATAAATAGTAATAATTATATAACAATTATAAGTTATTTATAAATGTATTTTTCCTTGTACGTCCAATAAAAATGTAATTTTTTACAGACAAAAACTATTATTGTTGGATTAGTGTCTTCTAGTTGGTAGATTACGAACAATATTGTAAAATATACTTATAAAATGTATTTAAATACAAATATACATACTTTTTAAATTATTATCATACTAATACCCACTACTTACATATTATTAATTTTGACTAATTTAAATGTCAAATACTAAAATATAAAACAAACATCATTATCTCAATGTTAATACACGCATTAATAATTTATTGATTAAATTTGATTGGGGAATAAGAAAATTTTATATATAAATATATATATAAAACTTGATATTTCTTTATTATTGATATTAAACCATATTATATATTATACCATACAATAGAAAAATATTCGGAATTCTCCGATATATATATATGTAAATTTCCAACCATTTGCAAATGAAAATGATTTATTAATCAATAATTAACAGATAAAAATCATAGATAAACATAATAATCAGATGATGACAAAACTTTATGAAAAAAAGTATTTAAATAAAAGAATTTGAATTCCTGCAAAAATATTTTTTGAATACTCGCTCTTTATTGTATTTAAAAAGTAGGTTAAATGCACTAAATTTATTTAAATACTCGTACTTTTACTCAAATATTTTACAACACTGGTCACGAGTTATATCCATCTCAAAATAAAATAAAATAGAACACTTCAATAAATTGAGAAAATATTGTTTCAAAAACGTTGCGTAACCTTAAAGGTCAATTTTTCTTCCCTTCTCATAATTTATTGAAGCTCTGAAAAGAGTACTTGGAGAAGGAAAAAGCAAGAAAAAATTGTGTCGGTACTACTGTAATGTCCAACATATTAAAAATTGGCGATGGAACAAATAAGTGAAAAGTCTTGAAAAATTAGGATCTTGTTTTTCGTTAAAAAAACAAAAAAAAAATCTAGGTCCGTTTTGTCATTTGACAAATACCTTTTTTGTAGATCTAAGTTGTTTAGTTTAGTTAATCTTTTTGGTATCTTCTCATCTCCACAAAAAACTCCCAATGATACGTTGTTGAATATAATACGTGATTTCTCTTTGCATTATTGTACTGTGAACATTCATCACATTAAAAGCCATAAATTTATACTAAAGTATACACCATTTATTTCAGACATATTTTTAACGAATATTGAAAACAGTTTTTTAAAAAGTTTAAACGGAGTGATGATAAATTATTTGTCAGATAATCAAATAAAGTAATAATTTATTATACTCAATTGAATTTAATATTAATTAATATAAAATTAAAATAGAAAAAGAAAAGTAAAACATAAACATAATATTATATTAATGTTTTATTGTACGTAAAATTTATAATATTATAAATAAAAGAAGTTAAGATTGTAAAATGTTTAACCTAAATTACGTTGTTTTGAGCTCATAATCAAAATATAGACAATGCTATCATTCAGTAAACAAAAACTACCGGATTTTGGAAACAAAGCAGTTACCCATAAATGCGGGTTTATATTAAATGTTATACTCTTAGTGAGGCGTAGATCTCATAATAAAGAAATAGGATAAATGGTCAAAGAACCACGAATAATTACTATAAAACAGTAGGAATCTAACAGTTTCGTTATACTTACCCGTCCTAAACAAATTGATAAGAGAAATTGAAACATTGAAGTAAAAGTGTAATTGCGGGACAATTTTAAACTAAAATAAGTAGATGAATTCAGATAGAATCTAGTAGAACATTAAGTAAAAGTCTTGGAAGATAACGCCAAATAATTAAAGAGTATTGCACGAAAAGCATAATTTATAAATTGTACAGGGATTAAAATTGTCAACGTAAATTATATCAATAATTAAAATACTATTATATAAATTAAATTATATAAAAAAGCTAACGCATGATAATAATAAGTATGTTTATATCCTTTGTTTGTTAATAGTTCCACAATTATCATTATAGGCATGTACAATTCAATAAAGAAATAAATTATAATAATAATATAATAATAATAATAATAATAATAATAATAATAATAATAATAATAATAATAATAATAATAATAATAATAATTATATAATAATAATTATAATAATAATAATAATAATAATAATAATAATAATAATAATAATATAATAATAATAATAATAATTATAATAATAATATTTATTAATATTGGTTATACAAAAATATTATTTGAGCTATGACATCATAGATATCTTCCTTATCACTAAAACAAGGAGCAGTCTCATGAATATTTTCGAATTTGTCACGGTTTTGCACTAGTAAAAAATGTTCTTTAAATTCGAATGTCAACTCGGGTTGTGGAGCATCAAAGTTTGAAAATCCACATTATGCAAAACAATTTATCAAAGTTGTGCAATTAACTTCTTGCCAACTGTCCGACACGATATGTATGATTTGTGGTATATTTATTTTACCGCTTATTTGGTTTGCAGTTGCAGATGAATAAAACAATTTTTTTTTCGATTTTTTTCAAGAATACAATTTACCATTTTCAATCTGTACTTCATCTTAAAATTTTTGATGATACTTATATTCAAAGGTTGGATAAGGGACGTCATATTTGGAGGTAGGAATTTTAAGAAGATATTTTTAAGCCTGACGTTTTTCGGATGTATAGCACAGTTGTCGACGGGAAGAAAATTGTACCTAGAGCTCGCCTGCAATTCTTTATTCCATTCACACAGCCAGTTGGAAATTATAGTTAAGGTCATTCATGAACTTTTATTTACGTGACAATGAACTGGAAATTTGTCTATGAACAAATGTTTAAACCATCAAAGTTTTAAGCTTTCACCGACTACAACCAGCTTTTTTTTGTCACTCCCAGATATGTTTACACAGCACAAAACTGTAATCCTCTCAACCGTTAATTTTTAACTACATAACACGTCTTTTTTGAAACACAAAGAACCGTTAGATGTCGCTCGATAATTAATGTCCAGTTTCATCTGCATTAAAAAAGTTATCTGGGTAAAAGGCGTTTAGAAGCTGCTGAAGTCTGTATACTTTCCAAACATTATATTCAAGTACATAATATAAAACTGCTCATATAAACCGAATCAAGTGCCCACATTAAACAGTGTGTTTTAATCTTGTTAACATACACTGTAATTAGGACCAGATTATTATGCTTATATTAGGTGGCTGCCCACCGGTGGCCACATTAAACAGAATCTACTATATAGAATATTTCGTGGATGTTTTCATCTACAGTATATATTTTACATTATATCTCCGCTATATGAATGTGTAGCAATATTCTAGAAAGCAGAGGCGGATTAAGTAATTTTCCATCTACAAGCAAAAGGAAATATGCCACCTCTTGATTTTCATAAGATTTTTTTTCTTTTTTTAAACTGATCAAAATACATAAAGAAATATATTATTAATTACATTTAATACTACTAGCCATAAAACATCAAAAAATGAATAGTTAAATAGTTACATTGTTAAAAAAGTTTCTTTCGAATTTTAAGGTTTGAATATTTTTCAATTATGTCCTGAAAGTCAATTTCTGATACTAATTCTGATTCAATGCACAGTAGAGCTAGAGAATTCAACCGATTCTCACCAATAGAAAATTGAAAGTACGTTTTACTGAAATTAATATTCATATTTTTGTTTTAGTTTCGATGGTCTCAAACTTGTTGCTGCAAAATGTACAACCGACATCACAAAAAAGTACGCTTATACAAAGACCAGTATTTGATGATATATCAGCTCACAATATAACGGCTGTTGTTGGTCAAACTGCTGTTCTTCATTGCAGGGTCAAACACGTATCTGATAGAACGGTAAATACATAATATTAGTAAGACTTGCCTTTTTAATGTGAAACATCTTTTGCCATGGGTGTAAGGTCGGTTGTAGTGCCGTCACAGTTTTTGGCATCACGCTCCCCACCTATCGGTGAGCGCTGCGTATATTATTCGGCCACGCTTCCCTCTCTCTGCTCCGCCACCAGATCGACAGGTGTATACACGTATGTATTACACTCGACACAATGATAACAGCGCTTCCAAGAAATATTGATGAACATTGCGTTTATGTACACATTAAGAAAAAAATCATTCATAAAAGCAGTTTTGGTAATAATTAAAGTATTTAAAATTTTAAAATTTAAAATAATTACGTTACTTCTAATACATCTATTACATATTTCAGTTATCATCGGCCAATTATATCTCTAATATCATCCAATACGAATGTAATTATTACAGAAGATGAAATGTAAAATCTATATATTGTCAAAATATTTGTATATTGTATTTTGTATCAAGTCTCAAGACATTTTATATTAATGAAAATAATATATTTATATCTCTTCTAAAAAAAACTGACGATATCCACACATTTTACTTCCTATTCACGTCGTTCAATACCAATCGACGTTGATGTTTCACATCTTCTGCCCGTCTCGTGACAGGCTCATTTTTTTAGGTTATCACTTTGATGTATCGCAAAATATACATTAATATTATGAAAATGCAAAGAGCATCTGAAGATTATCTCTATCTATATTATTTTATTTATTATAAGATTACATAGTAGTACATTTTAATGGTCTGTTTTATTAAATAACAGTAGGAAAACTAATAAAATGAATAACTTGAATTATTTTTGAAAAATTAATTTACAATTAATTCTAATACCTCATTCATTTTTTAAGAAAAGAGAATTTTACGTCTATAACGAGATACATAATTCCAAGGTAAAATCGTTAAATTTATATAATAAGTATAAAATAAATCAAGGGTTTGTTTGTTTATTTGTTCTGATTTCAAATTGTATTTACTATTACACAACGTCTATAAATGTATCTTCAAATGATCATCATCTGCATAATTAGTCTAATTAATAAACAATGATATGAAACGCACACAATTCTATATAAATTATATTTTGTTTTAACTATCCTTTTTAACTAGTTTATTATAAATGATAATAAGTCAGTTAGTAAACTTTTCAGAAGGATAAAACTTTCACTATTATGTCATCTTGATTATATCGGTAAAAAACAACTTTCCATTAAAGTTCCAAACACCTAACAAACACGTTTTTTGCGTCGGACCAAAAAGTTTACCGACATAGTGAGGTACTCGTTATACATGTATACTACTTGGTTATTTTTGTCCACATGTAACACAAATTCAGTATTTTTATGTTTTAACTATGGTATTTTATTGAGAAGCTGGATTATTATTATCTTTTATATTTTGTATTAGTTATAATTATAATTTGTATGTTATTGTCCACTCAGAAAAAAAAAATTTAAATATTATATGATATATTAACAATAATTAAACATGAAATATTCATAAAATCAATACTAATTATTTTAATCAAATACCTATGTTGATTATTTGTAAACATTATTTGTGGAACACATATCAAAATGGAATAAAATTCAAATACAAATATATTATTAATATAGTGTAGGAAAAATATTTCCTGTAAATTATAACACATATATCATTTTAGAAATTAAATGGATTTATACAATAGGTATTAACGATTCATAGAGTGAGTATATTTTATAATAAGATTAAGACATTTATTTATTTAGTTTCAATTAAATATACTTGTCTCGTTCCTAAATATTATATGATAAAAAAGAAGATATAATGACGTATTATAAAATGGATTGTTTAGAGAAAAATAGTTATACAATTTGTTTATTTTTAATCATTTCACAATAATATTTCATCATAATGGAGTATACATAAAAGTAGGTTTTATTTTATAACTCATTGTATATTTACTTCTCGTGCATGTACTATCTCTAGCTCAAACCATACGATGTAGGCAAATAATATAAATATTCCTTATGTGTAATTTAATTTTCATCATAGTAAATAATATATTATTACATCTGTTGACCTATAAATTGAAAAAATAATTTAATTTACCTCAATGATGAAAATTTTAACTACTTTTATAGTGTAAAAAGTTCTAAGTTATTAAATTGAAAATATATAAAGCAGGAGTGGCCAAATTGCGGCTCGCGTCATAGACTTATACGGTTCGCATCTTACCGTAAAATAAAAAACATTTTTACAAAAAAAATTTTTTCAATATAAATTTATGTATTTAAAAAACTATAAAATTTTATTAAATTACAAATTATAGGAAAAATTTACAAAAAAAATATAGTTCTTAAATTTTTAATTATTAATTATTATCTTATTTATTGCGTGCTCATTTTTTTTGTAAGTTTTTGAAATCAGGATTATATGTTGTTAAAGGAATCCTTAACAATTCCGTTAAATAATCATCCGTTAATGTTGAGTGATGTTAAGATTTAATCATTTTCATGGTCAAGTATAAAACTCGCAAGAATATGTTGTTCCGAAAATCGATATTAATTTTTGAGCGCAAAGAGTAATATTTGGATATTTAATAACGGGTAATTCTATGAGTTCAATTTCTAAAGCTGCTGTATCCATTGAAATCGGTTTTAATATTGGACATCCATTTTCAATAACATTAATTACAAAAGGATTTTCTAAAAATGCAATCGAAGGTTTAAGTAATTTCAAGTCTTTAAATCAATCTTCTAAGTCAGTTGATAAACACTAATTTATGTACATAATCTCTATAATTCAATTTGGTTGCTATTCCAACCAAACAATTCTAAATTGTTTTTAAGTACAGAAAATGGTTTAAATTATTTATTCTTAAGTCTCTTTGAAAAATCTTAAGCTTATTTTAAAAACTATTTATTTTGACCTTGAAGAGACATGTTTAATGTTGCTAAGTGATGCACAGCGTCAATACAAAATGACATGAATTGTGGAAAGTTTTTATCTTTTTCTTTAAAAATGTTTTAATAGATTCTAATAAATCGAAAAAATTTGTTACAACGTTATTTATCGATAATCATCGAACTAAACAATACCATGGAATATCATTTGGAATATCATTCTCTAAACTTTCAACAAAGTTTTTAAATTAGTGATGTATCCTTGAACCTGAACGTGTGTAGTTTACAATTTTAAGAAAAACATGTTCATATTAAAAATCACAAGAAATCACATGTTCATATAAAAAATATTTAGCCGTTAGGTTTTGTCTATGAATAATGCAGTGAATTGGAATAAAGTCTGGAAAATCAGTATCACTTTTTAATGTACCTATCAAACCATTTTTACAATTTGTCATACTAGGTACACCATCAGTTAAGACGTTAACAATTTTTGCAATAGGTACTTCTGCTTTACGAAGTACTACCTTAATATCACAACCTCTAGTGGTTTCTTTGAGAGCTATAAGATCTAATAAATATTCTTTCACTTCCATATTCATCATCACATAACGTACAAAAATAGCTAACTGTGGTTTATCCTGAATGTCAGTAGATTCATCTAACGCTAAACTTAATGCAGAACAATTAGCAAATTCATTTTGTAAATTAAAGAAAATATCTGAACTTATCACTGAAATACGTCTTTCCATAGTATGTCTACTATTCGAAATATTTTCAACCATATTTAGTATTTTTTTATCTTCCGGTTTTAAAATGGAAATAACAATTAAAATGTTTTTTTATTAAATACACCCCATAAGTTGTTGGGCGCTTTGCTCGAGCAATATTAAACGCCATACAGAAACTCGCTTCAGTAGTTTTATCGGTTTCCTTGTAAAATATTGACATGACATTGGTTTGTTTATTTAATTTTAATTTCATTGTGCTTAATTTATTTTTTCTCAAATCAGAACCAGTAGGAAATCCGTTATTAAACGAACTGTGATTTGTTTCATAATGGCGTTTTGAGTTACTAATCTTAAATTGTCAGATGAGACAAAATGGTTTACTGTTTCGTTCTATGAACAAGAACTCTTCTTCCCAGTGTAATTTGAATTCTATATATTCTTCTTTATACTTGCGTTTCTTAGACATGATGATTATTTTATTAATATTATGATGATACACTCACGACGTCGATAAGCTCTATGATGACATATTCATGTGTATTTATAATATTTATGGAATTTGTAAAGACAAAATTAAGATAAAATTTAACGTGACATTATTGTACGTTATTATATTGTTTCGCATTCTATACATTTTATTACATTTGATATCTTATCTAATTTATTATCTATATTAATGTGACCTTTTTTTTCATTGAACAGCAGAATGGTGCGTAACTTCGTTACTTTGTTCACATGTTTTATATAAACATAATTTTTTAACTCCAACGGTTTTTTAACTATTTTATATCTAATTGTTAAGTAACTTAAACCAAGACGGCTTGTAGTATTACTTCCTACATTCAGTCACCAGATATCTAGTCAATCTTTTAAAAAGTAAAAATTTAATTAATACATTAATTATTAATAACTCAAAAACTATTACTATCGATCGTTCATGAGGCACCACCGCTCGGTGCAATTTGAATGTCGAAAAGATAGCGGTATTATGCTACCCAAGTCGCTCACAAACAAAAATCTCAGGACATATACACCATGTTGTGTAAAATGTGGAGAACCTCACTCCAAATCTACATGCACCAAATCACCTGAACTACCAGCCAAGTGTGCTCTCTGTAATGGTAGCCATCCTGCAAATTATAGAGAATGCATCATATACAAAGAACTTCAGCAACGTCACCGCCATCCTCTCAACACAAAGCCAAACATTCAATAATAAGAACCCACGCAGTCCCAAAATCAAAAAATCCAATTTTCCAGTCAACCAACATCACACACAAAACCACTACAAACAGCAAATCAACAAACTCACCTATATGCAGAAGCAGGCGCCACTAGTAACGCCCTACCGTCAAACTTCTCTAATACAATTAATATAGAAACTATTCTAACCAAATGCTTAAAAGACTTCAAATCAACCCTTTCTTCTCCCTACAAATAACAGTCATCTCCAGTCTCCTAAATGTCAAACATGATAAATAATCAACTCACATCTTATTCTCTTCTAGTCCTTTCATGGAATACAAACGGTCTTAACAATTATAAAGACGAGCTCTTAATAACCCTCCAAAAAAAAATAATTGATATTGCGCTAATATCCAAAACTCACTTCACAAATAACTTTCACCTCAACCTTTTAGGTTACCGCTCCTACCAAACTAATCACCCTGATGATACAGGCCACACAGGTGTAGCTATCTATGTTAGGTCAACAATCACATTTCACTTCCCGTATACTAAATATACTACATTCAATCAATTGAAATATCAAAAATGGTTAATAATATTCCTATATCTATTGCAGCTGTTTATTGCTCTATCAAGCATAACATATCCCCCAGCCAATTCACCCACTACTTTCTCACATTTAGCCATAACATCATTTTCGGCTGAAATATTAATGCCAAAGGAAATTCTCTATTATAATGTACCTCGCGTGAAAATATTTTAGTTATCTCACCCTTCAATCCTATATACTAGACAACTTCTCCCAGAAAACTACCAGACATTTTAGATGTATTCGTTGCGAAAATTCCCAACAGCCTTCATTTTCAAACCGCAAACCTCCTCGCACCATCCTCCGATCACACCCCAATTATAATCTTTTTGATCTACTAGCCACAACTAAACCAACGCAATCAAACACCACTTCATTATAATATAAATTGGATACATTTCCAAAATGCTATGTTGGAAAAAACTAACCTAATCCTACTAAAATTAATCACCGAAATTTATGACACAGTAGACGCTATTACATCCAACTCACAAACCTCCGCATGGAAATCAACACTTCCTCCACAGCCACAAAAATCCACTACGTTTCTCCCTTTAAATATTCGAATGCTCATAGCATAAGAACGTCCGACTCATAATGCTTGGCAAAAAACTGAATACCCAAGCGACAAATGCTTCTACAATTGACTTGTAAAAAACTAAAACGTCTCCTAGCCACTTACATAAACAAGTTATTCACCAAGTATGTAACATCCCTCACTGAAAAAGGCAGTTCACTTTAGAATGCAACCAAACAACTCCTTCACACTTGATATCCTACTGTTATTCTACGTAACAACAATGGTGACTGAGCGCACTTTGACAAAGAAAATGCAAATATTTTCTCTAATCACCTTTTTAATACTTCTCAACCACATAACAATGTTCTTACACCGGAAAAAATTAATGAAATCCAATCATATCTTGACGCTCCCTTAAAAATATCCCTTCCTTCTTACCTTATTTATCCCGGTAAGGTCCAATATACTATATCTAAATTTCCCCGAAAAAAGTCACCACGATATGCCTAATAACCACAGAAATAATTAAATAACTCCCAAAAAAAGTAATTATACAACTAATTCACATTTTCTATTCAAGGCTCAAATTATCCTATTATCCTATATTATGAAAATATTCTGTTATAATCTTAATACTCAAACAAAAAAAAAACCACCAGATGTATGACATAATCCTTTTACCCACTAATTAGCCTCTTACCAATATTATTAAAAATATTTGAAAAACTCCTTCTAAAAAGGTTATTAAATTTCATTAAAAAATTTAAAATCTTACCAAATTCAAAATTAAGGGTTTCGCGGTAATCACTCACCTATCCATCGAGTTATCGTTTAGTAGATAATATATTCTACTTATTAGAAGAAAAACAATACTGCACAGATGTGTTCTTAAATGTATCCCATTGACCGCGTTGACCGCGTCTGGCCTGTCGGCCTAATATTCAAACTAAAACTAATATTATCATCTGATTTTTATCTTATACTAAAATTTTATCTATAAGACCGCTTTTTCTCAGTACAGTATAGTTCATCATCTACCGAAATGTTATCTAATTGCTCAACTAGCATTTCCAACTACTGGGATTTTCAACGGTCCACAGTTTTATCTTTTATTTTCAGTTGTTTCAAGAGAGATTTTGTTTAAACATAATCCAAAACATTTATGAAAGAGACGTTAATACTAAGAGACAATGATGAGATTAATAATATGTATCCTTCCGTCAACATCAATACTTGTTCAAACATTATGTTGTACTATTAGTTATACTCGATTAATTTCATCGATTAATTACAAAATCCTTTCTCTTCTTTGGACGTCAATATATTACATCTACGTTGCGTAAAAAACATTTCTATAACTGGTGGTATTGTTATTATTTATTACAAATCATAACAATTAATTATAATATAAGAGACCATTTCTAATATTCGTAATCTTATCGTATTAGTTAAATAGCTACAACTATCTAACTATATATATATATATAATATTTATTATATATATATTTTATATTATATTATTATTTATTATTATTATTATTATAAATTATTATAAAAATTATCGTACTTATGTATATATTTATCCAACATATAAGTAATGAACTTTAAATTTTAAAAAACTTGGTAAGTACTTTATTAAGTTTTATTTTCGTTGAAAGCAAATTTAACTGTTTTATATTATATCTAATTCAGTTACTTCATAACTGAAAATGTCATCAAAAATGAGTAATGACAATTATTTTCAATGACAATAGCCAATTTCATTTTTTATCAAATTCATTATTGATTGGTTCATTTATTAATTTCAAAGATAAACATTTTTTTAACCTTTGTATTTTTAATCTTGAACTAAAAATGCATGAGAATTTGGTAAAACTTTGGTTGCGAAGTATGTTACAGAATTCATAATATATTCATCAATCTGATAATAAACATCAGACTAAACCCTATTATAATATCCTAATAACCTGTCATAGTAGAATTATATTATTATGAACTTTAATCTTTGTTTAAGTAACAAATTCATTAATTACCTGAATGTAAGTTAAGAGTTTTCCTTTAAACGAGAATATTAGCAACGGCTATGTTCACAACTCGATTCCTCATGTTAACAACTTTTCTTGATAGATTGCATTCATTATAAGTCAAAAATATTATGTTCGCACTATCAAATAAAATTATTTGCATGCAAACATTTACATATTACCTTTATTATAAATAACATATACTTAATATAATCAAAATATCATTGTAATATAAAAAAATAAAATATATGTACAGAAAATAATTTGTATAATATTTTATAAAGCAGAATTTTACATTTAGTTTCAGAAAGAAATACAAAAAAAATAAAATAATGAAATATGATGGTTACATAAAAAAACCTCATAATTAGATAACATTTACTAAAATCATATTTATTTGAACACGCTGAGAAATTATATCAACTTGTTTGATCCGCGCCACCTGCGCGCCGCTGTGTTCACCACGTGTCCGTTTGGTGATGCCGGATAGGCGTTGAACATTCTACAAGATTCCCCCGTCACCATCAATGATCATTACAGCACGGTTAACGATCGTCGTCGCCAGGCTTATGTAATCGTTTTTCTCGTTCGACCGTCGTTGGATACGCATATATATGTACCGTCGTGATCCGCATTGCCACGTGTACGTATCATCCGGCCTTTTCCGTGCGACCGTCATCGTATGCGTATCCGTTCCGTCGTAATGTGCGTAACCACGTGATCGACTTTCTTCTCGTTCATCGATTGACGCTGAATGCGTATCCCGATATACGTTCGGTCGTGGTGTGCGTTTCCTAACGTGAGTTAAACCGCTCTCGCATGCAACGGACGCTGTGAGTGTACCTGCCGATATACGCCACGTCGGGATAATCTATTTTCCGGTGACATTTTGCGCTTGCGCCGCGACCGTTATATTACGTGTCCTCGCGTACGCCGCGGCCGCCGTATTATCGGTAGTGTGACATTCGTAGTCCGGGTATTGAACTAAGCGTTATTTCACCGCATCGATGGTATTGGCGACAATATAGTGGCGCATAACCTTAAGACATCGCCGTTGGTGTTTGCCGCTGCTGACATCCAAGAAGGTTCCGTAACCCATCGAGTGTCCGAACGTAATCAGGATCAAAGTCATCACTTATTTGTATTTCTGTATTTATATTTTTATCTGTACTCGTGTCCAATGGCGGCTCGAAGAAGATTATTTGAATCCCGTGATTCACGAAATTATTAACGGGTAGGTGTGTGTCCGGGTACTGGGATTCCAAAAGTAAGTTGAAACAATTTTTGAAAGTTAATGATTTAGTTGTAAATATTAAAATATTTATATATATTTATACATATGTATTGTGGCACAGCGTGCTGTAAGCCATACCTTCGGCTAAAATGCATTGCACACTAGACTGATTGTTTGCGTGACTTAAAAGTCTTATTATTTTAAGTTGTAAAAAGAATATAGAGATAAATAGTAAAGAACCTATAAATAGGTTTGTTTGTTCTTCAGATTTTCTAAAATTACGTTTAAATAAAATAAATAAATATTAATTTCACAATATCAGTTTAGTTATTTACTTTTATTTTATAAGAAATCCTATGTAATATCATTAATTTCAATCGAATAGATTTGTATCTTAAAAAATTTTCGGATTATGTGCTGTAAAAATATTTTATGTGATTTAAGGAAATAAGTTTAAACTATAACTGTTTGTGTCACATGAATAATATACATCGTACTCTTTTTTCTTCATACATCTGTCTTATTTCTATACGTGAGTTATGGACACTAATTTGATCTTATCTCACCATAGCGCGAGTCGGTGGGACTAAGTGAACAACGTAACACATTTATTTAACAGAAATGTTTCCTACCGACAAAAACAAAGTTATCTTAAATAAATAATTAATATTTAAATTTCACAATTTAGATTTAAAATATGAATAATTTTCATAAATTAAAAAATATATTATAATATATAATAAAAATAAAAATAATAATAATAATAATAATGACAATAAAATGCTAAAATTAATTCAAACGATTTCTATCTGAAATTTTAGTTTATTTGATTAAATTACATTTGATTAAAAATACCATTAAGTTTTTTTTTATTAAAATTAGAAATTAATAGCCGAAAGTATTTACAGGCCATAGTTACACTTATTATATACTTTTGAAGTGAACCAAACATACTAGTAAATTTACTAATACATTTTTAATGATAAAGTATATCTTATGTATAAAGTACATACGAGTAATAATAATTTTACCACATTATTTATTACTGTGTGTTGTGAACTACTAATGTGAACTATGTAAATTAATGTGTAACTATTAATATGAATCATAACGGCGCTGTTTATTTAATTCCTTAGATTGATTTATACAGTTATATTATAGAGAAAATATCGGTGGGAAATTATGTTTATAATAAACTGGCAGAACAATTGTGCCATTAATGAGATTTAATGAGTGAAAGACATAATATGACTCTCCCGAATTTCTGTTTGTGTGTATGTGTGTGTATTTGTATGTGTTTTGATGGCATTGATGCCACTATCCCAACACGCCCGTACAAAGGAAAAGGACCTATTTCGGTCTGGTGGATCTGCGGATGCTCTGGGGTGTTGTTGATATTCTCGTTGTTGCTGCAAAGAAACAAAATGCAATTTACAATTGTTCGCCCTGTGGTGGTTACGAAACGTTCCCTTGACAATAATTATAGTAGCCATACAGTAGCATAATCCGATTTCTACGAGTCTCCATTTAGGTAATGACTTTCGTTACCTGAGCGTGAATCACCGACGGCGGTGACGTCGTGTGGTCGAGTGCGTTTTACCTACGGTTAGACCACGACGACCGAATCTGTTTGGTTTCACAAATGTGATTGCTTCTTACTAATTTTCCATCGGTTGCACTTGTGTGTTTGTATGTGTTGGTTACGCGTGCCTTTTACGAACGTTAAGCGAAATTATATTTTATTTGTACAATGTATCTTTATCCTACGACTCATGGTTAGTATTCAACGTCATAACATCTTAACCCTGTTCCTAACCATGTAACAGTCTACACTAGTAGTTCTTAATAGAGGTGGTTTGGCTACCAGTGGGTATTTCGGTCTCTCAGGGGGTGGTGGATTCGAAGCGTTGTTAATTTTAATTTTTAATATTGATCAAAATAATTATGAAAATTTCTCCTGGGATTTTGTTTGGCAAGGGGGCAGTCAGTTAGTTAAATTAAGAGACAATAGACCAAAAAGGTTGCGAACAATTGTTCGTCATGTATGTTTATTACTAGGTAAGGTTTTATGTTTTATAAATTTGAAAACAACAGTAAACCATTGCATTAAAAAACGATTCTGAGCAAAACTCTATTTATTATAATTATTTTTACTTTTTTCAAAATTCAAACTTCATACACTTAAAAAAGGTGGGAAAACGATTTTTTTAAATACTGTGAAAATATTTTATTTATAAGCTCTTAATAAATTTCAAATCATAAAAAAAATAAACACATGTCTATACAATTTTGTTGACAATCTTACTAGTTTTTCCTGATTGTATGATAATTTTCCGTAATTTTTTCATATGCATTAATAAACTACTGCAAAAATGGAAATAAGTGTTGAAGGAAATATTAAATTAAAACAATATGTTACTAGAATTAATGTATGTAAATATCAATGGAACACTACTTCTACATGAAAAAGTATTCTAACACAAATTTTATAAAAATCATACATTCTTCACTTCACTAAAAATGTATAAAAAACTTCTAATGAAATGTATGAATAATTAATGTAATGAAATCATTTTTTACGTATTAATTTAAATATAATCTACATATGAAGAAATTATAGACAAAAAGCTTCAAATTTTGTTTATAATTTATCACAATAATTATTTTATATTAAACATTGTATTGGTACGGTACTTAAAAACTGTATGACACGTAAATATGGTTCATTGACTTTACCGATCATGAGAACATTAAAATGTGAAGAATATATCATCTATGAAATCTTTGTACTATTTCGTTGTTAGCATTTGAACCTTATATAATGTTTACTGGTGTTACGTTTCTTCGATAAACTTGAAGGATTTTTCACATATGGTTTAATTTTGATACATTTAAGATTTAACACAATTTATATAATATAAAATGTAATAAATATAGTTTTATTTTATTTATATAATTAATTTTGATATGTATACAATCTATACAACAAATCACGATATAATTTCAATCCAATCTTAAAAAAGCATTTTATAAATGTACATTGTTAGTGAAATTGTCACGTCAAACTTACATTATTGTAAATATTTTACATTACAAATAGCTTATTTAAATATTTGAAAAAAATAATTTGGAATACTTAAAAACAAAATATTAGTATTAAATATCTCTATTTTAGTAGTATAATGTATTAATAATAAAAATATAGTAAATACGTTTTACGAGATATAAAATAACTGTAGATTACGAAATAATATGATAAAAATCTTTAAAAAACAATGTGTGTGCAAGAAAAAGGGACACATTAGAAAAATTTTTCTTATAGTACTTTTGTAAATTTATCCATCATATTTAGCACATTATTAGAAAATCTTTATATATTTTTAATTTTTTTTGTATGATTGAACATATGCATTTTTATTAAACCTAAACGCTTTTATGTGTTAAGTATCTATTTTTTGCTTTGGAATATATTGTGCTGAACGGTCGTAACGACTGTAAATTAACTTTATCCTGTTTAAAAATTATACCAGTTGAGTGAAATAAAATATTTTAAATATTTGAACAGAAAAATAGTATTATAAATGTATAAATATATTTTTGACATTCAAAATATAACCTTATCAACTATCGTCAAAAATAATAGACATTAACAAACAAATAATTATCACAAATTTAATACAATTAATGAAAACAATTATTGTATATATACTTTTATATACTTAATAATATTGATATTTTAATTTGTATGTAAGTAAAAAATAAATATTTTTACCATTTTTTTATCATTATTTGACATAGACAAAGAAAAAACATCTAGTTTTGTATATTTGTAATTTGTAAAATGGCTAATTAAACAACTTTAATATCCTGATTACAAAAACGTGTTTAATTTATTTAAAAAAATACATATAACATAAACAAATAGACTAATTTAAAACAAAAGATAAACTAATTAATTTAAAACGGAACTAGTAGGAGTTTTAAGAAAATTATTTATTTTGTAAAGTTTTTGGTTTTATATGGTAGAAAATAAATATGAAACCTGCATTTAAACTAATTACTTTTATGTTTTATAAATGATTTTCATTGTATTAACGTTTTATCTTAAACAGGTTTTATTGTATTTAAATCCCCACCTGACTATGAATATGATGGAGATATTATGGTGCCTGGTGAAACAAGGTATTTTAATGAAAATAAAGTACGAAAAATAAGTTAATTATAAATGAGAATCACTATTTCGTCTTAAATATAAACATATCCTATTAAACAATTTTTCTTTTGTCAAATATTTAGAATTTATGTAGGTTATAATGAAATAAAATTTTTGGGTTAAAAAAGGATTAAGTGACTAAAATATTTAATAAAATAATATATTTAACATAATTAGTGATTTGAATAAACATGGATGTGTAATATTCTTAACAACAATAGACAAGAAATCATTAATATCATACTTTCTAACCCAAGTAGGTGTTTACAAAAGTATATATTTTATATATTTCAAACACATAAAATCGATAAAAAAATGTTATTAATGATAATAAATATTGCATCTTCACATATTATTTAGTGGTATTGTACACCTACAATGGTATAAAGTATGTTCGTTACGAAGAAACATAAATACAAATTGAAGCATCTGAAACAAATAAATTTCCATATTCATTGCACCGTGTCAACGTCTAATATTATACTTTATGTCATAGTGTTCTACGAAGAAAATATTTTTGGTGCGTTGCTTTGATATTTTATTCATAAGAGAGGAAGACATTCGCTCAAACGTTATCATATCCATTGTATTGTACTCTGCATAGTAATGAGTATTTGTCTCAAAAGGGGTCTCGTCCTCATATGTACAAGCTTCAGTATAAATTCATATGTATATATGGATGACAGAATGTACATGACAGAATAGTTTTTTTAATTCTTCCTATTCGATGCCTTTTTAATCTGTCTTTTGTCAAGAATTTATAACGACAAATCTTCTAATTTACGTCTATAACTGCATTCAAAACTGCAAAAAACACATTCAATGGTACTCATTATATTATTTTTTTTTTAAAATATTAGAATATTAAAAAATATATAAATAAAGAAATATGTACCTAATAAACGAAAATTAAAACGTAAAAATTATAAGGAAATATATTATGAAATTATTTTTGACACATTTCAGAAATGTTACTTTTTGACTAGAAAATGTATATCAATTCTTAGTTAAGTTCTTAAATTTAAAATATATATATTTATTATGTATAATACAAATACACAATAAAATTTAATTTTACTAGAACTAGTGTACAAAATTGATTTATTTTTCATATTTCTACATATACAATAATTTATCTGAAATGTTTTTTGTGTTTAGTAGTTGGTTAACAAAATTATATTCAGTTAAGAAATTTACCACCGAATACCACCGGATACTGGATTTTTTTAGAACAAATACTACCTTTTTCAGACAGTATCTTATAAATATTTATCCAATGGTCACAACAATATTATAGCCAAAAGATCAATATACAATTGTACATGAATATAATATACTTAAGTGTAAAAAATACATTCATAAGATATTTATTCTTAGCTTAATATTTTTTCAATTGGTTAAAATTAATTCAGAAATAAGTCGAGATATATGTAGTATTATAACTGAAACATACTACTTTTTTTTCTGTGAATTTTTTGTCTTTTAATAAATAATCTTAATAGTTTAAATACCATTTTATTAGTTTCGAGAATGTATAATTTATTTATTTTCATTTTTAAGCAAATAATATAACACAATTGAGATTTGAATGATTATGGACATGACATACAAATAATTATATCAAAAATGAGTGTAATAATAATAATTATAATATAAATACACACACGGATTTTTTATATTGTCAACGCTCAATTATTACTTATTGTAGTTTGTTAAACTTTTATTTCATATAATATATTCATAAAAATCATACTTCACAGGATCATTTCTGTGGTATGCATCGTCCCCTCCAGGTGCAAATCTGGAGTCGTCTTAAGTCACGATGATAAGATTCGACCATTCGCCATGGCGTGAGGCTGCTGGTGGTTTCCCGATTTGATATCGGTCGTGACCATTTAGCGACGATGATCGCGATTTTTCTCATCTTATTTTTCATTGCCCCCAACTTTCCACGGCTATAAATAATCTTTTCCGTTTCCTTTTAAAAAATGACATAGTTCCTAATCCTTGCAATATCCTTAACTGTTTTAATCCTTCGGTTATTATTAAAGTTATTCAATTTTTTTCAACATCAGGCTTCGTTTTATAATTGCTATAATTGTATCTATTTATTATAATATATGCATATGTATTACTCTTAATAGCTAAGCTAAAATGTGTAAAACAAAGCTTAATAAAAAAAAAAATTAATTATAACAACCATACACGAGATCGAATTATAATCCAAATCAACTAATAATATTATGTTGGTTGATATGAATCAAAAGCAATGTCAACCTAAATAGTATTAGCAATCGAGATCTATATTTTTATTCATATTTTCTAAACTATGATTTTCTTTCCTCATTGGATCATGATTAAATTGTATTTTAGATATATGGCCGGACACTTTTTCAGTTTAATAACGCAGAAGTGATATAACACTGGGATACATATTAGTTTATGATTCAAAGAATATAAATTTAAAATTTTATTTTTGATATTTATGTATGTTGCCTAATTTTATAAAAATTCTGAAATAGAGTTTTTGGGGCATTGTGTAAACAATTTTATGAATTTGTTTGCGTATTTCTATACAAAGACAAATTGAATCACAATGAATTTTTGGGGCATAATTTTTCATTACTAGAGCTTCACTATTAAATTAACACTGCCTTTTACGTAATAATATAAAAAAATATATATAGAAAATTAAAAATAAATATTATACATTATAAAATTATTTAAAAAAATGTAATAAAAAGTTATATGTTCACAAATCTAAGTGTGAATTTAATTTAATTTCGTTTTTCTTTCAATTCCAAAAATATAAATGTGTAGATTTGAGATTTACTAAATTATTTTAGTACTATATATATATTAATATATATTATATATTACATAAACGAAAAAGTAGAAAATACGAATGTATTATACAAATTAAATATAAATATAATTAAATTCATTACCCGTTATATTTCATAAACTCCTATTTAATTTACGTTTAAAAATGTATATATATCTAAACTATCATAATATTTAAAACATTTTAGAAGTTATTAGTTACGATTTTTTTAAAGTTTTTCAACTTAAAATGTTGAGTGAAATTGATAAAAACTATATTTTATGTAATTCAAAGTCATTTTTTGAAAATATTCAAAATTATTAGAAAATTATATCTTAGCTATGTAATTATATTAAAACATTTGGTGATAGTTTCTAGTTTCTAAGAATATTATTTTCTTCAAAATTTAATATAATAATACAATCAATTTTAACAACAATTTACTTGCAAAAAAAGACAGTTTTCGTCAATTGTAAAAAAAAAAATAGGGAAAATTATTATTTTTTTTTTAATTTTTAAATAAATAGAGAATTTTGAAAAATAAACATAGATTTAAGTTCATTCAATTACTTATATAATTCTATTTGTTTTTCATTGAGTCATAATATAACTATTATAATATAGGATATAGATATATTCGTATATACATGTCATAAAATATGTTGGCATTTTTTTATGTACAATGAAGATATGTAACGATTTTTAGTGTTTTATATTTAATATTATGGAGCTACTTTAAAATAATACTCTAGAAACATTCGGTTTATACGGCCGACACTGCCTTCCTAAGACCATAAAATCCATATTTATAATACCGAACAGACAAGTGATACGTTGTCTACATTATGATATCTACGTACACATGTATTGACTATTTATCCTGTTATGTGAGTACGGGCCTGTGTATGATTAAAATTGTGATGAGTACTATAACGATAATCGATTTAGAAAATGATAATAAAATTACCACATCAAAGAACCAAAAAATTTGAGAAAACGTGCGTAGAAATTCTGTTCGATTTTAATTGAACGTTAATATTTTAATATAACAACTAATTATCTAAAAAAAAATATTTTCTAACTTTAACGATATTGCTTTGTTTACTGTTTTTGACCTTACTGACACGATCACAATGCGTTCCGTTCACTGTTTTATGATTGGTCTGTGTGCCCATAATATTGGCGTAGGTACCTATTGTCGGAAATGTATTTGTGTTTAAGTACATTGTACAGGTACATTGGCACGCTCGAGTTCAAATTTGCCTACGACATATAAATTAAAGTAGAAAAAGAGGCATTTTTACCGTAAACATAAATTATATGTACCCTAAGGTACGTATATATGCTGAAGGATAGTGTGGTGAGTCTACTTCTAATACGATGTTGTCCCATAATGTGAATGTATCGATAAAACTATATTATTTACGACCCAAATAGGAGAACCCATATCGACTGGTATTTTCCCTACGTTATTCTTTCCGGAAAAAAATACCTGCGTGCTAACACACGTTATTCAAACACTCCATCTCATAATATTGATAGCCCATCAACTCTTGAGGCGACCGTATATAAATACGTACTTACGGTACTGTATTTGAAGAGAATCGTTTTTTATTCTATTTATCATAATAATTGAGTACTGTATTTTATTAAAATATATAATGTACGTAATCTATTGATATAAAGTACAAAATAAAATATAATTATATCAAACAAATTGCACATGATTATAACGAACAACTATTTGTAAATGGTATTTACATCAATTGTGATTTTTTTATAGTATTTTACAACATTATTTCTTCATTTAAAGCACGAGTATTTTAGTAGCTGTAATAAATAATGGTTCATAATTAACTAAATGAAATATAGTACACTTATATAGTTATTTAATTCTCACTAGTTTAATTAATTTAAAACGTTGTATCTATGAAATAATATATTAAAGATATTATCTGGACGAAAAATATCTTGAAATAATATTTTCACAAAATCAATCATTTCTATAGGTACTCCTTGGGGAATAAATGACGAAATATATTTCTTTCACTGTCTAGTTTATTAAATATGAGTATAAAATGAAATATTTCTTAAATTCTATAAAATGAAATATCAAATTACCCAACCCCAATTTTTTTTCCTGCGTTCGCCTCTGGTTTAATGTAGTGGTTAAGTTTTAACACTTATTTTATGCATTGGTGAAAATTAGTTTTTGATTTTCATTTTAAGAATTGTATGTTTGCCTTGTAATAATATAACAATATCTTCTTCTTCTCTCTCGCTTTTATCCTAGCTATTTGGGGTCGGCCACCTGTATGATAAACCTTCACTTGACACCACCTCCCATATCCTCTACACACACATCCGCATTCCTCATATCACATCCAATCGCATCCAACCACTTCTTCTTCGGTCTTCCTCTTTCTCTTCTCCCTTCAATGTTCATTTCCATAACCGTCCTTACAGCTTTCGAATTTTCTCTCCTCATAACATGATCAAACCATCTAAGTCTATCTTCTCTCATCTTATCCACGATCGACACTACTCTTATACTTCCTCTTACCTATTCATTCCTTATCGTATCTTCTCTTGTCACTCTACTCATCCAACTCATCTAAGCATTTTCATCTCTGCTACACTCATTCTCTGTTCTATTTTCTTGTCAACTACCCAACTTTCTGGACCATACATTATAGTTACTCTCACTACTCTCTCATAGAACTTACCTTTTATCCTCATTGGAATCCTCTTAATGCACAAAACACCAGACGCTTCTCTCCCTTGTTCCACCCGCTCTTAATCCTATGTTTTACATCCTCGTCAAAACTGCCGTTTTTTTGTACAAAAATAATTTTAACAAAAAAAATATTAAATGTTCAATGTTAGATATAAATTAGTGTAAAATATAGTTTATTATGTAAATACGAATAGTTAAGCTAATACACGCATGAGTTAATGATTATTATTTAAATTTGTATTAGTATCCATGTGATATATAATAAAGTATCTATGTATTTTTATTTTTATTTCAACCATTTGATTGCTACCTTATTTTTCAATCGTAATGAGAGTCTCTAGTCATAGAATTAAAAATTGATAGGATATTGTATACCAATAAAAAAACAGAGATTTAATGTTTGTAAAGTGAAAATATTTACTAGATTTCTTTTACCAAAATCTGACATCCTAAAACTGCATTCAGGTCTTGGACTTCATTGTCTTGATGTCAAATACTTTAAAATTCGATTGAAAATATTATGTTATATTTTTTTAAAGATACATTTTTTTAATGGAGGATTAAAATAGGACCACAATCTTCAACTAAGAGTATTATGAAAGTTAAAAAAACACCGACACTTCGGTAAATTTTTCACTCTCAAAAAAAGCAATGTTATTACACTCGAAATACAAAATGTATATAAATGAGAGCATACACATAATCTACCAGTGTGAGGAAAGTGAGTATCAATTAGGGTACGATCGTTCAATGCTCTCTTAGGGTTCTGCAATTTAAAAACGAAAACTTAACTATTATTGACGTCAAAAGCATTTGAGATATTATCCGACCGCCAATATTTGACAGTCCGCTGAACATTATTGGCGTTAAATATCTTTTAGATCCGTTTCGTTCAGCATCGTGGTGTAGTTCATTTAATTGCAATTATACACAGTGAATTGACAGTAAAAAAGGCACAGAACTGCTTATATTTAAAAAAATAATAATAATAAATTCACAAAAAAAAAATATAAACGCAACAGTTTTTCAGGAACAAAATAATTTTTAGCAATAAGTGAAGTGTTTTATCCGTTGAGATATGAATAATGATATTACTATTAATTATTGTATATATTTTTTTTTAAACTGATGTCATTGTAATAATACAAAAAAATAATAAAATAAAAATGAAAGGGTAAGATGGAGGTGAGGAAGGTAGTGAAAGTGAGAAGAGAGATAGGTGAGAGATGATATAAAAATAACCAATTGCGTGAAAGGAGAAGGTATACTGAGATGGATAAAAGTAATAATAATGTATTATAGATCACGGGGTGTGAGTTTGAGAATTGTCTAAGTAAAAAAAAATGTGTACATATAAACATGAAATAAATATTGCATAAAAATAGAATAAAAATTATAAGATGAAAATGCTTGTGAAATAAAATATCGAAATTTTATATTTTCTTACCTTGTGCCCGTACTTGACCTTTTTATTGAGTCTTCAAACACGACCGACCGTATAAAGATATTTTAAAACAAAAAATAAAAAAATAAAATGAATAGGTTGGATAGGTTCCTTTACTTCGAAAGTGAATTTACTGACAAAGTCAAATAAGCCAATATTCATTTAAATTGTCACGTAAAACTATATTTGTCCCGCGGAACATAGATTTGATCTTGAGTACTGGCTCGTAGCTGGAGTATGCGCACACTACTTGGAGAATGCTATCACACTACTACCGTGTGCTCACGTAATACTGACGAGGAGACAAGATCATCGAGGGATCTAGAGTACAAATTTTTGTATTTTATGATTTCTTTGATGTGTCCGACTATGGTGATAGTCCGGTCAATTAACGGTTCAGTCGCTATTCAGAACTAGCATTTGGCCGTTACAATATGCGTGCTAGTCGGCATTACAACTCTTCATTTTGGGTCAGTTCTCATGTGTGTATACTTTGATTTATTTAAGTTGTGTGTTTTCTTTTTTTTTAAAGCGTGAAATTTGTTCCATAGCAGTATTTTTTATTCGTGTTTTATATTTCTACTAGCCGATAGTTCTTAATCGAATAATCCCTTTATTTGTTACTCTACCATGTTGTGATGTTTATAAAGTTGTGTAAAACTGTTAGGTAACGGTATTTTTCTTTTTCACGTTTATTTTATTATTTTGTGCTTTTATTGGTTTAAACGAGAATTCTTTGATTGATTAATTTCTTTATTATTTATTTTATTATCACTGCGTAGTTTTATTTTAAAAAACCGTGTCGAATTCGCTATGTTCAAGGTTAATTTATGGTTTTGACCCCGATAATCACCATCCCTCGTTTGTGTCGGTTATTTCTTTTAGTTGAAATATATATATATTTATTATCTGAAAATATAATCTGTGGTTCGAGGAGACCAAATATTAGTATGTTTTTATTTTAAAAATATATAAAATAGCTAAATATAAAGTTTTACATGAAGAAATCAATACATTAAATACTTGTGTTAACTGTAATTACAATAATGATGTGTGCATATCATTACATCATTGAATATTTTTATCTATTATCTTGCTCATAAATTACTAAATATACTCGTATATATTGATTTTTAAATGATTTTTTTTTTTTGCAAAAACGTAGTACCACAAAATGTCAGATATAATGAGTATGTCTATAACTGTAAATTTTAGGTTTCATTTCTATACAAAACATTTTTTTTTTTTTGGTTTATGTTAAAATAAACCATAATTAGATGCCAATCAAAATAAAACAACAGTGGCGCAACGTATTCATTTACAAGTAAATGTACGTATTGACAAAGGTAGTTTTAGCAAAAAGGTCGACAAATAATGGATAGTGATTTTGGTACAAATTTTCAAGTATCAGTACTATTTTTTTATAAATTGTATAGTGAATACAATTATTCCTAATATTTTTCGAAAGATTTCGTTGAATAGTGGCAAAATTGAACGTTTATCAATAGAAAGAAAGAGGAATACAAATTTTTTTTTTTTTCTGATGTTAAACAACGTGATTTTTTCTTTAAAAATCAATAAATATGAATTGATTAATAATTACAGCAAACAAAATTATTTCTTGTTTATTAACTTTTAATTTGCTAAGTAAGATATATATGCTATTATTAATACAATAATAACTTATTGACATAGCCATACGAATATTTTTATAACATATGTATTTATATATATAATTTTTTGATAAAGTTTAATATAACATTACAATATAGTATTTCATGTACATTATCGATCATTCACCTCTCCTCTAGGAAGTCAATGTGTTCGCTCTACGTACAGAGGGCTTCCACAAGGAAGTCGCCTCATTCTTTTTAATATATATATACTCGTATATAATGATTATGATAGCTATAAGTGAAGCGCTATCATCTTATGATTTCTCTTTGTAATTTTATACAAATGACAAAGTCGTATTTTCTATAGACAAGGCACTTGATAATGAAATCCACCACTTAAATATAGTTCTTCACTCTTTAAATAATGTATTTTTATCGTCATTTCTCATTGTAGGTCCCGATAAAAGTCAGTCCATTATTTTTACTAGGAAACGATACCTTAATGTATCCCCTATTTACCTAAAGGGTATAATTATTACCCCTTCATCCTCAATCACATCTCGGGCTTAAATTGAATACGAAGCTTAGATGGGTCCCTCATTTTAATTATATATATATATATATTCATTTATTTCAAAATGGTCCAACTTATTCAGAACGTTGACAGGAACATGGCGGGGTGCTCATCCTTCTTCTCTACTATTAATATTTAAGTCAATTATTCGGCGGAAAGTAAACTGTGGCTCTTTTTTATTTATTTCTGCCTTTCCTAAACACCGTAAAAAACTAAATTCCTTATTGATTTTTTGTCTCCGCAGTGTTATCGAAGCAGTTCATTCCACGCCTAACGTATGTATAGAAATAGAATTATTATATCCTTCTATAGAAATCCGTTCACAATGATTCACTGTCATATTTTTGCTAAAAAACATTACTAATTACTAGAATTCTATCTCAAACTATTCCTAATTCCATCTACTCATTGGCGGTATGTGCCGAAAAAACTTTAAATCTTGCATCTATATCTTCTACATTGAATACCTTAACCTTTTCAATAATTGTCAAGGAACTTGCTCCATTGTTATTATATTCCGTTTGAAGCTTTAACTATTCTCCCTTCAATTCATATACCTACTTTTTTTTAAAAGCTCCTAACAAAAAAAGCGTAATCAAACAATCCTACCTTTTTTGCTAAATAATTTTTTATTGAGTCTATGGAGTTGAATCATGCCAAAATATAACTTGTCTTTACTGATGGCTCATTAACCAGTTATTCCGCAGGTTTCGCTTATTACATTCTTAAATTAAACATACAATTTGCCGATAATCTTCCTCACCATACTTGCTCTTTTAGCACCGAATGTCACGCTATTTTAATTGCTCTAAAATTCATCAAATCATAAAATCACAAACATTTTTTAATTATATCTGACTCCAATCAGCTCTTATAAGGGCAATAAATTCTATATCTTTCGATTCTTCCTCTTCTGCTCTCGTTTTTATTATCATATTCGCACTTTCAGACCATTATTCACTAGACTCCATGGTTGAGTTTATATAAATACCAAACCATGCTGGTATTTCTGGCAATGAGATGACTGACTATCTCGCTGTTAGCACATATAAAAATGTGAAGTGTCCAATACTTAATATTGTATTGATTTTCTCTCTCCTTTCATGTTAAAGTATAATCAAGCATTGAAAAGCAATTGAGCATCATTTGCAACCAATTTTGATACGTATTATAGATATATAACAGCAACGATCCTCTCTCATATATGATTCCTTAATTTATCTTTATCCAGACACCATATCGTAAAATTTTCCCGATTCCGATTTGGACATAATCTATAACCAGCGCATGCATTCCATTTATCTTTAAATCACTCCCTTTGCTAATTATGTGGTTAGGTGTGATTTTAACCACATCATTAGGGATTGCCCGATTCTCGTTTCTCCACGTCATAATTTATTTCAATTTTTATCTTTTAACAACATCTTTTCAGTAAACTCGCATAATATGCTTAACTCTCATTCCACTTACATAATTTTAGAAGTTTTAAAATTTATAAGTGCTGCTTAATTGTAATTTATTGTTTGTTCGTTTTGTTTTTAATGTTTTTGTTCATATAATTTTTACAGTTTCCTAAAGCGTAGATTTACTTATTATGAAGTCTTTCTATTCACTCTGTATTCTTTTAAGGATAAAAATGAAAAAAACATTACTAACATAGTGAACCTTTAGCTACCCATCGAAAGTCTGAACAAATATTTAAAACTTCCGTTTTATTTCCTATAAACTCAAAAAATTATACATTTTTTTTTTTATAACTTAAATTCCTTATTTGAAAAGTGCATACTGAAATATTTAAAATGGTTATAGCTATAGCAATGTATTATATAAATACGTGTTAATTTAAGTTTGATGAATTAAGAGCCGTGTGACGATAAAATTTCACCAACCGAGGTTCGGAAATTTGAGCATACGGGATTTTTTAAAACTAATAATTGATTTTAAAAAAATGAATAGATAATGTTATATAATTAAAGTAGAATGTATATGATATATAAAATAAATAAATAAAAGCATGTTTTTAAATGAATGATGCAAGTGTTAAATGAAAATAATTTTTTTGTTTAATATTAAGCTTTAATTAACTTTGGTGTATAGGAAAGTTCCACATAAAAAATAACAAAAAAAAAACAATAGTTGTATACGATACTTCATATATATTATTATTACAACCCCACAGGAGACTGTCCAGTAATCGTGGACATTGGAACAACTGAACATTACATGCATAATGATTTTCGCCTCGGGGGCAATGGAGAAAATGTTTATTCTGTTTAATAACGTATACAGCAGGTAAAAAAAATAATCAATTTATAAATGAGTAAAAAACGTCTCCGGTGTTCATCAATTGATAATTGGAAAGAGGAATATCGTATTTAATATTACTTAAACTTAACTGTGGTCGCAGCAGACCCGAGTGAGTGATTGTGATGTGGCGAATAACTTTCACCGTATAACGTTCACCTACAATATAAAGGGGGACCGCGGAACAGATGCGATACACATTATAACTGAAAACTGAAACATAAAAATTAACGATAAACGAATATGCTATAATTAACTTGAACATTACAATGTATTGGAGTATATTATACAATAATGTTTATAAATATAGTATTTTAATTTATAAAAATTAATTATCTTTTTAAATTAATAAATTAATAAATAACAGCTATATTTTAATATAGACTTAGATTTAGATTTAACGTATTTGAATACCATTTTGTATGATTTTGAAACTTGAAAATTGATTGTGTATACAAGATTAAACTATAATTTCAATATTATTTAACTGATGTTATCTGATTAATTATACTCTTTGGCTCGTCAAATATTTTGTGACATAAGACATCAATACAATTCAATAAAAATTTAAAGTATTGTAATTTCGTGGTTGTGTAAATTCAAACGTATATTTACCTACAATAATCTTTAGCCATGCATTCTTTCGGACTGGATTTCACACTACGACTTATTTTCTCTCCATGTCCTTAGCTTCCTAGCTATGTAAGACAAGTTGATGACGATACTTGTATGTCAATCCTTCTTTATACTAAATGGACAATTTGAATGCGAAAATATTGATGCTGATGAGTAGGGATTGTTAACTCTATCACAGAAGACCCATTGAAATACTGTATCTGCAATCGATTGGTAATAATAGTCGTAGTAATAGTGATCATGCTGGTAATAGTGGGGCTCTACTCCTTCCTCCTCTCTCACACAAAAGTTAATCTGTTTACGAATCGCATCAAACTAAATTATATATATACGAACCGTTTTTTTTATTATTAACATTGAAATTAATCGTTATATGCGAGTTAGGTCATAGAATTTATAACGTCTATCCATTTTCACCAAGATAGTGAAATAGAAGAAAGTGGAATAATTATAATTTACCAATGATAAAATATAAAACAATCAATATATTCGAACTTAACTTTAATCGACATCATCATATAATGACATGACGGCAGCAAATATTTTGATTTATTGCCACGACTGTATAATAATTTATCATTGAATGAAAAATGCCTAAATATCAGTGATCTTTAAAGGCTCATATATCCTAAGAGATAAAGCATTTAATATTTTTGTAGATTTTAGTGATTTATTTATAAACGTAAAAAGCGGAAGGAATTCGACGAATGTCCGTAATCTGCTTGATTGATAGCGAATAATAACTTTACATTGTAAAATTACGTTTTATTTTCCATAATTAACATTATTTATTTATTTCTTGTTCATTCAAAATGTTTCACTCCTCGTGTAGTTTTTGTAACAACCATTACTATTTACTTTATTTATTTTTATTTTTTATAATATTGACATGATCTAAATCTTAAAGCTTTTATATTTTCGGTTTTAGATTTCATGGATGCGGAAACGAGACCTGCACATATTGACATCTAGCATACATACTTATACTGGTGATGGGCGTTTTAGTGTTGTGCATCCAGAAAACAGTGAACAATGGGACTTAAAGGTGGAGTTTGTACAGGAAAGAGATGCCGGAGTATACGAATGTCAAGTGAACACCGAACCAAAGATTAATTTAGCTGTGCAACTGAACGTCGAAGGTAGTACGTACAACAGATCAATTATTTTAATTATATGTAGACTATTTAAATACATAGTCATTCGTAGTAAGTCTAAATGTGCCAAACCATAAAATAATAATATATGCATAATCATTTGAGATGTTTAAATGATTTAAAAATTGTTATTGTTAGTGTATCAGATAAACTACAGTTAACTAAATTAATATTTTTTACCTTGTTAATATTGTATAATTAATGTACGATAGTAAAATTTAAAACCTCAGTTACAATCCATTTCTCTTAGTATATTATATATATATATATGTAATATATATATGATTTCGATTTTTTTTCAGTAACATAAAACCATTTATTTCTCAGCTATCCTCTTTTCTTAATTCCATTATCACACTCATCTCGTTTTGTAACATATCTGAACCACTTAAACATATTCACTTCCATTTAATTTTCAGTCTAGCCTACGCTTAAACTCTATATTTGTACTCGGCTTTCAGACTTAATTTACATTTTTTAATATCACTCATCCATTTTAAAATATATCATTTAAGACAATAACCTTTAAAAAGACCAGAATGAATAAAACAATAAATTAATTAAATTTAGATATATTTTTTTATACACATATCATGCCTATACACAAGGTACATCCATAAAATAAATTTCGTTTTCTATTTGAATCGCATTAGCGCTACTGTTGCCATAATTATAGTCATTAAAAATTATTTCGTTGACTCGTTAGGAAAATTATAATACCATTCCGAGAATATTTGATATTAAATATGCTACGTGGTAAGTGTTTAAAATGGACTAACAAATTGAAAACCCCAACACATGTGAGTTACAGTCTATGATCAGTTTTCTGAATGTTAGGAATACCAAACCAGCGGGTGTTCATTATCAAATTTGTGAAGTTTATGTAAATGCGATGAGTGCTTCAATAGTTAGATGATTTTAAGAAACTACGTCAATGCAGAATAAGCCATGAGGCATGTTTAACCACTATATTGTTTTTATTTGCGACAATGCACGCTGTGTACAGCGAATGTGACGCAACAATTTTTTATGGATTTTGGCTGGGAACAGCTTGATCATCTCCCCTACAGCCTACATCTGGCATCTATAGATTTTGATCTTTTTTTACACATGAAATCACTTCTTAAAAGCCAAAATTTCAACAAAGATGACTAGGTAAAAGAAGCTGTTAACACATGATTGCATTCATAGATGACATTTTTCTATGATGATGGAATACAGAAACGTATGTCCCGTTATGACAATTGACTAAACAATAATTACAACTATGTAGAAAAGTAGTGTATTACTTTTACTATATGTTCTGATTTTTTTTTTATAAAAATATATTTTACTTGTTTTTATTGACAAATGGAATTTACTTTCTGGACGTACCTTATACTATAATATATAATTATTGTCGTAGGTATAACATACAATATTTTTAAGACAATTTAATTTAATTATTCAAGAAATGTTGAAAAATTTTTTTCAAAATATTAAATTTTTCAGATTAAATGACTAATTTTTGTTTTATTTCAAATTTTAATAATACACATTGGTATTTATGTTGAATATTTGGTAAACATATAAAATTTCATAAATTTGGTAATATATAAAAAAGTTATTATTATTCAATATGTAGTTTAATTGCAATAATTATAATAAAATAGATTTATTATGATTAAATAATAATAATACTTTTGAAAATTATAAAAATAGTAATCAAATTAATAAAATTGAATATTCATTGTAATTTTAGACATGTTGCCTCTAACTAAATATATTCTTTAGTTAAAAAGACTATCTTTAATAAAACACAGTATTTTGTTTATTTTTATCTAAAAATTTCAACTTTATGATAAATATGAATTTTATATTTTTAAAACTTTAATTTAAAGTATTTCCACTATTGGTATAATGATAGTGTGATGTTTAATAATTCGAAATTCAATAATTTTATCTTATCCATAATTCTCTACTTACGTAGAGATGAAAAATTTATATTGGATATAAACAGTGAAATACAATACTTAAATATTTGTTTATGTAAAATATACATTTACTTGTATTTATGTGCTAAATTAAAATATATTTGATTATTTATTTAAAAATAAAATATTTTTAATGAACTATATATATATATATATATATATATACATGAGATGATCCGGCAAACATTATCCTGCCTGTAATTGCGCAATAATATTGGTCAATAATTTACAAAATAAGTTTACGGTAAATATATCTGTTTTATATTGTAAGCTTTTTATTTCAATACGAAATTTTAAGTACACTAGTCATTAACAAATATAAATGTTGATGAATTTTTTTTTTTCAAAATTGTTTTAATGCTAGATTATGAAAAATATTTCTTGGTAGTCATCAGGTGCATAAATAAAAAGAATTGATGATTTTCAGCACGCATGCACGCAATAAATAATTGTGAAAAACATGGATATTCAAGATCCAATCCACATATGACCATTGTTTCTTATTGTGACCTAATTGTTGTCATCGTAAATATCAAACATATTGAAAATTTTAAGTGTTTGAACTTAATTGGTGCGTCGATTATGTTTCGAAGCAAAATTATAGTTGTACCAATTTTCAAATGTATGTTATGTAATGGAAATCTTACTAAATCGAGTGAGTTTAAGAATTCAGTGGGATAATTTACAGTTCCATTTTCATATATCACTGTATCGATTGACTTAAATGAAATTAATTTGCCAGACAACGTTTTTTGTATTGTAAAATTGATTTCGTCATCATGGATATTTTTAGCAATCAAAATCGCTCGTTCACAGAGCCATTGATGGTTATTATAATTGTCACGTAATTCTGAAAATAAAATTTCTATTAATGATATTTTCGTGTCGACAATGTTGCAAAAATGTTTAGGCAATTGAATTAATTGTGTATATTCATGACATTCCATTTTTTCATTACTTATATCCAGAAATTGTTTGGAGAATACTTCAGCGAATAAATCATTTTTGCGTGTTTTAGTGAGTTGTAATATATAGACATTTTGCCACAAAACAGATAATTTTAAACATGCATTAATTTTATCCGCATACATTGAACATGTCAATAATCAGTAATATTTGTCTGAAATCACCTGACAATAAAATTAGAGAATCATCAAAAAATTTATCGTTACAATTCAAATCTTTTATAGATCGATTTTATGCTTCCGGTGAATATTTATGGGCCATTGTACATTCATCCCAGATAATGATGTGACATTTTTGCAGTACTTTAGCCATCTCTGGGTGTTTATTAATATTACGTACGGCATTTTCGTTGGTCTATATATTTAATGATAGTTTTAGAACCGAAAAAAAAAAGTGCTGTTCTTCTATCATCCAACAAAGGTATGGTATAAAAGTGTGTAATGAAATTGTAGTGAACACATTTTTCTTTTGCCGAAAAGGCGCGATGTGACGCATATAAGACCCGACCATATAATTCCAAATAAAAACGCACTTAAACTCACCTTATAAAGAACCATACCAACATACCAAAATAATAATTTGTTAATAATTTTAGTATGATGTTACATAACGGGTCTGAACAAAGCTCTAAACTATCGTTTCGACTACATAAATATGTTGTATAAATATAACTTCAGTTTGTTAAGCCGTTCAAAAGTTACACGAACACTAACAGAATACACTCAAGAACTATATATATATATATAATATATATTATATATATATATATATCTGTTTCTGGTGTATGAAGAAACTCTACTAGACGATTTGAAATGAAAATTACAAATATTTTGAGTAGAAAAATATTAATTTTTGTTGATTTGAATATAATATATATAATTTTATCCAAACTGCATTGACCAATAAAGAATTATAACTGATTTAACTTAAAATATTCATAATTGTTTTCTTCAAATATTATAAATGAAAGACAAAAACTTAATACATACTGAACAATTTAAATATGTAATTACTGTAAAATCTGGCATAAGTATTCACTCCCTATTAAACAGAAACTTGCAATAAATTGACGGTATTTTTAATTGTTCCCACATAAGTACGTTTCATTACTAAAAGTTACATTCTATAAAAAAAAAACAAGTATTTTTGTAATTTAAACATTTCTATTAGATAAACATAAGATTCCCAGGAGTATCATATGTACTTTGTTTTGCTTAGCTTTTTGTAGAACGGCAAACAGGCCTATTGACTATTTTAGGCTGGTGGCTTTTCTAGTGAAAAGATTACTTAGTGAGTTAATTAGAAACTACGAGCCCAATTTATAAACATGGAAATGACTTTTGTCTGGTTGCGATCTAAGTGAGTAAGCGCCCTAACTCGTGGATATGTTTGTATTTTTATTGTATATTTCGATAGACATTAATTTTAATTGTAGGTAATTTGTGTCTTTGAAATTTTTAACCCTGGATTTATTTAGCAGGATGTGGTATTAAACGTAAATAAGTGTGCTAGTAATGGTTTTTAGTTCAATAATCTGGATAGTATTGAGGTTTTCCCATTGGGTTATCAAGATGTTTGGAACTCCAGCGTAAGTTAGGATGAAGGTAACATACATTTCGTAGATGTGAATGCGCATAGCAAGTAAAATTGAAGATTTCATGTTTTAAACCGGATATATAATACCTCAAACTTTGATAGTCTTTTTTGTTATATTTTTAACATGATTGTTAAATTTGAGTCGTCGGCCAACAGTCACTCAGAAATATTTGGCTTCGTTTGACCACTTTATTGGTTTTTCGTTTTTCAGTTTTTCCAGACTGGAAGAATTCGGCCAAGATTTTTCGGCTAAAAAGAACTGCAATAGTTTTATTCCCTATGTATTATGGAACCAATGGATCGCCAGATTGAGCTGCCTCTGCAGTTGGATTGTTGCCATATTCGTGTTGTTATTGTTTGACAAAAATAGTGTATTGTCAGCAAACAGTGCGACTTGCGCTTTGGCTAAAATAAGCATGTCTTTTACATATAAGTTGAAGAGCGTAGGGGAATGGACAGACTTCTGAGGCACGCCTTCCTCAATGTGACGAACAGGGGAAAGTTGGTTCTTAACTTTGACTGCAAAGTGTCTGTAGGAAAGGAAGAAATTGATAATATAATGTCTATTGGAGTGTCCAATATATAGTTTGCAAAATAGTTCGACATGCCATACTAACATAAGTACACAAAATAAATGCCTGTAAATACTTTTGCAATCCTACAAAGGAATATTAAGAATGTTTACAATAATGTTATTGATTTTTTTATCATGCATATGACAATCAATTAATTATATTAATAATGGTAGTAACAATGGTATACCATAACAGTGTACTAGTAGAATAGAATATTAGTATAGATAATAACAGTATAATAAAATAAAATAAAACAAATAATAATATAATATTAATGTAGAGTAATATAAAAATTAAATATAAAATATAATATTATTATAGATAGAATATTAGTATAGATAATAACAGTATAATAAAATAAAATAAAACAAATAATAATATAGTATTAATGTAGAGTAATATAAAAATTAAATATAAAATATAATGCAACAGGTAACAACATAGTTTAAAGTAAACAAGGTATTTATCAAAGTCGTTTTTCCAGATTCATCACTGCATCTGTCTTGGTACAATGATTTATCAACTTCAATTTTAATAAAAGTATATGAAATATAAAAATTAACTTTAAATATAATCTTATTTTTCTAGTACAATTATAATCATTCTTTAAATAATTTATAATTAATTATCAAAAATATTCTTTAATTATTGGAGTCTAATATACGAAAATATACTATTGTTTTCATAATATACGTTTATTAAAAATAAATTAGGTTTTTTATAATTGTATATTAGCATAAAGCAATAAAATTAATTTAAATTTAAATGCACAATAACTTAAACTAAAAATAATAAAATCCAAAAATATTTATGATCAGCTTTAAAGTTAATTTAATTTTAAATCTTCCCATAGCACAAACTTTTTAAAAGTGTAATAAAATTATAATATCCATCCGTAATCTAATATTAAATTATTACTATTTTTAAATATATAAATATCAAAAGTAATTAATCAGTGACGTAGCCAAGGGGACCTAAGGGGGCTATAGTCCCCCATTGGCCGTGTTTATGTATATATACTATTTGACGATTAAGGTGTAATCTATAAAGGTTTGAAATTTTTGAAAAATTTGAATAAAATACGATAAAAGACAACAATAAAATTTTATCACGAAAGAAAAGAAACATTAATTATCCATCTATATTTTGTTGGTTTTTATATATCCAAGGTGGATCCATAAAAATTATTTTCTTCATAAGTCTCACGGGCGTCAAAATCGAACAAAAATGAACAAAAATAATGTGATATATCGATTCATTAAAAAAAATTTGCAAAAAATATCATGGTATACTTATTTTTACATTTATATCGAAATTTAATGAACAAAAATTAAAAATCGTAGGTTTTAATGGTAGAAGAAAAATTTCAAAATTTTCGTGATTGGGTCACCCCACTAAGTATGTTTACGAATTTACGGTATTCAGTTCAGAAACACCCTGTGAATATATATATTTTTTAATTCTAAGTACATTAATGAATAAAATCTATAATTATGCTAACACTTTATAATTTTTTTGGAGTTAAACCCCCAAAACCACTTCTTACCTAAACCAATGACTCGGCAAAAAAGTATTTAGCCCTCTCTTCCAACGAAAAATCCTAGGACACCACTGTATTTAATCATAAGTGTATAAATTTAATGTTTTAAATAAATAGTAGAAATAGAAGGTTTTAGCAATATGAAAGCTCTGGTCAAAAATAAGTAATAACTCAAATATTTTTTACTTAATGTCTTAACTACCCCAAAAAAAATTATTTCTAGATACGCACATGCTTTAGTATTAGTCGGTTGAATAAATATTGTTAAAATTACAGAACCAAAATCTTAACACAAACACAACTAACCGCATAACTTCTAAAATTATTATAATTTGACTATAATTTAAATATAATTCCATGTTCCGTTTTATAGTAAATATTCATCATCCTCAAAAAAATCGTACTAAAATCGTTTCTATTACTGCATGTTCAGCTTAAAATGTTAAAATGTTTACGGTAACATGGGTTTAATAAATATTGAAATTGTTTTCTGAGTAGTTAAAACTGAAGTCGGATACACAAGTGTTTGAAACACGAATGTTTTTATTGTTTGATAATATTGTATTCCATATTAAATACGATGGACGCAACTAATACTATGTTTTAGGTCAAGTACCTATTTATTCTTAAATCTAATTGAAATCGATCGAAATGTATGTATCAATTAGATTATATTTCATGAAAACTCCATATTTCATTGTTAAAATATAAATGATATACTAGAAATATGACTTATTATGCAAAAAAAATGAATTAATTATTAATTAATAGTTAATAAAAAAAATAGTAAAGTTGAATACGTTAAAATTAAATGACTAGTTTCGTGTGATTGTTAAATGAATTGATTGTTCGAATAATTGTTGCAGCGGCCCAGGCCAATATCCACGGACCGTCAGAGGTTTACGTGAAAAAGGGCAGCACCATCAGCCTAACATGTTCAGTAAACATACATTCGACACCACCCAGCTCGGTGGTGTGGCTGCAGGGCACGAAAGTAGTGGACTTCGACTCGCCGCGTGGCCGCGGCGGCATCAGCTTGGAAACGGAAAAGACCGAGTCGGGAACTACTAGCAGGTTACTGGTTACCAAAGCCGGACTATCCGACACTGGTAACTACACGTGTCAACCAAGCAATGCTAACACTGCAACCGTGTTCGTCCACGTGCTCAATGGTAAGTGATTATAACATAGTGTTGTGCAAAGTCTAGATAAATCTATTTGGGTGAATTTGCTGGGTAAAAAGTTATAACCTATATTATTTTATTTAGATAAATAAGAAAACGATTGTTCAAGATTGTTAAAATTATAAATTATACAAAATGTATACTTATTTATACCTATTTATAGATAAATAGCTTACAGTTGATGCGTTTATGGTTACTGTTAATTTTATATTATGTGTTTTTTAAATTTCTCACAATTAATGATAATATTAATAATAACTAAAATCTTACGTCCGTCGACCGATTAATTAAGAACTACTTCAAAATAGTTTTACGATTTATTTTAATTATATCATTTTCCTTTTTACATTCGATAGTTCTTTTGGATTCAGTATAAGTAAAAGTATTCTATCATAATATTTCTTTGAACTGGTTATTATTTTTCTTATACGTGATCGACCTTAACTAAATTGTTCAGTTCACACTTTTCATATGTGTTCGACCTACATAAGTGCATAGACTAGTAGAGTAGATAATATCACTGTCATTTGTTTATATTATAAATCTTTACGATTACGAATATTTTCTAAAGTCTATTAAATAGAAAATAGACCATAGACGATTAAATACACGACTATATTGAATGTTAAAATCCTTACATTAATTTTGTGGCAAAATGTTATTCAAATTTGGAATGTGTTTTGGAAGAAATTTATAATCAAAATCAACCTTTAAGAATGAACTTAAAATAGAAAAATTCCTTTATGAAAAAAATAATATACTTATGTGACCCAACAAACTATGCTGGACCCCTTTTGATTTTGCTATCATCTAGCATCTATTTAGGATAAGTTTATCCTATTTCTGTATAAAAATTTCTAACAAAAATCTTTGTCGGCGTTCTTACCATCTATTCTGCCGGCTCTAACCAAGTTAAAGTTACGTTTGACTCTATCAAGAACACCAATATATACGTCTACTTTACTCAATTCAAATTAATTTAAAGCGTCAATTCCAAATTCACGTTTATATTATTTTGGTTTTATTAAGCTGGACAATGCAATTTCAAAAGATGAGTTTTGGGAATGTCTCAAATCCCAGATCAAATTGTTATCATTCAAAGAATCAACATTAAAAGAGATGGGATTTCTATTTCTTCACGTTTTACTAAATTAAATTTTTTTGTTTCTTCCTTTCCCAAAAAATCAGTATATTCAAGGTTTTAATGGATATTCAGCCTAGTGTTCAATCCTCAACACAATGTAATAAATGCTTAAGATTTAGCCATACACAAAAATGTTGTCGTGGAAAACTATGTTGTAGTCACTGTGGTGATTCGGGTCACAATATCTCTTATTGTGAGGTTCTACAATCTATTCTTCCCTTTTACATCAATTGCAAACTCCAACATCTAACAACTGATAGAGCGCGCATCGAATGGGTGTCCCCCCAAAAAAAAAAGATCATAGCCTACGAAAATTTCACCTTCAAAGAAGCAACTCGAATTAAAAAATCGACTGCTGTCAATTCCGAATTTTCATTTGCTGACAAAGTATCAAATATTAATAATTACAATATTGTGAGAGAACCCATTTTCCCCAACTAGATGACTGCTTTAACTCCATAAACTTTTCTTTCTCTCTCTTCTATTAAAACTTTATGAATATAGGAGACTAACGAATTCTGGACGGACGGACACCACAGACGTTTACTTCATAAAAATCCAAAAAATTAAGTTAATTTTATCTTCTGTCTCAGTTACATTTAACTTTGTATTTTCAATAGCAATTAATTTAATTAAAAATGTGTAATATATTTATTTTTCTAACTGGCTTTAAACACTTGTATTTTCATTAATTTGTGTCCAAGACTATAATACTTATTTGTCATTGAATAACTAGTAACCTCATTTCATGTTTGATAACATGAACGATAAAAGAAGAAATAGACTAGAAAGTATAATATCTATTTATATCCGAAAAGTTTCATAATGCTTAAGATAAATAATAATATCGCTCAAGGTCTATTTGTTAAAATATATTTTGAGAAAATTTTTATACAACAAGTGCTTGAAATTTAATTCCCTTAATAGGAAAAAACTAGATTACAAATACTTTTCCAATCATGACTATATTTCTAACAAGATTTGTTGACAAATATAAATTTTCCAAACACACATTTATTTTATTAATAAATATATTTTAAATAATCTTATGAACGTAATTTTTGTACGTGTAAAAACAATCAACTTTTAAATATATATATATATTTACATGTATAATATTCATCGAAAAGTTAAAATAATAAAAAAATAACATAATTATTAAATTTGTCTTAATGAAAATCATAATTTTTAGTAGATGCTATATGAATCATATAATCTTATATAGTTCTTATTTATCTTTTAACACGCGTGAAAAACGACTAAAAATTATAGGAATGAAATAGTTTTGATGTGTCGCGTTTATTTTAGTGAATTTTTATTATTTCGTTGTAATTATTTTAGAAATTGTCTATATTTGAATCAATAGTATTACATATAAATCTGTGATACAATTTTCAAATGGTAATTTTTTTGAAAACTTAATGAATTTATTGTTTTTATTTAGATACATTTTTATTGAATATCAAAATGATTTATGAAGTTGAATAATAAAACAATTTTCGTTGGTTCTATACAATGAATTTGTTTCGTTTTTAGGTGAACATCCTGCTGCAATGCAACACGGTGAACATGGTGCAGGTTCCAAACTAGCTGCTTGGTCTTGGACATTGACGATGGCTGCATTCGCTTTTTCTTATAGATGATATTAAGCACAACCCTTGAAAACTCACAACCTGTCATGAGATAAGTAACGCAATCCATTTTTTGTGAAAAATATCATATTATTATTATTATTATTATTATTATATTTTTGTTTAATTTTCTGCAATTTTTGTTGAATATAAATGGTAGCATTATTTTATACAATTTGAAAATTTATGGTATTAGATATTTGAATATATTTACCACAGCATTGTAAAGAAATCATCAGCCACAAATATTTATAGTGACTGACTATTTATAATTATTCAATGTAATATATTCATCGATTACTTTAATCATTAATTCGTACACACACATTCAACAAACACAAAAACGTATTTACTGCCAAATCTGGCACTAACAACATTTTTGTTTAGCTTAAATTTAATTTAATTTAATCCTATATAAACATGGATATTATAGAAAATGTAATTGTATATTAAAGAATTACGACTATTGAGTTTTCAATAAAATGTTTGGTTTCTACATCAAAATAATACATTTGAATAATCCAGTGGTACAAAAATATAGGGTTTCTTTTTATTTAGCCAATTAAAATGTAGATAATAGAGTTTATTTACATTGATTATATTATGCGATTAGTTAAGTTTCTCCATATTCAATTATCTATATCAATACTGTATGAAGATAAATTTCAAAATGATTCAAATGAAATAGATAATTTTGTTTAGTATTAATATTTAGTTAAGCATAATGTATTTTATTCATTTATTTTTAATAAATTTAAAATGTTACGATCGTTATTAGAACCTTGTGTATTATATTTGGTATAATGTTTTTTTTTATTTTATCGTTGCAAAATGCGTAAATAAAATACAGACATAACGATGAAATAAATTTTTAAAACATTTTTGAAAACATTAATGTATAAATTATAAGTAATTAAGTAATTAATTTCTCGTAGTTATGTCAAAATAAATTTTTTAAATATACTTCGTATCATGTAAAACTTGTAATTAGTTACAATATTACATTTCAATATAGATTGATTTCTAATTAATAATTATAAAACTATAACAATAACATGTTTTATTAAAATTGACAGAAAATATTATTCTTATAGTTGCTATTGGGTTTTGAATTGTTTTGTACATATAAACATGTTACGTTTATAAATGTATACATAATATTATTCATAATAGAATTGAAACATACCTAATATTAGTAAAAATAAGGTGGAATATTATTATATGAATATCAGTCACCTTCCTACTTAGATGCTATTGCAGTTGTTAACAAATTGTATATAAATTAATTGTAAATAAAACTACTCGTATTATAAATCTGTCAGTTTTTAATGTTGTTATATATTTTAATTATAGTGTGATGTTGCTATGAGATAAATTAAATTCTTGAATTTGTATGTAAATTTAGAATGACTATGTAATTTGAAAATAAAAACATTATGATAAAATGATTATTGTTATTTAAGAGTCTGAGCATAGTAAATTAGATTTTACATATACAATGGTATTGTGTTTTATTACAATTTTTTTCAGAAAATACTCTTCGTATATTAAATATACTTAAAAAGTAATCATTGAAAATTTGACAAGAATGACATTTTTCATTTGTTATTTTTTAATTTTTTCTTAGTAATACAAAAATGACAGAAACAAAATATATTGTTACTTGAATTTTTGTTTACATTAAATCCTTTTATTTTTTATTTTTACTAGGGATTACTTTTAGACAATTATAACATTAACTCTCATGGTGAATAAAACGTGAAATCCTAATTTGCTATTAAAAATTTTGTACAACATTGTTCAACTTCAAATATATTTTATAAATATTTATACTTACTTATTCAACAATTATAAAAGAAGTTTGAAAGCTTTTATAAATAGAAATTCCTTATAATTATTAATTAAATATTTATTAATAATTTCGTTATCAGTGGCATAGAGCATGGGGGAAGGGGCAAAATGAACGGTTTCCTAATAATATATATACATATTGTATTACAATACAATATATATTTTATTTTAAATATAATATATAATATATCATTAACCCAGCAGGATTCCTGATAGTTTATATTTGGGGTTTGATAGGCACTGAATGTCTCCTTGATGTAACTATGGCAAAGAACATTTATTTCATCTATATTTTAAATTTAATTTTAAATTAACGATGTTTTTTTAAATACATCCAATTTTTGACATCGATTTTTATTTAGTCTTTCGATATTGTTAGCATCGGTAATTTGAAAGAGATACATCAATATATCAATGTTCCCGAAAAATATTATCATCCCTAATTGTTACACACTTACCGACAGTATATTAACAAACACGTGAGTGATGGACTAGCCTAAAACTTTACCACAATATGAATCCCAATGCAGTAATATCGCACTCGTCGTTATCATTGATAAAAAATGTTGATATATGAATCCATAGAGAGTGAATCTATATAGTGTTGACTTCACAATAACTTTTACTTTTACCATCAATCCTTTTTTTTTTTTTACTAATCAATATTATTGTAATTTAGCTATAACATAATAACATTTATGTTTATAAGGGAGTGGGTGATCACCCCTGTTGCTCTCCCACTACAATACGTTGCTCCCCCCTTGTTCGTTATAATTTATAGTTACTTATAATAATACTAATAATATATATATATATATATATATTAAAATTAACTATCGGATATCATAAAATAAAATAGATACACAAACTTGTTAATTAGTTTATATATAATGTATTATACTACATATAATGAAATTCAATAAAATAATTTTAAAAAATGTAGCATTTAAGTTTGCATAAAATAATAATTCTAATTTTAATACATAATCATGAATTCTATAAAAAATGTTATTTGTAGACAAGAACATAAATAATTACAGCAAATAAAGTGAAAATTATAATGTATTACAGTATACTAAAAAAAATAAAATAATACTTAAATACCCTAGATAGTTACGTTTTTTTAGTTAACATAATTATTCCAAATTGTACTATTAAGTCAAAATTATATAATCATTTACCTTCAATGGCTAAAGAATGAATTTCTGATAAAGTTTAATTCATTTAAATCATTTTTTGTGTATATATTTAAATTAATTATCTGTAATTTGTCTAACTAAAAATAATAAAATAAATAGATATGTTCTTAGAAATTTAGAAAATTATTTAAAAATAATAAATTTATTCAATTATAAGTTTCAAAAAATGATAATATTTAAATTTCATATATTTAAAATGTAAATATTTAAGCCTCATTTTTAAAACAATCTACATTAATTTCATTTTTTTTTTAATTCATAAAAACCAAAGAACTCTTATTTTATATTTTATTATCATTAACTTTTTTTTTTTAGTTTTCTGCCAAAATTGCCATGCCAAGTTATCATAATTATTATTTGTTTTATATATTATTTATAAATAACTATTTATTTGTTTATTTTATTTGAGAAAATAAAATATGTTTTTCAGTATACCCTCTAAATGTTATTAATTTTCAAATTTATGTAAAGTATTGATTAATCGATAAGTAAATAATTGTAATTAAAAATATAATTTTTATTATTTTTTTCGTGAAATTTAATTACGAGTGTTTACAAGTTATGCATATCATTATATTTTAAAAGAACTAAAGTCCATCAACAACAAATCATTCCATTTCAGTTTTGACGGTAAATAGTTCAAAAATATTTATGAAAAATAAAAAATATCCAAAAAATTTACTTAATCATCAGCAGGGTTCGGATTTTATAGCATTTGCTACTTATTATAAGATAGAAAAATACTTATTATAGGATTATAAAAATAGCAGAGTGGGCTATAAATCTGATTTATGCTCCAGGAACTCTAAATATGAAATTTTATTTTGCTATTTTTTGCATATTTAAAGAATTTTAGTGCTATTTTTGAAGTTTTGGTGCTATTTTTGCTAATATTCTTAATTCAACGCTTTATTTTATATTTTTCATAAATCTCATTTATATTGAATGACAAATAGTATTCATTTATATAAATCAATAAGAAAAATTCCCACATTTTCGTTTCATATTGAAAATTGATAAATAATATGATATTACTTAACATGTCATAATCTCTTTTTAAATAACCCGGCGATGTCGAATATATTTATACATTTATACCTTCTTATCTGTTATTGTTCCACATAATTGTAGATTCTATAATATACCGTCGACTGTCGTACGTATTTCAGCGTCAGTCGGTTCTCCGTATCTTTTGATTTTGTTTCATATTCGTTCATTACTCGATTGTGTATTATTTGTTTTTCTGTTTCGATATTAAACGTAAAATGCCGAAAGATAAAATATCGAACTATTCGAAACTTAGATATTTTGTGTCCGAGTTTGGCGATGAGGTTTTTTCGATTGACGCAAGTATTCTGTTTTGAAAATTATGTGAATGTAAGGTTAATAATGACATTTTATAAATATATGATTTAATAAAGCTATATGATAAATTGAATAAATTTTTTATTTTTATTTGTTGCTATTTTTGATGTTTTTAGGGCATATTTATAGAGCATATTTTACGAGTTTTTTGGTCATATTATAGCGCATATTTTAGGATTTTTGGTGCTATAAAATCCGAATCCTAATCATCAGATACACATGAAAGTAATATGATCGCTTTAAGATTTATTTCATTTAAAAACAACAATAATGTCCTTATAACATGTACATTTTTTTAATGTAAATTAATGATCTTTTTGTTGAATTATGTTTTCTGCCATATTGAAATAGATGCATCAATTGGCTAATGGTATTTTTTTCACAAAATATATTATATTTATACATATGTGTGTGTATAATTGTGTGTATAAGTGTGTGTGTGTGTGTGTGAGTGTGTTTTTATTTTTTTTAATACATTCATGTCAAGTATGTTATATATGGTAATATGTATCAGAGAAAACAATCTTCATTTTTTATATAGCAATATTCTAATTAGTTTAAAGTCCCTTCCCCAATATGCCGTGATATATTTTCTATACAGTATGCGAGGTTCATACATTTTTCAGGACAACGGTTTTTACATTTTGGTGAGTAAGCGCATCCCTTCTTTTATTTTTTGCAATATATATATTTAATTAGGGTATAGGTTAAATACCTAAATAATTTAAATAATTTGCCAGTAATAGCGTAATGTATTTTTTTCTTTCTGAAAATTATTTTCACTAATTCAGCCATTATTAAAATTTCTTAAATTATTTTTTTTTAAACTTATTTATAACATTTTTAATCAATATAATTTTTATAACTAGCAAATCAACTATAAATTCTGTGTAGTTCTTATAATAAAGCTCATCAACACGATGCATACAATAGTCTAGACAACTTATTCTAACTAAGACTGTCCGTAAATAATTAGTGGTACAAAATGCATAATTATTTTGAAATTAAATATTTTGAAAATAAAATAACTGAAAAAATACCCATTAATTATTTTTATTTTCAAAATTGTCAAAAAACTAATAGTAGGTAAAAAGTATTATTATAATTTTGTTTTCGATTAACTTGTGGATTTAAATAGTTAAATAACAAATATGAAACGATGAGTAATATTTACTTAAGACTATTAATGTTTACTTATACGTATCATTAATATATTATAATAATTGTAAATTAAACATTTAAAACGTTTACACTTGTATGCCATAAAAACTCATCTTTTTTAAAGCAAATTAATTTTTCTTTGATCTTGAATTCTGATTTCCGGTTTATTTAAATAATTTAAAATAGGCATCATAAGTTATTATAGTAGAGTTAAAATTAGCCAAAAAAATGTTTTGATGAACATAATAAATAATAAAAAAAATTAACAATTCAAATATAAATAATTTAACGAAATTATATTATAATATTGAATCAATTTATAATGATTTTCTTACGATTTTTGTATACACATTAAGAGTTACTTCATATTATTATCTGGATTTTAAAACCTATTTAATGTTTTTTTTCAAATTCAGAATTTTTAGAGTACTTAAAGTTGTTTTTTCGATCAATGCTATAGTTACTGTAAAACTAAATATAACACAACATTTCATGTATTTAGAACACTCTATTTTGCTGTATCACATGATTTGCTTAATATATGAAAAATATTTACCTCGGCAAAGTGTGATAATATTATATTATTGGACTGAAAATTGTAAAAATGGTATGAAAAAAAAAATTAAAATTTTTCTTGGTTTAAATGGATTATATTTCAGTTAATATCACTATTAGTTGAAAACTGACCTATACAACAACCGTAAGAATCTTAAAAGTGCGAAATAGTCAAAACACGTCCAAATTGATTGTCTATTTAATTTTATATCGTGAATTAATAATGAAAGTTTGCACAATGAAATGTGAAATATTTTGTATAAAATATATTTATATTATTATACTCAAAATTAACTAATGGTTGTGTGTTATCATTAATCGTGAAAATTATTTTTATAATTTTAATAAGAAAATTAAACGCATATTTTTGATACTTGATATTTCTGTAAAATTGTGTGTGTATATATATATATATATTGTTCGTTGTTCACTCGTTTTGAAATAATTATATGTATTAACAAAAAATTATAAATTTTGTTATAATATCATTATTGAATTTTATGTAACTACATACAACGTAGATAATAATTCACTGATATTAAAGTATTATTATATAAATAATTATTTGAGGGAATTTCGATGGACTATTAAGGAATATGAAAAATGTTATTGGTTTTCCAGTTATAGATTGAAAATATTGAAAAGCACTCATCATTAAAGGCTGATATCAGTAAAGTTATGTGCAAAATTTTTGTTTAAAACCATCGACCTGAATAGTTCTAAACAACATGATTTTCATGTCAATTCGTTTTGGAAGTCATCCAATTGGAGATTTACAAAACCATACGAATCGTCCGCGCGCATTTATATTGCACAAGACGCGCTATATGTTGAGACAAATACGTACGTATATAATGCATAAATTCGCGTAAGAACACGCGCGATTGACGTTGTCTAAAAAAAAAACCGACAACAACTCCGTCCATTTCCCAGGACGCTCTCCCGCAGACGGGAATTATTTCGATTTGCGTGGAGGTGACCAAATAAATACCGTTCGTACAGAAAACGGACAGGACATTTTTTCGTTTTGAATTATTAAAAACGCTACTATTACACATGCGCGTAGGTACGTGATGTCTTTTAGGACGTAATTTTTATCCTGATTCCCGCCACCGCTGTCTTAAAATCGTGGAGAAAGTTTTGTCAGTGTAGTGACTGAGGCGAGGTGTGCAATGTGTTAGATAGGGGACTTTGTAGGGTGAACGAAGGCAAGGATTAGCCGCTCGAAAGACTCGCGGTGATATCGATTACTAGCATGAAGAGATCAAAATACGCTTTCCTTTCGTGCGTATTGTGAGAATTGCAGATTTATGAGGGTAACGCAGTCGATAGATGCTTGTAAGCGTTTGCCAAATGACTAGCTAGTCTCGCGCGTGGACCGTATGCCGCACACAATATGTATTTGTTGATTTCCCGTCGGCGAAGAACGTGGAAGAAAGGGCATATTGTTAACATGGACTACCAAGAAAGAGGAAAGAGAGAGAGAGTGAGATAAAGAAAGAGAGAGAAAGATAGGAAGATAAAGAGAGAACGAGAGAGAAGTTAGTGAGTCGTCACGCCTACGGTTTGTAAATCTTGTAGTTTCACCGCCCATCACAGATCACACACCATTTGTCTCGAGTGTTTCGGGTAGTGTTTTTGACCGTGTTGTTCACAATTATTTTTGCTAAACGAGTCGTACGAAATTTTCGTCGAATGAAAAATGAATCAAACTGGACATTGGCGCACATACAAATGCGCGCACAACCGATATCGTACCACGGTACAACTACGGTGATTAATCGCGGGGCCATTTCTACATGCAACGTTCCGTTACCACTTTTGTCTTCTACCCGCCGTCCTCCACAGCTGAAGATTTATTGGCATTCTCGGCAGTGTATGTATTTCATGAGATGACTGCTGCGGTGTTTCGACCGTCTCGCAGTATTGCCACCACTGGTCCGCGCTTGTACATTTCATGGTCCATGTGGTTTTTAATTTGGACAAAATCGGCCGGAAATTCGGTAGATCGGTGCTGCCGAATCAAGCGAAGGCCCATTGTTTCTTAAGTGCACTGCTGATGGACTTGTCGAGTACCACCAGCTATTGCAACACGTTTTTTTTTTCTCTTTCTTTCTACGGCTAATTGTTTGGTTGCCGATATGTTTTTCCGCTATTTTATATGCGCGCAGCAGAATTTAATCGACCACCTAATGTAAAGGCGTTCTGGGAATCGAAATTAATTTTTGTGTAACTTAACCCCTTCATTCTAGACATAAATAAACAACTTAAAAACATGAAAACATTTATTAATAAAATTCATCGTGACACAACACGCTGTTTCTCTGCGATTAGAATACGACTCAACAGAATTTCAGAATAATGAGTCAGTCTTTTTACAATCTTATTTTCTTTATTTTAATTATAATTCTAATTTACTGGTAGCATCCACCTGTACTTGTTAAGTTAATAAAACACGATCTTGCTTTTTTTTGTTTGGTAGTTGTTTAAAATGCTAACTAGAACTGAATTAATTTAATAACCAAAACCTTGTACTAAATTTTGTTTTTCTATTTTTTGAAAAACAATAAATGATTGAGTTATTTATTATTTAAATAATAATATTATAAATTTATGAAATTATTTTGTTCTTTTTTTATATAACCCTTAGAAAAAATATATAAATACCAAAATAAATTGCAATATATATAATAAATTGATATTTTACTTATCAAATATTCATGATAAATCAATATAACAAATAACAATGGAATACAAATACATATATGTATATATTATTATTAAATATAACAATTAGAAGCTAATCTATGTGTCTTTATGCGTTTAAATAAAAGTAAATTTTATGTTATATTGACTAACTATAGATTTTCATGGATATAAAGTTTACAGTTTTTTAGAAATATTTCATTTGAAAAATGAGTTGTTTTATAAAAAGAAAAACTAAACAAAATGATAAATCGGTAAAAATAAAATAAACAGAAACATTTGAAACACAAGATGTGTTAAATCATTAATCAATACTTACTTAATTAAAATGAACAAATAATTATAACATTCAAAAAATACAATAAATTATTATTTTTATCACTCGTATTATATCAAAGTAAATCATTATTATTTTATGTTGTATATTTTTTTTTTTTTTTTGCTTTATTATAAATAAATACATTTATATGCATATACATACAAGTATATAAATATATTATCTTCATAATATTAAAAAGTAAAATATATTTATATACATGCATGACATTGATCATATTACATAAAAGTATAAATAATACGAAGAAATCATATTGTAATATAAAATTTCGATTTCAAAGTTTATTTTTAAATAAAAATATAAAAATTGTTTCCCTATGTAAGAGTATTGTATAATATGGTTAACATTTAAAATTAACCATCACACGTCTAACTAAATTTACGGGAAATGTCTGGTTAAAAAAGTAATGGAAATTCTTTGGTTCCGTCTCCCCGGATTTTCGGATATGAACATGAACGTTTTGCCGAGGAACCGGAAACGTCCAATTCGTAAACTCTGAGAAAACATCTATGCTCTGCCTTTCAAATGTTTAAGTTCCTAACTTGCGCACAGCCGTCAATACATAGATCTAAAATCTGTAGCAAATCTCAAACATTTACGTCCATTCGTTATTCAATCTCTAATGCTGCTTATCAAATGTTTTATTCACTCGGTAAACACAAGTAAACATTTCTAAATTAAATTATTATGTATACCTTACAAATCACAATTATTATTAGGAAAAAATATTTACATTAATATAAAATTTATTTAACAAAAAAAAAAAAAACTAAATCAAATCAAATAAATGCTATGTACACAATTCTAGTAAACTATCTTTGAAAACGGATTTATTTTTATTCCTCAATAATATCAAAATTTAGTTAACACAGCGATGATAATTTCAACAGTTTTTATATATCGAAATTAAATTATTTCTCATTATTAATTCTATAAATGCGATTATATTTTTAATCAGATATTATTTTACTTTTTATATTATACGAGTATAAAATGCGTATTTGTCTAATTAAATAAGTAACTATTGAATTACACTTACATATTTATCGTCAATTTTGTGTGAAAACATAAATCTTTATAACCATTGTTACAAAATGATTCTTTGAAGAAAATTACAACTGTTTAATTTTCTTTAATTTTCATTATGTGACACCAGACTTGACTATATACCTAAAATTAAAATATCGAACAATAGCTTTCTTTCGAAGTTAAAATGTTTCCTTTTTTAAACTTATGACAAAAAATAAAAGTAAAATAAATATTTCACACTATACCTGATTATTTTTCAATAATTTAAATATAAAATATTTTTACTTTAATGGTAATCATAAATTAGAAAAAAAATCCATTTTGTTGATGAAGTCATAATATAACTATCGAATTAAAATATCTTTTCCACGAAAATAAACTTTCTGATCATCAAACACAATATTAGTATGTAGAACTACTTAGAAGCGTATACAACGAAAAGGGGGGTGGAAATTACTTGCAGCAGTATTACTCCCACTTGGGGGGACGAATGTTTGTCAATCGCGAAATTACGTCAAAATTGTAAGTTACACTGTTACATTGTTATACTATTGTTTTACTATTATTTATTAATTATTATATATTATTTATCCCCCTTTATTGCATGTTTATTTGATACTCCTTATAATCATTTTTGTATATTATACTTTTAATTATTTATTTATTGCCTTACATTTATTTTGTTCATTAATAATACGCGAAATTCATTATGGTGACACACTGGTTCCCCAACTGCTAAAAAATTCAAAACCTCAATTTCGGTTAAAAAAATCATAGCATCCGTGTTTTGGGACCAAAAAGGGATCATTTTGATTGATTTTTTGCCTCAGGAGGAAACGATTACTGCAGCACAATACTGTGAGAATCTACAAAAGCTTAAGAGAACAATCTAAAACAGACGGAAGAGAATGTTGACGAAGGGAGTGTGTTGTTGCATGAAAACGTTCGTTCGTACACGGCCAACGTCACCAAGGCGCGTTTGAACTCGTTTGGTTAGGACATTTTGAACCACCCTGCATACTCCCCTGACTTAACATTTTCAGATTTTCATCTTTTCCTCTTCCTGAAGACACACATAGGTGAAAAAAATGTATAACCGATGAGGAAGTGAAACAAGAAGTCTTGAAATGGACGAAGGAGATGGCGGGAGAGTACTATGAAAAGAATATCAAAAAGCTTATGCTATGACTTATAACCTCCATAGAACAGGAAGGCGATTACGTGGAAAAATAAGTAATATACATACCTACAATATCCTGTAATTTTTTTAAATAATTTGTTTTTAAAAAAAATACAAAATTTGAGTACTCTTAATTTCTGGATATGCTTCGTATATATATGTTAGTTGTGATAGAACAAGCAATTATTAAATGTCACTAAAAACCATTTTAAAGGTGTAAATGTAGTACATAAAAAATATACACTGTTGTATTATTGTTTAAATTTTAAAAGCATTGGTAAGAAATTATTGAATTCGAAAACGATGCATTTAGTATACACAGCTGTTTATCCAATAATATTGTCAATTTCGAAAATACGAGTAATACAAGTAATTAAACATGTTTTTATTCTCGATTTATACCTATGCCGAGTACTACATACAAATCCAAATAACGATATTTGAATCATCTAATTATCATTACTCTATGGAAGCTACATTTTTTCTACAATTTGTTCACTAAATTTATCATTGAAAACCTATAAATTTATATAGTGTGATCAAAAAATATTGAGATTTTTTTTTTTTTTTATTTATTTAAATATACAAATAATATTTCAAAAATTAATTTTTTTCAAAGTATTCACCACCCGATGTTATATACTTGTCCCATTTCTCCTGCCACTTTTTGAAGCAGTGTTGGAAGTCTTCAACTTTAAGTTGTTTGAGTTGATCCACCGCATTCTTTTTTATTGTTTCAATATCATCAAATCTTTGTCCTTTGAGGTCAGATTTAATTTTTGGAAATAAAAAAAAATCACAAGGAGCGAGGTCTGGTGAGTAAGGGGGGTAAGGTACAACTGGAATTTGTTTATCAGCTAGAAACTCACGGATTGATAAGGCAGAATGAGCAGGCGCGTTGTCGTGGTGTAAAAACCACGATCGATTTTGGAACTGATCTGGACGTTTCTTACGGATTTTTTCTCGTAATTTAAATTAAAAGTTCTTTGTAGTAAGTCCGATTAACCGTTTGACCAGTTGGAACAAATTCGTAATAAATAAGGCCTTTAATATCGAAAAAAGTAATCGACATGGTCTTCATGTTAAAACGAACTTGTCGAGCTTTTTTGGGTCTTGGTTGAAGTTACTGATTTCCATTGTGATGACTGTCGTTTAGTTTCTATGTCATAACCATAGACCCAAGTTTCATCACCAGTTATTACATTTTTAATGAACCCTGGGTTATTTTGTGTTCGCTCTTTCAAACTTTGACAAACTTCAATTTGATGATTTTTTTTTGATCTTGAGAACAATTTTGGCACCATTTTTGCAAAGACTCGTCTCATGACTAAATCTTCAATTAAAATAGTTTGACATGATCCAAAAGAAATATTACACTCACTAAAAAGTTCTCTTATCATCATTCGTCGATCTGATCGAATAATTTTTCGTACTTTTGCCACCATTTCCACATTTCTTGATGTCCAGCATGAGAGTCATTAATGTCTTCACGACCCTCAATAAACCTTTAATGCCATTCAAATGTTTTAGACCTGCTCATCACTTCATCTTCAAATGCTTTTTTAATCATTTCAAAAGTTTCAGTCGCTGATTTACCGAGTTTAACGCAAAATTTAATGCAAACACGCTGCTCGAGTTTATTTGACATGACAAAAATGGCAGACACAATAAAAGTATCTGATTTCAATGAATTGTCGTTCATTACTAACAGTTGATATTAACTCGCCGCTTGAATAACGTAATTGAGTGTTATCTCTATTTTTATTTGATGTGTGTACATTCCTGATTCGATTATTTTTAGCGCAGATATAATTTTAGTCCCGGTATTTTTTTATCACACCTCATACATTGCAAAAGACAAAAAATATCAATTATTCATCACTAATATAAATGATTTGATCAATTTTTTAAAACCTATAATTTATATTTTGAATATGTCGATTAGAACATGATGCGATATACTCAGTATTTCCAATACTATCCAAGTAATAATTTTATTTGGTAATATGACGTAAAAATATGATAAATTCACACATAAATGCGTAATTCAAGTAACACTCATAGATCACTAGCATATTATATTATAAAACCTGATTCTAAAAAAGAAAATCGTACTTATGCTGACTGCTATATGTGAACATCGCTTTACTGACGTGTTCTTTATGAGTTGACAATACATGTATAACTAACATGGATTTATTATAAAATGCAAGTTACCAAAGAGTATACGTATATATGCTTATACCGTTGCTTTTACGTAAAACTCTTGAGTTAGAATAAGACATTTTCCCGATAGCAAAAGCAAATATACATACAAGATAAGAAAACATGATTTTTTTTTTTAGAATAATGTAAGATTGAAAAATTAATTGGATTTATGTTTGTGAAATCATGAAGATGAGGTTTGCATTATTTTCTTACATTTCTATTACCCACAAATAAAGTTAGTATTTTTAAGAATAAGGATTAATTTCTATATACTTCCTATTAAATCCAGTCCTTGTTGATTAGTCAAACATTATGTTGTACAATATATATTTATTGATTTATTCTATATCTATAATTACCATCATAAAAATAATAATTATAATTATATTATACTTTTAATAATTTGTATGTTTAAAAAAACAATTTTAATTTTAATCAATTAAATTTGTATAATGTATGCTATATATTCACAAATCGCTTGTTTTTGTGTTGATTATAATTATAATATAAATGTGTTCGAATTCATGAATTAAATTTTTCACTTTATTACTCATAAATCAACCTAAATGATTATCATCAAACAATATAAAAATGACACGTTTTATTTAAAATCAATTTAATCACTTATATTTTTTAGAGATTTATTGTGAAAATAACGGAGAAACGTATTTTTTACATACGTTCATTTCTATTGGATATATTTTTTTTATTTTTTTAAAAATCTTATAGTTCATCAAATAAGAGAAACGAAAAATTATATTATTTTCATACGTTATTACAATATGCAGTCATACATATAAAAGTAACAATTGTTTTGCCATAAGTGTATCAAATATTTTTTATCATTGATTTTAGTCCAAACCTTTTTTTTCAACATACTTCATCATTCTTATAGTAATGTTAACAAAATCACAAATTGGAGGGTACTAAAATACACACGGTGCTTAACTTGCAACGATTATGATTAAGTACGTGCTAAACGGAAGTTTTTTCATTTTAAGTTGAAATCAAATTTCGTCATCTGTGGTTTTTGTTGTTTTTTTTAAGTCCTCACTTTCAGTTTAAACCAATGATTGGGCGTGTTCCAAGCTGTATTTTTCCGGCAAGGAAACGGGTTATATAGTGTTGGAGAGCACATGAACATCGAAATCCCGGACGTTTGTCACCACAGACCGGGTGAAGGAAAAATAGAATAAAAATATATTTAAGAACTTCGAAGAACTTATTTTTTCCACCCTTTAAAGTCGCTTTATGAAATTACTTTTTGAAAAGTTTCTTATTTTATTACTTTTTTTTGTGTCTCTCTCTTGTCTTCACCCGCTCACTCTTTCTCCTGAACCATGTTAAGTCTTTTTTCTTCTTATTTGAAAATTAGATTTTCAACAACCGAACTGCCGCTAGGGACCCATCGTGTTATGAGCATGCAAACATTTTTCATGACACACACACACACACACACACACACACACAAATGATTTCGAGGTTTTTTCGTAATAAATAATGATAATAATTTTTTTTTTTTTAATATATATCAAAAAAATTCCTCATTAATACTTATTTATCTTCATCATATAGCTAAATTATACAAATCATTTATCGTATTATATTTTAATGCTTATTTCTAACTTCCAATGGAAAAATTGGAAAAAAAAATTGAAACGTTATAAATTATTTAATAAACGGTTTCACCAACGAGTATCAATATATACTAATGGACGCTATTAAATGTTGACAATTATACATAAATTAAAAGCAAAAAAGATAATTAATCGATTTAATATAAACATCTCATATAAAGATTTTATTAGCTTTAATTTTATGTATTTATGGATATTTTTAAATTTCATATTCTTTATTTTTATTTAAATGTACGAGTTTACTACAAATTGTAATTAATACAAGATACAAATAATTGTAATGTTTGTTAGTAAAATAAATTATAAACATGTTATATAATTTTACTTTTCATATTATTTAAAGCAACAGCTTTAAAATAACAATTTTACTATTTTTTAATAATAATTGATATAAAATAGAAATTTATGTTTAATCTATTTATCATACATATATATTTTATTTTATATATATATTCTTTAATTCATGATTCAAAACTTTTTATTACTTATCAGATATTTTTGAGATTTTATCAAAAGTTTAGCAACATATTTTTACATTTTAAATGTTCACTTTTTAAGTTTTCTGATGTTTATATTCATAACTTTCAAATGAAACATATGTCTATGGATTTCAATTTTCACTAAATAATTAAAACAAAAATAAAATCTAAAGTAAAATTTTGTATGAAATGTTAAAATACAAGCCTTATGATTAAAATGTATAAATAATATTCGATAATTTTCAAATATTTACAAGCGAAAATATGTAGGTATAGTAATTAGTAGATCCATTCATGAGCAAATCAATACATTTACAATATTACTGCACATAAAACAAACAATAAAAAAGTCTATTATACAATTTGTTAATTGTTCAATATACGAATTTTTATGCATTTTTATGCATTTAATGATAACATTATTTAAGGTAATAAAATTAAATGTTTGAACTTTAAACAGTTTTCGCATTTTTAGTTAAAACCCAGAATATACGTTAAATTAAAATGACACTGAACAAAATATAAATAATATTTGGGTTTTTTCGTTTCTCCTATAAAGTATAAGTGTTTTTTAAATCCAGTACTCACTTATAAGTATCATCAATTTCTTCTTGGAATTATAAATAACATATTTAAAATCGTTTTTCGGTTGAATATGCGAATACATTTATAAACAATGTAAAATATAAATATGTATTTATATATATTATTTAACAGGTAAATTTTCTGGACAAGTATTATGTTTTAATGAGTATTAAATAAACACACATAGTACCATCGATTCTATAAGTATTTAATTAAGTTGTATTCAATTTATGTATCAAACATTATTTGAATACTCTCCTTTTATCATTAACATAAGTTATTCAAACAACTTTTTAATTTATGCTATTAAATAGTAAAATAACGATATGAAAATTACAAAATAATATTTTATATAACTCTTTCATAATACTGAAACTATAAATTATTAGCTTATTAATTTTAATAAAAATTATTTATTAATTAGTTATGATAAAATAAAAATTTCTCTCTATCAAAAAAAAAAAAAAAAAAACAATCAATTATTGTGAACTTTTTAATTTGTTTATAAATAGAGATTGAAAGTAATATACTGTCAACAATATACTATAACATAATAAATATATTGTGATTCAAAAATCTATGATAAAAAGCAATAATGCGCATTGTTTTAGATTAAACAAAATCATATACAATTTTAGACCTTGTTGAACTTCTTCATATTACTTGGTTCATATTATCATCTATTAATACTCATATTAAATATTGTTAAACACTTAAAATTTATAATATAACTGTTTCCATTTCTTTTAGTTTAAATAAAACAAAAAGTTAAAATAATTAACATTAGTTATCTATAAAAAAATAATTGTAATAAATTATTCGCAGGTGCTGCATGGAAATATCCTGAGTTCTGTTTCATTTTATATAATATAACAAATAAATAAAAATGTATAATTTAAAAATAGATAAGCTTATTACAACTCATAAGCTAATGGTGTGTCTTTTCACTAAATTTTACTGTTATTTTTCGAAATGATTTGTATTTAAAAATAGTATCTGAATTCAAAATATAGAAAAAGAGTAAGTTAGTACGAAAAAATCCTACAACTAAACTCTTGAACAAATCTACATGTCAATTAATTTTGAATAACAATCATAAATAAAAAGTTGGTTTCATCTAGAAATTAATTTTAAAAAAATGTGAAAGTAAATACAAATAATTTTTAACATTTATATCCGTTTTCTTTTTATTATTATTTTAAATATTATACAAGAAACTTATAATTATATAAAATAAAATTAATATTATCGTGTTCTTATAAATATGTTAACGACACGATGATTCATATATATATATATACATATATATTTAATTAATTATGAAAATAGAAGGAACACAATATTGTGATATTGTAGAGTTAATTTATATTTATATGTTATATATAATTCAGAACGTCACCTGCACGCAATTTATACTGTTTTCCTACCTTTTATTTTTGAAACATATAAAAGAAACATTCTGATGTCTTTTCTTGACATTTATTACCCACGATGAAATGTAGACATAAATTTGAAAAAATGATATACACTGTCTTGAGCAAATCCTGACGACACAGAAAACAACGAGTAAGATAAAGCATTTTTCACAAAATGATAATATAAATCTACAGTTCATTTCCAAACGACTATATTTTAACATTAATGCCATTAAATTAATTTATCCAATCACCCGTTAAGCATTATATATAATTTATTATCTTATTATAAATACAGAAATAGTCTTATGAATATTAGTTGCATATGATCAACAATAGACAATAATTGATGCATATATTATAATTTACAATTTAATTTAAATCATGCCGGTTAAAAATGCTGTTTAAGAAAAAAAAATTAAACTGATGTATAGAACTATACATAATTACAAGACTGTATCTGGAGAAGGGATTAGGTCCATGAAGTCTGGACCCCCCTCCCCTCTAAACTTTTTCAATATTATACAAGATATTTAATCATTTTTTATATAAAATAAATCATCACTTTTGGCATAAATACAAATATATTATATCACAAAGACCAACAAATAAACCAGAGAATAAATACTTATTTAATAAACAATTGTTAAAATATAAATTCAGTATAATAAAGACTGAAAAGTTATAAAATATATTATGGACTCCACCCCTTCGAAAAAAATTTAGATACGGCCTTGGATAACTGGCATACATCCTCCTAGAATTAAATTGTATTTACGACACTAAAATAAATATATACTACTACATAACATTTAATAAAAAAAATATTACCACTAACAACGGACAAAATCATATTGTATTATTAAATTATTAAAATGTCAAACAATAAAAACTAAATATTAAGTTTAAATTATTTTTATTTTTATTTATTTTTACAAATGTTTGTTTAGACAAAAATATAATGAAGTAAAAAAATAAAAAATATCATGTTAAAGAATTTAAGTTTTTATATTACAATGACGTGTGGATAGAAAGTTAAAACTAATTTAAATCGTAAATATTAAAAATATATCTACGTTTATGATTTAATTATAATGTATAATAATAATATCTCAGGCAAATATTCTTGATTGTTTTGAAAAATGTTTCTTTATTAATGATACAAATAACTGTATTATTTTATATCCTATTATTATGACAATTTTCACCACTTATTGTATACAAATATGTAACATTTTTATTTGATATTTGTTGAAATTAAAATTCTTCCAATTTTTGTCAGAAAAAAATTATATATTATAGGTGTGTTACAATTTAAATACTTAAGATTAATTTTAACTCAAGGTAATGAACAGCAAATATTGGTGTCAAAAATAAAACAGTTGGCAAATACATTTTATTTTGGAGATGGAACCGTCTTAAGATCTATAAACATTCAGAAACCTAAAAATAAGAATAAATATAACTCCAATACGACCTGTCGTTTTATATAGCTCCGAGATATAGACCTTATGGAGAACGGGGAATTAAGGATTAACACATTTGAAAGAAAAGTACAAAGAGTAATATATAATTCGTGCCAAGACTCACAAAGCGGTGAGCGGAAAAAACTACGCAACAAATAAAGAATTAGCTTTATTATAAATATTATTATTAATTAAAAAATGTATATTTTATATTATTTGTTTGTTAAAATATTAACTGATTTTGCATTTTATGTACATTTAAAAAAATTAAACTTAATATATATACAAGATCTATAACAAATATTTATAGTAAACATATAGGCTACTAGATATATTTTATAATTTGAATAACTAGATATAAGTAGTCACCTACCCTTCGTCTAGGAAGCGTCTCCCATTTACACTTTCGGCGAAAAAATTATTTCATTAAATTTTTTACACAACTTTGAACTACTAGTTGATATAAAAAATAAACGCTTAATAGATGGTAAAACAAAACAGTTCGCTGATAGAATTTTAGTCTTTGGACCTACATCGGGAATTTCTGCAATTAACAAAAACACGAAATTTTTAATTAGCTAAAAAATATCCACGGCTAGTCCGACATATCATTTTCAATAATTATCATAACATAACACACTTTATTCAAACCACTGGATATCCCGTTTTTTCTCATCTACGATAACTTTCATCTAATCATTTGGCTACTGCTAAAAATAAATTTAGATTTATGGTCGAACAGGACATGTCATCCATCCTAAAGCCCTTGAGCAAGCCCATTACATCTTGTTAAAAAGAAAAACGATGATTGATGCCCCTGTGGCGATTATCGACGATTAAATCATGTATCCATTCCGGACCGTGATCCAATTCCGCACTTGGAAGATGTCATCCAAAGATTACACGGAAAATCATTTTTTTCGACAATCGATTTAGCGTATTACCAAATTCCCGTAAAACCGAATAATGTACCAAAAACCGCGGTAATAACCCCGTTTGAATTTATAATTATGCCATTTGGTTTAAAGAATGCAGCACAAACATTTCAACGGTTCATTAACAATATTTTAGGCGATCTCGATTTTTGTGAAACTTATGTTCACAACATTCTGGTTGTGTCTAAATCCGAATCTGAACATATTGCGCATTTAAATATTTTACTGACTCAACTCCAAAAATTTAATGTCGTCATTAATCCAAACAAATGCTTTCTTGGGTTAAATCAAGTGTCATTTTTGGGGCATAATATTTCAGCAAAAGGAATACAACCCAACAACAACAAAGTTACAGTTATTAAAAATGATGCGAGGCCAACAACAGTTTTACAATTAGGTCGTTTTTTAGCAATGATAAATTTGTATAGACGTTATATATTTGTACGCCACTAAAATGCTATTAAAAAATGAGTGAAAAAATAACAAGCATCTTATAGAGTGGACGCAAGAATCTATATTAGCCTTCGAAAACGATCTGCCTGAAAATATGCTTCTTACTTTACCCGAATGTAGGAGTGAACTATCACTAAAGATAGACGCTTCAAATTCTTCAATAGGCGCAGTTTTAGAAAAACGTATAAATAACGATAACAACCGTTATCATCATTTTTCTCAAAAAAACTTAATTCAGCGCAAAAACAGTATAGTGCGAATTATTCGCCGCTTCTTCTGTGGTTTTTAACATTTTTTGTTAACATTTTTTTTTAACATTTTTTAACATTTTAACATTTTTAACACCTGTTAGAAACTCATCATTTTATATTGTTTACCGACCATAAACCTTCAATTTCATAACAATCGTTAGTCACAATTTTCTTTTATAAACATCTCAAGTTTTTCTTCAAAATGTATTTTATTTTTTGTGCAAATGTATGTTCATTCAAAACCAATGAACCTACAGTCTTGAAATTATGACTAACTATTACTTTTTGTAGTATATTAACGAAAACAATTTTTGAAATTTTTTCAGTTTTGGGTTATTTATAGCAATTATAGGTTATGAGGTATTTAATTCATAAAAAGAGGTAACTGTTATTTTTAAGGCTTAATAGTTTAATACAATGTTAGAGACGTGCGTTACTTCAACTATATTAAAAAAAATCTTAAAAATCGTTAGTCATTAATAAAACTTTCAAATTTGGATGAATATTATTTAATCATATTGGTATTTTTTCCAAATCCCCTTCCCCAAATTTTTTTCCTAAGTTTGCCACTGGTGGTTAGATGGTTGCGTGTAGTGTCAGTGATACATCAACGAACAAACTGAACAAATATATCGATTCGGTATATTCGTCTCAATTGGTCTTTCGTAGGTAATTTTATTTTAATTCAAAATATTCATATTTATATCAATGATTAAGTAATGATGGAAGATATTAGAACGGAAAACCCTAATTAAGCAATCGCCATTACTGCATTATTAATAAATATGAATATTTCTCTGTTTATATCGTCAGTGGTCGGTGGTAACTTTATCATATGCGTAATACAATTACTATGGAAAGTATTTTCGTCTACGATAGTCGCAGCCGGGAGGGACGGTAGATTATTATTGGCTCATGAACGCGTATACACGTCATAAAGGCATTCACGAACCATGTCAATTCTCCCCCATAAGGCCATGTCAGACTTTAGAAATTCAAATTTATTTGTGTAATTATCAATTTTTTAATTACACTTATATATATATATATATATATATATATTAATGAACACTAATTTACTTAATATTTTTATTTTAGTAATTACATTACATATTTTGTAACATATAAGCATTATCATTTATTAGTAGTAATATATATTAGTAGGCGTATGATTTATAAGACCATATAAACTGGTATAAACCACTCTTTAAATAAGTCCTTTAACTCTTTCTTTTCCTTAGACTTTTTCTGTATCTATATTCCTCTTACAAAATATATTAATTTCATTACAGGATCAAATAATGGTAAAACGATTCATATAATAAAATTAAATGTATAAAAATTGTTTTAAAAAGTTAATTTTTAAATTAATTTGTCAGAGGTAAAGTAAAATCCAATAGGCTATATATATATATATATAAATAGAAAAACGGGAGAGTCATAAATACACTGGTTACTCGTGATTTAAAACAAAACATCTATACATCATTCAGTTTAATAAATAATATAAAGAAAAAATTTAAATACTCTACAAAAAAACATGATTTTTTTCATGTTTATAAAAATGTTCAGACTTACAGTACCTTAATATTTTTTATTATTATTACTATCATGACATTTGTTTTGCTTAATATATTTTACAGCAAATATCAAGCGAATAATTTTTGCAAAAAAGAGTGAAAATAAAAAACTGTCTTGAAAATTAATTTAAAAAACAAACAATGTATAGTCAATTAATTGTACTAGAAACTATTTTTTTCTTTTCTATCATTATAAAAACCAATTATTAAAATATTTAAACGATACAAAAATATAAAATTATCCAAATTAGGTCTATCTATGACTTTCTTTTATGTCAGAACATCTAATGTATAGATATGTAAAATTATAAAATATAGAAGTTAATATTCTAAAATCATGAAATATATTTCTATTCAATATAGCTATCATATAGCTGTAGCTTATCGGAATTTAAATTCAAATGCATTAACTAGCGAGCAATATATTTTTAAGTAAGTACAAACTTTACAGCATACTTTAAACGTTTTCATATTGTATATTTAAACAACAGTGAATAGAAGTATGTATTAATAAAATTACACAAAATGTTTATAGGTATTAAAGCAAACATATTTATTATAAAATCTATTTGAAAAAAAAATATATAAATATATAAAAATGTAATAAGAATACGCCATAAACTAACAAAATGTAATGAAGGACCTTAAAAATATGATATATATCAAATAGGATGAGATAAATATTTAAGGAACATATACAGTTTTTTATTTGATAAAATACATTTTCAACTAAAATAACCACAACTAAATTATTATAATATTTCACCAAAATTATTTTATTATGTATAAAATGATAGCATATTTAATATAAAAAATTGAAATCGTGTATTGGCTCATAACATTATACGTTATACCATACCAATCATATTATATATATATATATATATATATAATGTACAGAGAATTAATAAAGTTTAAATGATTTTGAAACACATTGAATGCTCATATAAAATAATCCTATTATAAGTTATATTATAGTAAATAATGTCATAACCTATTATTTACATTATAATTTTTACTATCAATTTTCGGGTATGATAATAAAAATCTTACGAATTAGAGAAGAAATAAAAAATGAAAAAAAAAGAAATAATAGATTGTCCAAACCTTGCCTATAATTAATCTTGCCAATGAATTTTTCACATCACAACCTTAATGTCATTTTCGTCGACTAATTGCCCAGTCAAATGGCTCGATTTGTAATGTAAATCCTAACCTCTTATCTTGCAAACGAGCATTAATAAATGTTGGCTTTAGTAGTTTAGCCCTTAGGCAACAGCGAAAGATCGTGACAGTCGACAAAAAGTACACATCATTATTTATTTTTTATTTGCTTGACAGAAAATAACGACTATATTGGGATATAACTGAAGAAGTATGACTGTGGTGGAAATAGAAGTGAGATATATTTTCAAAATAATCATAAGCTCTAACCTAAAATTTTTTCGACCAAATTAATTCAAAATCATAAGATTATCTATGTTTTTGTGCTATAACCTTCATTTTTGTTGTACTCATTTTTATACCTTAATAAATAGCATTGCGTTTGTTTGGTAGTACTAATTATATGTCTTATGATTTTCATTACTAATTTTAGGGATTAACCATATTATAAAGTAAAATTAATAATATATATTGTATTTCATTGAGTTCGAATTTTTAGAGATACTTACTGTTTTTTCACTCGATTTTTAATTTATTACAAAATATATGAGTATAAAACCACAAAATTATTCTAATTTTCAAAGCCCGATTTTTTGGAATTAAGTACATATAATATATTTATAATTGCAATATCGAAGCAATTTTTTAAATCAGAATAACTAAAATAGCCTCAAATTCTAATAATCGCATTTTATATTATGATAGAGATGTAAATATATTTTCCAAAAAGACCCCCAAAAATTTCCATTTTATTTTGTGGCACAATTTTTTAGAACTTTGATTCATGGCGTTATGTTATGCTGCAATGTAAAATTGTTCAAAATTGCAAAACTCAAACTTAGATAAGTGATATATATATATATATATTAACATAACATAATATATATATTTTAACAAATTTATTTTTAAAAAATTTGACACACATTCAATTTTGTTATAAATTGAAAATTGAACAAAAGTATAAACGGTAGTCCGTATATAAGTAAAGTACACTTAAAAGTCCGAAATCGGCAAATTTAATGACATTACATGGATCGATCATCCAAAAAACAAAATCATTGTGGTATCGTGATATCAAATCGAGTTCATTAAGCGACGATATGTAGATATCTGTAAACTATCGGTTAATGTAATATTACTCCTATTAATAAAAACATATTTTTAGTCAGAACATGGTCGTTATCGTGATCGTATGCCTCATTTCGTTGATGTTATATTAGTTTCATTTTTTTTTTGTCTCTATTTGTTTTTTGTTTTATATTTTTTTTTAAACATACATTCATGAACATCCTTAGAACACCCTTTTCGTCCCCACGATAAATCTGTCGATAGATAAAAGGTAAACACGCATTGATGCAATAGCATCAAGACATCAATGCTGGTAAATATATGTATAATATAATAACTTAAACGATATATTATTTTTATTTTCATTGTTTTAAATCACAGTTTATTTTCTCTTTGTCTATATATTTATGATTCTTAACTCTTACATAACGGTAACACACCCCACTCAATTTTTAACATATTCATATAAAAATCAAATTAAAATTATGGAATTAAAAAATATATTTCATACATTTTTAAATCGAGTGAAATGACAAAAGTAGCACCAATAAAATATTTATATGTACTAAATGAATAATGTTAATTAAAAACTATTAATCTTTTAATTAGATATATAAAATGTATTACTATACAAGACACACTATTTTTTTAATTTGAATATGTTAATTTTATTAAGTGATTGTAAATATACAAATTTTAAAAAATATTTAATGTAAAATAAAAATATATTAACTTTTAACTGTTAATTAAAATATTTTGTTTCAATAAAAAAAAATTGTTTTATATTACAAACACATATTAAGCATTTAATCAGTATTTCATTAAATATTTTTTTCTAATCAAAATTTGAGTTTAAAATATTAAAAATAACAGTTTTGTAAACACAATTTTTATTGCAATACATTAAATTACAAATTACATTATATTCATTTCAAATGATTCGTTTATATCGAACAATATGTAAATAAAAAATGTCAATTGAAAAATCGGAATAAAATCAAATAACAAATAACAAAATAATATTAAATCGTACATTTATTTGATATATGCATAGGTATTATAATATTTAATTTTTACAATTTAAATGTTTTTTAAATAATATTAAATCAATGGTAATATAACTAATGTAAAAACAATTACAAAAATGTATAAAACAATTACAAGTTATGTTTATTATTGCGACGATTTAAGTATAAAAATTGAGCGTGCAATTAAATAAATCGTGACAATGTAAATTTGATAAGTGAACTGTACTTGACGCGAACCATTCGATGTTAAACCATCTTGCAAAGCTAATTCATTGGCTAAAACAAAAAAAGAACAATCGTATTACACATTTATATACATATATATATCTATTAGGGTGGCCCTTAGCTTACTCGTGAAAATTTTTTTTTGTTGCACTGTTTGTGGCACCCCCCCCCCCTTTTATTGTTAATACTAAAAAAAAATAAAAACTGAAAAATTTGAAATACATCGCTCAATTTAAAGCCGTGCCCCCGGGCACTTAAAGTTAAGTAGTTATGTCATTTTTTACGAAAAAATTTAAATAATGTGATATAACTTTTTTTCAATCAAAAATTATTATACAACAGATATTGGATAGAAAATTTTATGAGGATTTCAAAAATGTTACTTTTGACAATATTACATTATTTATTACTTACATAATTACATTTTTAAGTAAAAAATAAATAAAAGTACAAAAATCCAGCTAAATGATATTTTTTTGTTTTATTATTTATACCAATCAAACGGTTTAAAATACAATAAAATTATATATGTACAAAATTATTTAAAATTAAATTCCTTAAAATTATAGTTAAAAATAATACTTAAAAATAAATTATTCAAAACTTTAGGTTGATACATCAATATTTTATTTTAATAATATTCTTACTACGTAAATTAATTATTGATGAATGGCTAAAAATTGTATTATAATTATAATATATTATTAAATAATTATTATAATAAATTATGCATTTCTTCTATGTTTAATTACTTTTTAATTATTTAATTAGTTAATTTTTTTTTAATGTTTCTTTTTTACAGTAAGGAAATTTTTTTCTGTAATCACTCACAATTTGTAACACAAATTGTTTTTGTTCCTCATTAGTGGTGAGTATCGAATTGTAGTCTTCAATCAACTTTATTCCCCTCTCAGCTGTATCGTTGACAACTCGGAGTTTAGAGATCATTTAAAATGCATTTTGAAAAGATGAGTTTTCACTCCAAGTTGATGGGTCATTTAATAAAAATTCTGTGTCCAAGTTAAATATTTTGAAAAAATCTAGAGTTCTGCTTTCTAGAATTCAATTTCGTGTTTCACAAATTCTGGAATTTCGGATTCTTTTAAATTTAATGGTTTGATTTTTTTAACTGAATTTTTTTGATTATTTAAATTGATAATCATTTTTCTTTTAGGTGCTATTGAAATATTTTTATCGAAAAATGCCAATGCAACTGCCTCGGGAGTTAGGTACCACAAATGATTTTGAAATTTATGCAGTGCTACTCGAGATATATTTATATCAATTGAGCTATAGTTATACAATTTTTGTATGAATATTAAATCTTGATATGATGGTGTTGCAGCGGAAGGCGCTTTAAACCATGCTTCGATATAAATTGTAACTACAAATATACAGATATCACGAAGTCCGTTTTTTTCAATTGTAGTCAATTCAAATTCATTACGAAATATGTATATTTTAAGGCAATAAATGGCTTTTGCCATCCACCTTGCATGATGAATTGCACCAGGAGCGTGGAAAAGCATCGCATTATTTGGTTTATCACCAAGAAAAATCATAGTTAATTCTAGTAACTCCTTGTAAAACAACAAATTAAACGCATCTGATGAACACCAGACGTTAATTAATAACAGTAAAAGGTATAATATTATTAAGTCTGAAAATTAGATTGTATAATCTTATCTTTATATTATGACCACAGTAATTGACTGAAATCGATTACATTATAATCAAATAATAAAAAAAAAAATAATAATATCGTAGATTATTTTTGTCATAAGTATAATGTTTAGATTAAAATTATTTATCAATTATTTTCATACAAATTTAATAACTATTTCAATCACTAATATTTGTTTCCATATTATTATAATGAAAATTGCAGTAAAAAAAGAATGTAATTAAACAATTATTAAAATAATAAATAAAATGAATTTATTAGACATTAATAATATTTTAAACTTATAAAAACGGATTATATTGATTGATTGACCTAAAATTTTGAAAAATATATTTTTTGGTAGTATTTTTAATCATTATTTTAAGAAATTTCATTTTAAATATTTTTGTACATATGTAATTTTATTGTATTTTGAATCGTTCGACTGGTATAAATAATAAAACGATAAAATACCATTTAGCCGGATTTTTTGAGCTTTTATATATTTTATACTTAAAATTGTAACTATGCAAGTAATAAATAATGTAATGTTGTCGATAGTAACATTTTTGAAATCCATATATAATTTTCTATCTAACATTTGTTGTTTGATGATTTTTGGTTATTAAAAAAAAAAGTTATATCACATTGTTTAGATTTTTTCGTAAAAAATGACATAACTACTTAACTTTAAGAGGGCACGGCTTTAAATTGGATAATTAATTTTAAATTTTTAGGTTATTATTTTTTTTAGTATTAACAAAAAATAGGGGGTGCCGCAAAAAAAATTTAAACATTATTTTTAAGGACCACCCTAATATATATATATTAATAATACATATATTATAAAATGATAATAATACAATAAAGAAAGTTAAAAGAAAATCTATCATTAAAAGACCGTCAAGTTCTTAATAATCACTTAATATTTCAGTATATTTAACACAGAATACGATATATATCTATCCAAGTTACATTTTTGTAATTTTTGGAAAAATTCTATGAATGTTATTCTCTTAAAACTACTTACGTATGTTAACATATGTGTAGGTCATGTGTGTAGTAATTTAAATTATTTAAAAAAGATAGTGTTATTTTACTCTTTTAGCTCTCAAGTGACAGTGTAAAAATAATATATTTATATATGTACAGTACATTTTAATCATCATTGCAGGTATATAAACTGTCAAACTTTAATGTCCAAAAGTCGATGATTTGTTTTAAGCATGAGAATAACATTTATAAACTATTTATTTTCTTTGTTATATTTTAGTAGAATTTTATAATATTTTATTATATTATCAATGTGAGAGAAGAAAATCGAATTTTAAGTTTGTTAATCTTATCAACACTAAAGTAAACAACATGAATTATAGTTATATATAATAGTTACATATATAAAACAAGTATAAACCTTAAACCTGTTTAAACATCATATTCACTTTATACAAATTATTCACCTTGTCTTTTGTACCGTACGTAACTTCCCGTTAATTTAAATAAGTCGTAAAGTTATTATTATTTAATCGTTCGTGGTAAATCAAAATAATATTGCAGTTGACGTTCAGTGTTGACAAATATTTTGGGAAACGAATTAAACATCAAGTCTACACGAATAAAATACTAGAATTCCTATTATTAAGCATGAATTGCTTTGTATATACGATGACTAATCTCGGTTTATTTTACGTAGGTATCAACCATATATAACCAATACAATTCCGTGTACACGATACACGAATATAGATACCTATGCGTGCAACGACGGTTTCATGATAATTGGCTTGCGATATGTTAATGTTCAAGTCGATACGTCAATGAAGTAAAATATACCATATAACCGTTTTAAAATCAATACTAACCGTAGTTACACATCGAAAGATGAACATCAGTTTTTTAAAAATAAATTATTATTGTTATGATTCTATAAGACTGTGTCAATTAAAAACTAATCGTGATAAGTTATTGTTATTATGATAGTAAATATATATTTTATCGACAAAATATCATACAAAAGATGAATTGAAATACGATAAAAACAATATGTTTTATAAACGTTAAAAATAATATTTTAAAAAATCGTTACTTATTGTTTGTATTATTTGTACGATAAAATATATACGTATAGATTATTAAAAATGTAAGCTAAATAAATATGTTTATGTTGTTTTAAAATTAGGCTTACCTTGTGTAATGACATGTAGTGTAAAAGTAGTTGAATTCTTATTGCCTGACTTGCAAATGTATTTGCCAGAGTCTGGTCTGGTTACACTAGCAAGTGTCAGTCGACTGGCAAAAAAATTTGATGATCTGTCTGTCTCTATACTCAAACTACCTCTTCGGTCCTAAAAAATAATGTATTTATATTTTAAATACAATGGTGTTAAAAAAGTAAAGCGACATAACATAATTAATTAAATGTAGGAGAAAATGTCCAAATCAATAATTTTTCATTAAACATTTTCGTAATCATGCATAATTGTTAAATAACGTTTAAAAAATATTACCAACATACATTTTGTATTAAATTTAAATATATAAAAATAAACTTGTATTATATTGAGTCATTAATAATTTAAGTCTATTATATTTTAAGCATTTAAATTACACTATCATTGCGGTTTGAATACATAATATACACATATGTATAGAGGAATTCATTTAGCTATTGTATTATTGGTTGCTACATAACTGATACTATTTTAATGATAGATATAATTCACTGAATCAAATAAAACTAGATATAATCAATTTTCTAATGTATAAATCTTTTTTTAGAACTCTACTAACTTTAAATAAAAAATCATTTTCATATGTTATTTATCTTACTTCCGTAAGATAAATAACCAAAAGTCAATAATTCATAATTATAGTATTATAAATTTATAAATTCTGTAAGTAAACATTTGTTTACTACTAAAAAATATTAATATTTTAATTTTATTTTAATACATTTTAATATGTCTAGCATACAAGCAGGAAAATATTTTTTTCAATTCACGAAAAGTACATTTATATGTTAAATTTTATTGTTTGCCAATATTTATACTAGTCTTCTCACATTTCACTTTTACAAATTTATAAACTTAACATAACAAATATAAAACCCAAATGCAATTCAACAAATATTTTGCATGTACTTCATAAAAATATTAGGTATAACAAATAAAACAAAAATATGTATAATAGAGACATTGGAATTATTGCGATAACATTAAAACTATGATATATCAGGTTGTCTTAAACAAATGAAATTTTTATTGATTTTTTTCTTTACTATTTTATACGGTTTACATACAATTATATTAGTAGATTATTTCGTTAATGTACTAGAAAGTAGAAATATTACTTCTGCGTATAACTCTTGAGCAATAATATTTGGCATCCCATTTTCCTTTAAATTAAATACATTTTATTAAACTATATGTAAATAATAGTTAATTTTTTTTAAAGTTTATTGATAAAATACTTAGTTCAAATTTAAACAAATTAACAATATATAAGTTAGAATAATTTTATATTTCAATATACAAGCACCTACAGTCAATACGTTGAAAACAAGATTTTATAATTATATTCCCATTTGTTTTATGTATATATCGTAAAAAACTTAATATTTAATATACAACATAAATTTCATTTATAATAGTTAGATTTTAATATAATAATTAATTCGTATCTATATATTCCATTTATAACATAATCTAATGATTTGTTTGTTTAATGATCAGTATGGATTCAAAAATTAATTTAAAACTAATATTCTTTTTTTTTTACTTAAATAATAAATTGAATATTATTTAATTTGTGTAATTCATATAAATGTTGAAATTATTTTAAAAAAATAAAAATCTACTGGTTTTTTAATATTTTAATATAATACGTACGGAAATTGTCTGATTCAAATATTCTACAATTGGTTTTCCTTTGTCAATTTCAATAAAATAATATTTTAGAAAAATTTAATTTTATATGAAGTACTAAATACAAAGAGTACTTATCACACTTTAAACATATAACAATACATTTTAAAAACAACATAATAGTGCTATTCACTTAAATATTAATAATAACATTGCTGTGAGAATATTATATTATTAAATAATTAATAGAATAATATTTACAAGTTTGCGAAATAAAATAAAGATCGTCTATAAACACATTTGATCTGTGAATATTTAATAAACATATATGATAAAAATATTATACAGGGTACATCTGACATGAATTTCATTTTGAACTTAATCTATTTACTCGTTAAATAATATTAAACAAATAAATAAGTTAGGTAATATTTCCAAAATATTAGAGATAAAAAAAAACATTAATATTACACGATTTATGGTACTGTGAAAAATTTTCAAAATATCACATTATTTATCCCTTAAATATAATACGAAATACTAAATAAATTTTATACAATATTTTTAATTATTTTTAAAATTTTTCATACGAAGTTAAAATATAAATATATGTAAATTCAACATATTTTTTTTAATATAATTAAAATAAAAACAAATTTTATGCAAATTTTAATTTAAAAAATTTTTATTTTTAAGACAATAATTTTATACTAATTTGATTATTATTGAAAAACTGAAAATAACATTAAAATGTATTTAAATAAAAAAAAATACTCATCAATTAAAAATAATGTTGTCTTGTATTATACTTTTAAAACAATCATTACGATTAACACAACCATATTTTAACATAATCCACAATTTATAATCACGTTACGTTTATTTATAAAAACTGTTTAACACTTGTATTCAAACATGAAATTTACTTAAGTAATACTAATACGATCGTATTGATATATCCCTTTGACCAAAAACCGGTATTAGTCGCGCTCAATACGTCTATCAGATATCCTCAACAAAGAAACCTTTTTAGCCCTATATGACGTATCTGATAAAAATTCAAATCTCTCGAAATCTTGACGTGTGCGTCCACGGTACCAAAGATCACAGGCAAGTGGACGAAGAAATTATTAAAATAAATATTAACAGAATAGCGTATTATATGATTATATCATTAGATGTCTTCACCATTTTTAATAAATATTTAAATATAATCTATCAATTTTTAATTTCAGATTAATTTCACGTTATTTTTATTATTTTTTATTTTTTACTTATTTATTCACACACTGCGCTGTCGATTATTATAATTTACAAGCCGCAAACAAAAAATAAAAATATGTACTGTCATAATTTTTCAAAAAATTTATTTTTAACATAATAACTTTACATTTCTAATAAGCATTATACATTTTACAATATCAATAATTACAATAAATAATTGATAACTAAAATTTTAAAAATTGTATGTAATCAAATTCATACTGAGGAATTGAAACTTTAAGATTAATGGATTTTTTAGTTGAATTGATTATTTTTTAAGAAAATAATAATGTTATACATATGTACATATGTACATATATATATATATATTAATATTACTATGTTAGTATGTTATAATATTTACAAATAATATACTAATTAAAATAAAATATATTCAAGTTCAATACAAAGAAAAAATAAACAATATAATGCATTTTAAAAATCTATTAAAATAATATATGAATAGTCTTCGTATGTTATTTCATTCTAATTTCTAAGGTTTTTATGTTGATATTTAATTTGTTTTTTAGTGTATTTATTTATTGTTCTTAATTGGCTCATGATGAACATAAATCAATTTTTTCATCCTGACCCCATTTAATGTATTACAAAATTTCAAAGCAATTTTTCCTTTTTTCATCAGTTCCTATTTCTGCTAATAATCCACCTCTCAAAGAAAAAACTGGGATTTAGGCCATAAACTTTTACAGTATTATATCTTATGGAGTGTCAATTTAAAAATAAATAATTGACTTTTAAATAATGACAAATTGTTTAGTAAATATTAAGTTTAATATTTTATTATTATTACTATTTAAAATTTTTTACATAACGAACATTTAACATTTTCTGGAACATTTATGTAAAAATATCAGTAATACAAATATGATTTGTTAGTTTATTTGTTTACTTTAATCATTGACTTAAATACATTGTGTATTCACTAGTTTTATAAAATATGTTAAAAAAATACTGTTTGAATTTTGCACGACTAACTTTCCGAAAATAAGACATTCGATACGGGTGTGACAAAAATATATTTGTGTACATTAGACAATATTATGTACACGCTCTATAAATGAAACGAGATCAAAATTTGCAAAATATATGATCACATATTTTAAACAGCGTAAAGTTTTTGCACATATAATCACGATTTCCATGATATTTTTGTATCAGACTAAACTAAATATTTATCAATTTTAAATGTTCGTATATGTATTACATGTTATTTAAAACACTTCGTAAGTTATTATCGTAAATTATAAATCTATTTATTATTCATTTTTCTCACGTCTGTGATTTTTATTATCGTAGCACATGCAGCGATATGAATTCCTGCAAGAAGCAGAACATTGGTGTGATTAATGAAGGTATAAAGATTAGAATACGAAGTTTAAGGGTTATCAAAAATACTACAAATTGCAATGTCTCGAAATGACGAGTCGTTTTAAATCTACCGCAGTTACAATTATTTTGTGAAATTGTTTATTACCAACTAAATTGCTTTAAATGTGTATTTAATACTAAAATAAATATATTAATTTTAGGCTTAAGCTAAAATATGTATATAAAAGAAAGCTTTAAAACAGCCCAAATATCAATTTCAACACATCCTTGGAATAAATTCAGAATTCAATTTCGGACGATATGCTCTTGGAAATATTTTGGGGAACAATACAGATATTTCATAACCACGTCAAATTTATCCAATATATTACAATCAAAGCTCGCCCAAGTCACGAGACTTCCAGAGATTCTAAAAGTCATTGTGTGCGTGCGTACCAATATCGAAATAAGTTTGTCATCGTGATACCACTGTATGCTCTGCGGTGTTTGATTGATCAGACCGATCCTACAGGTGAACGTTATTGCCCCTCCAGGAGTTATTCGTTTCTCCAGTGGTTCGTAGTTGGATGTCTTTGGACGTTGATCGTCGTCGTCGGTATTCGTCCGTTCACCGTCATCTGCAGAACAAAATCAAACGCCATTAAACTTGCCACAGTTACATATTTAAAAACATATATGTTAGAAAAAAAATTGAATAAAACACAAAAACGGATAGGACACGACATGTGCAATAAAATAAAAAATGACACTATGACACAGCCTGTAGGGACGTAAATTAATTCACATCTTAACTACCCTTCCTATTCATCACATTTAGATACACTTATGACAGTAGCCAACATACACAGTTAATGTATGATTGTACTCGTAATATTGTTTTTATTATAATAGTCGTTTTCTGTCGCGTAATGAAAAGAATAAAACATCAACCATTTTCAATTTCTTTTTCAATTTTATTTTCGCTCAACATATATTTTAAAATACTGTAATGTAAGCATTTACCAAAATTTGTTTCCCTCATATACCGAATAACGATTGAACTGAGATCCTATACAACAAATATTACTAACTATTTCCAACTATTATAACAAACTAAATTTACGTTCTAAATATTATATGACAGACATATAGCTACAGACTACTAAAATTAATAAAATTCGCAGTATATAAAAAGTCTCATATATGTATATATATATATAATATTCTTTAGCGATCCCACTTTGTTGCTATGTACATGATAATGATATTAAAAGTACTACACAGCAGCTGACTGTTTATTTATTTAGGACATTCCACTTTACAAGTAAACGAGCATAAATTATTCTTAAAAATGTAAATATATAAACTATTTAGAGTGAGCTCTGAAAATGGTCAATTTAATAGGTATAAAATAAAAACAAGGTCTTTTACTTTTTTGTGATTGTTAAAATAAAACATTTCAGTATTATAAATTAATGTGAGTAATGTTTCTAATTTTAACAGTATTATGTACTATGGATTTATATAATACAAAAAGGAAAACAATTTAAGTCCTAAAATACTTTTGAAATAATGAACTTAGTGTTGCATTAACTTTGGATTGATATATTTTTAATAAGTAAACAACAAAAAATGTTCACATTTATATTATAATTTTATTACATAGAATAATATAATTTTGGACATATTTATCAAAAAGCGTTAATATAATTGTTATTAAAATTATTATTATATAAAACATAATTTTAAATTAGATCCACCTATGGTGTATGCATTATTGCGGTTAATTTCACTACCCAGAAAAACTGATTATAACACATTTGATCATTTAATTTATCAAAAAACAACAACAATAATTAGGAATAATGTAAATTTTTTTTAAAACGTTCAAGAACAAATTGTTTATAGATATTTGTAGTATTTATAAGAGTTTAAGTCATATTTAGTTATAATTTTTATATTATAAACGGTGGACAAGGGTGTAAAAATGTTTGATTACAATATAAGAACCACAAAAATACATGACCCAAATTAAAATACTACTAATATTTTATTATTAATTGAAGGAGGATATGTTTAGCATAAATTTAAATACACGACCAAAAGCAGTTTAAGTTCCATAATTTATATACAATAAATAAGCTGAATTTCGCATTTGGCGATTATTTGCATTCCATCATTTGCGCTTTAAAAAACTTATAATTATATTTGGAATTATTATCTTTGATAATCAATCTCTAAATTGAAAAATAAAACCTAATAAAAATACAAACCATAATACATACACATACATTGATTTAATACAATATATTTTTCAATAGACAGCAAGAATTTTCATGGTTTTAATCTATATTAAAAATATATTTTTATTTACTTCGATTATTGAAAAAAACGGATAGAACGCATAAATAAAATAACCTATATAATATATATACTTTATGCTTATAGCATCGAAACTATTACCGTTGTCGGCTACGCGTATACTTGGCGCAGGAAGCCAGGATGCCGTTAATAGGCCTTGGCTATCCCGGGTTTCTCCTATCGAGGTAGAGTCCAAGGCAATGCATGGGCCCACGTAACTTGATGGAACCGTAGGTGGCAGATAACAACACGTCTCCATCTCAGAGACAGTCACAAATATTCAAATAAGTGACCGTGAACCAAGGGTTTCCCGGGGGTTGATCTACGGCCCTAACTGCTTGGTGGATCATATGCGTTACACGTTACCTCCTATCAGGGGTTAGGTAGACTAAAAAATAAAAATCCCTCCTAAGGGTACAGTGTATGTGAAGGGTAGTACAGCGTGCGATCGAAGGATGTGTTGCCCTACGTCGTTGGCTCGTTAAAACGCCGGGAGATGCCGGAGCAAGGTCACCGTACTGGTTGAGGTGTGTGAACTGAACTATGGATTTGCCACCCGGGTGTGGCCCCAGCACTTCAGACTAAATCTCGGCCAACATTTGGCCGTAGACATTGTGGTTTCTAGGCGTATAGGTAGCAGATGACTGGTGCTATTTTAAGGCCCATTTGACGGGAGAAAAATGGACGCGCAAGTTACTCAAGGTATGTCTCACTGATGACACATGCACAAATAGTAGCATGGGTGTTCCTAATGCCCCATTGTAGACACCTTGTAACTGTAAAAACCCGGATCGAGCTCGATCTGAATTGGATTCGAATGGGTTGGGTTTCATTACGATGGTAAAGCTGTTGAGGCCACTGCGCCCATTAGTGCGCATCGACGTGAAAATGCGGTACGAGCTCTCAGAATGATCTGTCTTAATCAGCGTTAAGTTGATTGGTGCCTTGTCCTGCAACTAACTCTCAACCGGGGAATCTTCTGCTGTATCCCTTGAATAGTGCCCCGTGCTAATAGAAGGTGATAGGGTCAGTAAACTTTTGGGTTCCTTATAAACTTATAACATAATATTTGCCAGCATGTTCAAATAAATATTAATTTAATTCTATAAAAAGATTATTGTACCTATAATTCTTTTATAGGTACAATAACAAAAACAAAAACAAATAAAAATTATAATGTAAAGTTTACATTGTAAATTATACTAGCGAATAAAACTAAGTTATTTCTTGAAGACATTGTCAAGGGAACATCATTCCGCGGAATGAAAAATTATGTAAGGATATAAAATGAAATTTCCAACGTTAATTCGGTTTATAATATAGTGATTTCGCGTTTTTGTTTGAATATTTAAAAATGTTTATGGTTCGATCGCCAATCACACGGCGCTTTGTATAGGCAATTTTGCTACAACTGTGCATTGTATGTTTTCATCTCAACTTAATATATTAGTATGACATGTAGTTTATAGGATCATAGGATCATATATATATATATAAATATTAATAACATTAGACTTTTAATTCAAATCAAATTAAAATACGATCTCTTAGAAATTTCCATAGGTCAAAATATGGCTATATAGTTTATATTGCTTTTAATGAAATTAACTGAGGGTTTTTCACTTATATTGTCCTAGTTAACTTTTTTTCACATTATATTTAGATATCTATCTATAGTTCTATCTGATTCTGTAATATCTCTCTCTATATATATATGTGTGTATTGAATTACTACTTAAATAAAAAATATTATAATTTATTCACTTATTATTCGCAAGCTACATTTCTTTAATTAATATAATATCGAGGATGATAATAATAATTTAATATTAACCAATGTGTTGATTTTTAAAAAAATAATTAATACACAAATTAACAGAGTATTACCTAATGTTTTATTTTATTTTCCAATATGTAAAATTAAATTCTAGTTTCCAATTTTTCGTTATCTTAACAATGTAGTATGTGTGATAAATTATGGTTTGTATAATATAAAAGATATACAATAAATTGGACAATGAATTATTCACCCTTAATATAATTATTAGAGCAACTTGAATGCATGAAATGTGGATATAAATTATTAATTTAAGAATAAAATAATAGAGTATAATTTTTAAAATTGAATGATTTCATATTAATTCATATACATTTTTAAAAAAATACGTCCATTTTTTAGATATCCCGGATTTATTTATTATTTATTTTATAAATGAAATTTTTCCCCTATTGTCTGATTAATACTATAACAGAAATAAATTAATGCATACAACTATAAATTTCGAATAAAAATAATTTAACCAACATAAAAATATTAAAAATTATATATTAAAAATACTTAAAAAAATTTCAAAATGTAATTTAAATTATAGACTTTACAAATATTAAATAACATTTCTCATATTTAAGATAATTGAGTATTTTAAACAATAGTGTATATTTAAATAATTGTATTACAATCATAAATTAATTTCCCGGTGTAATTAAATTCGGATTAAATATTGTAAACAATGTATTCTATATTTCAAATTTGTACTTAAGTTTAAATTCGAATAAAACAGTGGGTTTTAAAACTTCTAACATAAATTTCAGTCATGATGATATTAAAAGATTCAACAAACTAACTTAAATTTAGTAATTCATTCATTTCTATATACATATATACAATTATATATTAAGATATATATATATATATAAATTCATTCATTCAAACCCACTATTATTCCATATGAATTTATATTTTTCATCGATATTAAAGTATATAACATAGAGTAAAACTCGTTTCTTCTGAGGTTCTGTTACTAGTGCATTTTTATTTTCTAAGAAATTCTTAAAGAATGTCTTATTTGTTTTTCAAACGTTTACGCATATTAAACAAGTAAACCTACCGAATGATATAATTCAAATAAAAATATTTTGATATAAAATCATAAAAATAAAAGACATTCATATTTTCAGTTCACATTATATGATTAATAAATGTTTTATTATTAAAAGAATTATAAAACATAACGTATATTATTAAAGAATATTATATAAATTTTCATTAAACATATACGTAATGTTTTAATATAAATTATCTAACACGTTTATATGTCTTAATACATAATATTAAAATACATCATCACATGCGTATTTTTAGTAAAAATAAAATGTATATTTATGTTTTATCAAATATTTTAAATAATTGTTTTCCATTAACTCTAATAATGATACTTAAGTCATTTTTACATGAATCAATGCGATCAACATAACTCAATTATGTTTCTAGTTTTCGATAAAGTCCAGATTGAGGTTCATTTCTCCAATAATATATTATGTGTTAATATTTAATGTATATTAAATATTTATTTGTACATAAATTATGCACATTTCATCATATTTTATTTATCGTAATTTATTCATCATAATACATTTATTTGTTATATTATATCATAATTTTACATTAATCCAAATAATATCGAGAATCAACGCATTTAATTACGATAAAGGTATTTTTAAAATGAAACTTTGTTTATATTGTTGAGAAATAATCATCAATATTTTTATGTTAGTAATATGTAATGCAAATCTTGAAAATTTATCCATATGTGGAATCAAAAACCTATTCTGTTTTTGTCAAATTGTAAATTTTTGCTAAAATAATTGCACTACAAATTGTTGACCTTGATAACTATAAATACTTTTTTATATGTGACACAATTCATATGAATTGTATATAACATTGTACGATAACGTAAATTCAGAATTAAAACTACAAAAATTATATTACATATCAAAATAAGTGATCTTATGTAAGAAAACTCTTATAATACAATAATATATTTTGAAATAAATGTAGTGAGATCAAAATCATAGGTTCAATTGCTGCAGAAACAAAGAATATAATTAATTGATTTTACTTAATAAAAAATACTCAACATGTATACGATAATATGGAAACGTCCTGTAAAATATTATGCATTTATTATTTAATTTTCGTAGTTTGTTTAGTTTATTTTAATTATATCCAGTTCTAATTTAGTTTAATAATTCGTACATTATATTATATTTAAAAAAAACTATAAATCTACATTAAAACAATGATCTCGGCATTTTATTTACATTATTATAATTTTTGATTAATTTATCTCTATAATAAAATATATATAAGAGAACTTGTGATTATTTTATACACAAAATGTTTGAAACCCAAATCACAAAAATTATACACAATAACCGCGTATACGTATTTCGACAACTACGTTGTCATCATCAACGCAAGCTACTTATCTCTATAGCCTAAACAAAAGAGCTTGTTATATCTGATCGGTTTAGATGCGATTTAATGACTGCAAATTATTCATTTCCTCTGAAAAATTATGGATTACAGTAAACTGTACTTACATTAGTAATAATTAAATACTCATAAATTACCAAAAAATATGATTCAAACATAAATGTTTTACATAAAAAAATGATAAGCCCGAAAACGAAATAAAATAGTTACAAATATTTCATTTCAGCAATTTATTATTAAAGTGCTTACACTAGAGCAACGAAATAAATAAATTGTCTAAGGAAAATAAACCACTCGTTGTACAACAAATGTAGATAAATATATATTATATATGTTCTGTTGAAGAAATAAGTCTCTACACAATATACACACACATACAATAAATACAGGGAAGAATCTATCGACAGCTGTCAACAAAAATGTACGTTATAAATAGATTTCTTATCAAATATAAAATATGTGATGAAACGTATAATATTATTAACATTTACTGAATTTAAGATATTAATTTTAACCATATTTTTTACATTGCTAATAATTTATTTCAATCATATTTACTTTCCAATTGTACAAAAACTAAACTTATTGTAAAACGATTTTTACGATACAAACGTTATAAATATGTTGATGATTTTATAACTAATCTAAATTAATTTTATTACTACTTACCTAGTATGACATTATTCTTATTCTTATTCTTATTCTTATTATTATTATTATAATCACATATATATATATATATATATTACTATAGACTTTCGTGCACACAAAATATACAATTATGAATGTGTTGGAGTATAGTTACAACACTCGACCAGTAACTACGCTCTGAGGATGGACTCTGAAACGAGTCCGAAACGTCAGCCCAAAACTACACACATGGATATACCTGAAAACATTGTCAGACAAATATACAATTATTTATCAAAAGCACTGAGTTTCTGTCAGTCCTAAATTTTAAGGGTGGATATTTCCTTTTATCTAGGTTAAATGAAATACAAGTAGGTTCCTAACTAATGTTTTTTTTAGGCAGTATAGTTACAACATTCGACAAGGTAACTACGCTCTGAGGATGGAACTCTGAAATGAGTCCGAAACGTCAGCCTAAAAATATACACGTGGATAAATCTGAAAACATTGGCAGAAAATTAACAATCCATGAAAGCTTCAACACATTCATAGTTTTTCAACTACCTCAATGGTTTCGGCGGTGGACGTGCTTATTGGTCGACCACTTCTTGCTTCATCTTCAACACTTTCTTGACCTGAATTAAATTTTGTACACCAAACCAATACACTTTTTCGAGACATTACTTAAGAACCATAAACTTCGGTTATTTTTCAATGAATTTCAGTCGAAGTATTTTGAAAATTAAAAAACCGAATGACAGCGCGGACTTTTGTGCAACTTAAATATTGGTTTTCCATGTTTACATTTACGTAGCAGACGGAACACTAAATTATAATAGTCATATCATATAGAATATGTCGATTATTACCTAAATTCTCAATTCTGAAAAATTCCGGCCGATATGGTTCATTGTTTACATTAAAAATAACTTTGTACCTTATTTATCGGACAACCCTCGTATTTCTCATACGGAGTTAAAGTGTAATACATTTTGCTAGAATTCTCACACTACCGAATTTAATCATCTGAAATGGCTCAACTGTACCAACTGCCAACTGTCAACCGACCCAACTAGCTCAACCGGATAAACCACAACATAAGTATTAATTAAAATTAGAATAGACTAAAATTATTTTCTTTTAAAATATGTTTTAATTAAAATTAAAATTAAATTAGACTATGTACTTATATTTTAATAAAATAAATGAACTTTTTATAAATCTTATATATTTTAAATTTAAAATATACTGTTTACATCTAAAACAGTTTTTAATGTTGCGTATTACAAATAACAACAAAGACTGGTTTTTGAAATTTATTTACATTTATTATTTTTAATTTAAATTATACAAAAACAAAATTTTCCATTCATAACGTAAATACTTAATTTAAAATATCAAAATAATCACGTACCTATTACTAATGCATTCGTTTCAAAATAAATTCAAATTAACAATTAAATATTGTTTAGCCATCGTAAGATTAATTATGTAAAAATGATTTGATCTTAATTAGTTTTTCTAGAAAATCATATAAACTTTCATTTAATGTATTAATAAAGATTTCAAATAACTCACGATGATTTTGTATTATATGATATTATACGTTTAACAGAAACGTCTCATTAAAAACCCCCAATTATAACCCAATGTGTAAAATATAATAAGATAATATTTTTAAAAAATAGGTAAATAATTTAAAATACATATATATATATATATATATATATATATGTAATACATATACATTATATATATATATATATAAGCAAAAGTTCACTAACTGATTAAACACGATATCTCAAAAATTACTTGATCTATAAAGCAGGTAAATTAGTTAATAGTTAGGATAGTTTAAAGATAGGAGACGTCAGCTAAGAACAAATTTTGCAATAAAGCTGAATTAAATGGGGGGTCAAATACGTAGGTTATTGTTAAGTTTATATGAAAGTCCAGTATTTTGCTGCAAGATACATAAAAATGAGTTATTCTAGTTTAATTCTATAAACCAGAATAATTCAATTATAATACCTCTCACTCACTGATCGCTACTTCTCAAAAACTACGCAACGTATGAACTTTAAATTTAGTATAGTTTTTCTAGATGTGCAGTAAGAACGGATTTTAAGAAATGTTGCGATTAAGTGGATTAATTATCACGTTTACTGCCAATTAATATAGTGCGGCGATCTGCGGGTTTCCAGTTACTTGTGACCCGTCCTAATGTCCGTCAATTACGTATATGACACTAGCATGAACTTATCGTTTTAATAATGAAAATTGTTCCAAGAAGTTTATCTATAAAAATTATTATAATAAAGTTTATCGATAAAATTAATTCACGCATACATTTGTTTTTATTGCATTTAAGTTGCTATTGTTATGAACGAATATTTTATCAATGCTATATTATACTAGCAGAATACCCGTGCGTTGCAAGGGGCAAATGTAGAATATTTCACGATGGACTATAAGGTATTCCAATAGTCAATCATTATGGGGAACAATATTCAAAGTGCTATTCGAGTGTTTTTGGATATACGATAGTTTTCGTTTTTCGGTCTAGTGCGTACACGAATAAATCAGAAGGTTTTCCGACACGTGAGTAGGCCACATACAGTTGTCCATGCGAGAAACATGGATTCCCCAAATCCAGACCATACACTTACAGCGATTGTCCCTGGGTTTAGTTGACAGTCATTGCAAAAGCAAGATGTACAGGAAACTGCAAACGTTTGAATTCAAATGGCATATCAGTTGGGATCATTGGAATTCGTGGCAACAGTACATCTTTTCCTTTCCCATTCAAAACTGCAGCTTCGATGAGATTGTTTATAATATTTTTCACCAAAAGTCTTGTACCGCTGCAAAGTTATGGTGGATTGATGTTTCAGAGAAGAACAATAGGCACGCCAATTTTCAATGTTAGAAAGTACGGTAGCATACCTGGCAAATCGAGTGAATTCAAGAATTCCGTGAGGTAATTGACAGCTTTGTCATCATTCATCACAGTATCGATACACATGTACATTGTCGCATAGCCTGATATTCCGTCTTGAATGCTGAAATTGATGGCAATGACATCATTGTTCGTAGCTGCAAATATAGCACGTCCACTAAGTCACTGATGATTTTTATAATTCCGCGCAATATTTGGGAAAACGTTTTGAATTAATTCGTTTTTGGAAGATATCATCTTACAAAAGTTTGTTGGCAATGAGATACAATGCGTAGAATAGTCAATTGCCAACTTCCCATTCCCAATATCCAGCAAATGTTTTGCAAAACGTTCGGCGAATGCATCATTTTGTAGTTGAACACGCATATTGGTTTTCAAAGTCAATTTGTTGACATGTTGCCATAGAACTGAAGATTTGAAACATGCATGAAGTTCATCAGCGGGTGTTTAATGTGGTATCACTGGCAGAGTTTGTCAAAAATCCCCTGACAATAGAATGAGTGCTCTAAAAGTGAGTGGCCTAAAGCGTCGGACGAATATAAATTCGGATGTCCTTCAACTGGTTTGCCCTGTTTACGACGTTAAAAAATTTTGGCTGATGCATTCCATGTGTAGTATTTTAGCATTTCTGAGTAAAGAAGCGTTCTTGTGAACAAATCATCCGTACACAAAGAGAAGAACGCAGTTAACGTTATTTGTGATGGCAAAAATGCCCTTGCATGTACATTTTCCGTTGTAAAATACACGCGCTGTCCATTCTCAATATGCACAGCCAAATGAACAACTGTTGGATGACGTTTATGAATAGGAAATGAAAAAATACGCAGAAAACATATATAATATGATTTCTTGTTGCACCGAACGATGTCATTTGAAGACATGAATTGTACTTGCGTATGTTTGCCAAGAAATGTTTCGACTGGATTGATACCAACGTTGATAATGGTTCAGGTGGTAAATGCAATTCTGGCAATTTCATTTTCCACCTGTATAGCACATTCCTAGAGTTTCGTTTTTGAATTTCAATGCACGGTAAGATTCGCATAACTTGTCCATTTTTCTAATGATGACACATGGATGGCGATTGTAATCATATTCCGCATCGTAATGGAACGCAGGAAAATCCAATTCAACGTGCAGCGTCCGTCTGGATCGATCATAGTGTTCTCTTCTTAAAGTCAGACTTGCTCTCCGTTGGTCAATGGTATAAGTCAAGTGGCCTTGAGCAGTTCGTTCTCGGTCGATTTCTAATCGTGATGCTCGCTGCTCTCCAGTTTCAATTGATCGGGTATGAGTAGCTCGTTCTCGCATGGTTTCCAATCGTGATGCTTGTTTCTCGGTTGTTTCGGAAGCTCGAAAGGACTTTATTGTTCATGCTAGAGATGTAGATCGGCCAATCGATTTCCGTTTGAGGGGCGTAACTGTCGATGATATAGTGGAGAAATTTGTAATCAGAATCTGACATAGGTAGAAGCACGATGATAGATTTACCCTTAGATTTTAAAAGTTGGCATGTAATTCTCACGTACGACGCTAAAACGTTGACGATAAAAGTCGATAAAGGCTACATTACCATTGCTACTACACGCAAACTATCTACACCTTTGCAAGGTGAAAAATAACTAATTATCCTTTTTTTTACGGTTGCCCTTGGTAATCATCTGACGTCACACCCTTAATTACGGCGAAAGGTAAACAACTCGTAGTTGCAAAGGACCACAGGTTTACCGGTGCCGGGTTTTGAAAACTTTTAATAGACAAAATCATCCCGGGACCACGCTGAGTATGTAGGAAAAAATCCTATCAAAATCCATCCAGCGGTTTGGCCAGACATCGATAACATACATACAGACACCAATTCATTTATATATATATATAGATTAGTATAGTATAGTATAGTATAGTATGGGGCCCCGGACGATACGGTGGAGCATACCTTGTTCCACTGTTCGTTCTGGGATGAACACCGCCTGGGACTGGGGCATTCCATGGGGCGCCGGTTGCGGCCGGAGGACGTCCCCGAGATCCTCCTGGGTCGCGGAAGACCTCCCGGTAGACTCGACGGAGAGGGCGGCGGCTAAAGCCACGGCGGACGGGATATTGCAGCGGTTCTGCGCGATGGTGAAAGCAATCTTGTCAGAAAAGAAGAAGGCGGAGCGGGAGCGGGAAAGAGATCTTCAACAACAAAATAGCTAAGTTTTGTAATTGTGTGCCGAAGGCCAACTTAGAGTGGTTGGAGGCCCCCGTATGTTGTTAATATTGTAAATATTGTTTGTAATTATTGTTTGTTTTTCGTGTGAAATAAATGATATGGAGCCTGGTGGCAGTATTGTGAAAACGGTTCCCACCAGGCTCTATGTTTAAAGAGCGGAAAAAAAAAGTATAGTATAGTATATATATAATGGCCTACGTGACATTGTGGACGTCCGGCGACAAGTATGCTTTGGTCAGCGAATTCCAAAGGCACATGTACTAGACGGGCATGATTATAAAAGTAGTCAGTCGTAACAGATCAACGATGATACAGACCCTCTTAGTACTTTTTATTTTATAATTGTATTTTAATATGTAATAAACACTTAAAAATATACTCAACAACCAATTTCGTTCTCCAATATTCCTTACGGTACTAGCAAGAACATATCATTATGACTATAATAACATGAATTTTTTGTTTCAGACCATCAATGATTATTGTTTATTCAATTATTTCTACTCTAATCTATTCAAACATTCAAAAATAAAGAAGTTTTACAAAAATAGCTTTATTATAAGTGATTCGAAAACAACTATGAATATTATTTTGGGTTCGATAAATATAATTGTCTCTATATTTTCTTTTTAGCCATTTTATGTTTAGCAGAGAAGCAAAAAATTAAAATATTTTAACTGTTGGTTGTTGTGGACCATTTACACTTAATAAGTATGATGAAATGTACAATATTTAATTAATTAATGCGTTTAAAATAAAATAAAAATCAAAGTTAAACTTAAATCTTTTCTTTTTATTTAACGCTAGATCATACGCTACACGGTCTAAAAGACCGGGCTTTAAGAATTATGTTCATTGTTTCACAAATACGAAATATTAAACTGAACCAACCTAGCTACTTTCTAATTAGGTGATAAACTAAAATTAGATACAGCTTCCAACTGTATACGATCTGATGTCTGTATTATGGAAGAGTTCAAAGTTCATTACCTATTAAAATACGGTCTAAAAGACTGTGTGCATGCTATACTGTGACATTTATAAGCAATTTAATTTTATGAAAACTCAATTATGGATTATTTTTAAACTGTATTTCCTAATAATTTTTGGCCGATAAATGTTTATCAAACATTATTTTATATTCATTGCGACTGGCGAGATTGTTGTTAGTTGACACTGGTTCACCATACTATGTGTTACCATATAATACACATACGGATAAAACGCAAGCGTATATTACGTCATACAATCCAATACAAATATTATCGTAGACGAGTACATCGTTTGGAGATTTCTATCATTTATCATCATTACGTTTTATTTTTACCAGGTAATTTTTTGTTTTAGTCGCACTATATTTCCAACGTTATTTTACATTATATTATTTTTTCATTAGTAAAATGGACAGAGATCGAATTCGTTTACTTCTCGAAAATATTGAAAATGATAATACTAAGTTTGACGAAATCGGTAGCAGTGATGAAGACGTAGTTGATGAGATAAAATATATTATTACTGACTATATTTCTTATAAATACTATATTATATCATTCACCTATATACTTTTCAATTGTAATAGTTTTAAATTTCTGATGACTTTTTTTTCTCACAAAATGTTCAATAACAATGACATTGATCAAAAAAGTAAAAAAGTGGTTAGAGTTTAAAAATAATACGACTAATCAAATATTGAAATCTATAGACATAAATAATATGATAAGATATAATTTTAAAATAATCGTTTAATTAATTGAGAAAAAAATGCTATAATTATTTTAATATCGTACTCACCAACATTGGATTCTCCCATATCACCAATCATCACATCAGACTCTGTAAAATAATGCAACCGATTTAATATTTGAATATATCATTTTTTTTGTTCTATATAAAATACGAATCAAAATCATGATATTAATATTATCATTATTAAAAAATAACAGAACATCGACATTTATGGTGAACACTTTACAGGATATATTTATTTTCGCGTTTATTTCATGTTCTATGAATTTTTAAATTTTTTTTTTTATAAATTATTCAACCAAACCATGTGAAATAAACTTAATATTATTTATCTTAATAAATGTTTTGAAAAAAGATGTATCCATTTGTTATTCCAATATTACTGCTTTATAATATGTTTTTGATTTTTGTAATCAATCTCACGTAAAAGATACACATGTAACACACATGTTAAACGACAATGTACCTATCGAGAATTTGTTGTGATGTCAAAATGTTGCATATTCCTAATGTCTTTTTCATGCAAACAATTTATTGAAAAACGAATGAAATAAGATTTCAATAATATATTTACGATCACCTAAACCGTAGTTTAACAAATATACACACGATTATTTATATACAGTTAAATTATAAACTGATTTCTAGCAATAGCTTAATGTTATTAAACTTAAAATATTTTAAAAAATTGACAGAAAAAAACTGAGTTTTCTGTGTTGTTAAATGTAGTTTTTACATTATTCAGGTGAATATAACAGCATATAAATACGCATAAAAAGATAAATATTATTATTAATTTAAAAAATTACAAACTATAAACAATTCATTTGAAATGTATTCATATTTTTAATGTACAACTCATACTATTGTTTAAAATTTAAAGACTACAAACATATATGTTATACGAATGCTTACTAACAAATTTTTGACTCAATCACATACATAATCTATGTAAATATAAAAAAAAACTACAAATAAGATAATCATGTTGAAATTTATATAAAAGTTAGTCCAACTAAGGAAATAATGAACTATAAGAATATTACCTACTTCTATAATATCATCAAAATAATTAATTTTTTTTTAAATTTATTTAAATTTTATGTTGTAATATAACATAATATATTTAATATATTTAAAAAAAAAACGAAATATAATTTAAAATTGTCGTACATAAAATTTCCGCTGGAAATTAGCTAGCTACAATACCAGTATGAGTTCATATTTATGTTGAAAATACATACACCACTGTAATAGTATTTTTACTATTATCTTAAATGCTTTCATTAGTATAAATAATACATTTTAATATTTTTATTTACACAATTTTTTTTATTATTTTGGTTCTCTAATAAATAGAAAAGTTTGGAGGTCAATATCGCATAAAATATTTTTATTTTCATTTACGTAAATTACAACTTATTCGACTCTTTGACTATCACAGTTTAATTGCACCGTACAATTAACAATGTTACCAAAAGCTGACAATGTTTCATTATAAATTACTTTAGATCTTTGAAATGAGTTTTAAAATTCATATAAAAGATCAGATATGTGTTATTTATTTCTTTAATACAATAAAATTATATCTTGTACTATATTTTATATTATATCTTATATTTTTTCTTTTGATGTATTAATTTTGGTGAAAAATCTTATAACAAATACGAGAAACAATAAAATAAAGAAACAATTATTTCATTTACACTACAAAAAATTGTACAAACAGATAATTTATTATGGTTTTTATCATATCTAAATAAAAACACATCCTTAAAAAAAATTATTTTGTCTTCATATTATATTATTCTTGTACATATTTTAATCGGAATATGAAGTGAACACCTATGTGATAACTAACGAGGTTGTAATAATAACTTCTTCACTTCCAGGCTAAGAAACTCATTTGTCAGATTGATAAATGCTATACCAATCGTTTATTATCAAATAAATCTATTTCATATTTAATATTATAAATTTAACCCTGAATGCTAATCCACGAAAATGAACGTACCTGTATGTACTTGCGATTATACACTATCATGTACTAATTATAATTATTGATTAGTGAACTAATGAACTAATTTTAATATCTAAGCTATTCGTGTTAGAAAGGTTATATTAAAAGTCAGTTAATTCATATTATTTATAGATATCAAAACTTATAATAGAATCTACTAATTTAAATTGCTATCAAAATAAAATCCACGAAAAATATCATTCATTTTACCCACATCAAAGTGAGATTAGAATTATTTGTCAAACAATATTTTAAATGTTATCGTATTATACTAATTAAAATCACTAAGATAAAATATAATTTTTAGTTGTCACACATAACAAAAAAATTGTGAACTCTAAATAATTGAGCTGTCAATTAAGTTAACATTTTTTTTCTAAACAAAACAAAAATGTGTATAGAAAACTAATATTTAAAGGAAATCAATTTCACTTAAATTTTACATTTTTTGTTACATTTTAGTAGTTAGTTAGTTTTATTTATTCGTCATAATTCCACAATTAACTGAGTTAATTGTTAAAACAATTTAAATTGTTTATTGTTATTTCAATAACATAAAACTCTGTATGATTTTCTGGCATTGTTGTTATTTTATATTAGTAAATTATCTTTTTATTTTTCAATAACATAAATAATAATAATAATAATAATAATAAAATATTTCAATTATATTCTTCCGTTATAAATTAAATGATATTGGCTTTTGATCCCAAAATATTTTATCATAAAAGTAATATTCAATTTAAGTTTTTTCATAATTCTCCTTACATTTTCCCTTTGCAAAGCCCATGAAAAACATAATTAAAAGAATTCAAATATATTTTTGAAAATAAAATACTATGAGTCGACAAAATCACTTCAAACTAAAATCTGGTTCCATTTATTTATAAAGAATTACTACTAATATCTTACTCTAGTATATTTCTTGAATATTTAAGGATAACAAATTCACCATCGATTAATAAACGTATATTCAACAAATATTCCGAAATTAATTAAATGGCTTAATCATACTATAACAACAATTTCTTCATTTGTTTCCTTTTAATAAAATTCCATCGCCCGTTTGTTATATTCGTCTAACTAATAGACACAACAGCAAAATTACATTACGTCTAACTTAAACTGTGGCATTTAAGTTTAATTTAGAGTTTGAACACTTATTACTAAATTTTAAGTGAATTATATTTTCGAATACACCTTATAGCTTTTTTACAAAATATCGTTTAATAAAAAATTTATAAAATAAAAATTTTGATTTATTTGAAATAGCTGTAACTTTGGTATCAGACAACATCTTGCAAAAAATGTATGAAAATCATTGAAAAATAATATTTTATTCAAATTTCGTAAGAAATTTTTAAACTCTAAATTTAATCCAAATTCTATAATGAAAGTTTTACTAAGTTCATTTTGCAGTATTGACTGCTAGAAAGAGAAAATAAACGAGTGAATGATGTCCCATTTAATAATTAAATTAATAAACATATTTTATGTTGTAAATACATTAATTTAACAACCGTCATAATCATCACCAAGATTTATGGTAAAATACCTACGGAACACTGAAATTTAAAAACACGGAGGTGTGAAATAATTTGGCATAACATTATGATATATTTCTCACTACAATAATTTTGTATCATTTTGATTTGAAAAAATGGCAATATGTATGAAGTAAAATATTCACTAAGGATAACTTATTTTGATCAAAAACTTGGTATTTCAGTTATTATATTGTATAAGCAAAATAAAAATAAAAATTTAATTTTGATAAGATAAATGTAAGTTGTATTATAAAAATATATGAAAACTATTATATACTCTCATTATATAGTTTCACAAATTTGTAAATGTCTGCTATACTATAAATTCATTAGCTACCCAGTAAACATTTCATATAATTTTGTACTTTAAACAGTCGGTCAATGTCTCATAAACTGAACAAAACTCGTTAACTAAATATTTTTACCAAACTTTGTGTGAATTATAGTTATTGTAACTTGAATAAGCTAATAAGTGAGATAATATTTAAAGATTTGTATTCATTTTTTCAAGGGAAAATATAAACCAACACATAATAAAGGTCAAGTCTTTTTGGCATTCAATGGTTAAACTTAATTTATAGATGATACGTAGAATGAGTGAATTAATTTTGTTTTCTACATTTCAATGTCGCAACGATGGAACGAAAAGTATATCACACAAACTCTTTCACACCTTTATGATATTGTTTTATAAAACATCATTACACGACTTAAACCATCGCATCAAACATTTATTTCATAAACAAAACGTTTAAATATATAGTAGTAATATAAAATACCAAAACTATACATATTTTGGGTAAGTATAATATATAATATATAATCTACATATATATATAATAAAGTATATATAAAGTAATCTATATTCCTAAAAGTTTAAGTTAATGGATATTTTTTAAATGTATAAAAAATTCGAAATAATTTTTAAAATTTATTTTGCATCGTGTAGGTTTTATAGTTTATATATTTTTACGATAATTATATCGAAATGTCTATTTGGTCTTTAGTGTCTGCTTTAAAAGCTGCAATAACAATTTTGAAAATGGTATAAGTTGCTCACGAAAACCATTTTCTTCTTACATATTAGTTCATATGAAATTTCTCAAAAACCTTTTAAACAATATGAATAGGTACATATAATTAGTACGTGATCCTATTTAAATATTAATTTAACTATAAACTCTACATTTGCAATCCCTATTGAAACAAATCATTCAATTTGAACAAATTCAATTTATAAATAAAATATTTGGGATATTAATTATTATTTTTCAACAAGTCAATAATTAAATTATCAAATTTGTATGCATTTAAATTATTATTTATGTACATATACCTATTGATATTTAAATTATTTTTGTATAATGTACCTTATATTGATCCAATATTATGTATAATAATTGTAATTACAATGCAATATAACTATATTAGTATCTAAAATAATTTTGTATTATACTAACAATATTAATAAATATATATCAAATCGTATATTTTATATCAATAACAAATTCAAAACAATCTTTAATAGTTTTCATTTTATACACATTTAAGATTTTGCATTAAAAATAAACATCGATTGTTTAATTAATTTTCGAACTAGCTACATAAAAATATACATAAAAATAATTTTAAAATGTATAAATAATTATAAAATGTATAATTTATTTTATAAATGTATATTTACAATTTTGACAATCATTTCATTATACACAACATCAATTATAATAAAAAAATAAAATAAAATAAAAAATAATTTTTACTAAAATATATTGAAATATATTTTTATTTCTTTTGACACTCATTGTATTATATTATACACTAATTGAATTACACGGCTTGTCTACCTTTTTCTTTTAGTACCAAGTTAGAACTTGATCGTAGATTTAATTTTACCTTTCTTATCTTAAAAAATAATTCTTTGAGGACCTGTCCATTTGACGGTAACTTAGCACCAACAATTTGACTTTCAATATGATCGATTAAAAAAATTTTGTCACAATTTCTTGTATCCATATTTAATTTTATAACGAATATACACAATACAAATTTTCACTAAATCCCACACTACATACTTCACAATACTCACGAACACCAACTGAACGTTGTATTGATTATATTGGTTTAGAACAGATAATATATTTAATCTTATAAAACTGGAACTTGTACGTTATTTTCAAATATTTCTAGGAAATGCCTACAGATAAGAAAAAGTAAGTTTAAATTATACTGTGTTTATCTGAGAGTAAATAATATACTTTATCTTAACATCAAATTGAACAAAATGTATACAATATGATTTTAATAATTGCAATCATAATGTAAGTTACATTAATAAAACCCAAAAAATCAATATTTCTTAAAATATATCTAAAAATGATGTAATGCAATTTATTCACAAAAATACTAATTTAATGAATAAATGTCGTATATAACTTCATTTAGATAATTGTGTATGTTACAAAAAATATTCTAAACATTTTTGTCGTAAATATTAAAATTAAACAGATATCACAAATAAATATAATTTATATACAAAAATACCCCATCAAGCGATTATCAACCCCTTTGCGTTTCCAGAAAGAATTTCTTAATTGTCTTCAAATTTTTAAAAATTAAGTTTTTATTATATGGAACAAGTAACGGGGACGTCTCAATAAAAATGTTGAAAAAAAATTGGCCTCTATTCATAAGAGCCACCCTAATATATATGTATATACAATTTTATCAGAAACAATTTTATCTGAATAACATTCTAATTATCAATAATAAAAAATAACATAAATATTCTTAATTGTTCTAAGTAAAGAGGTATTCTAAAATTGAGAGCATTCATCAATAATATGAAACAACTTAGAAACAACAAAATATTATGGTATTACCTTAAGCATATAAATAACTTTTCTGTGTACCTATTTCATCTATTGTGTTTATTTGTTTTTGATATTAATTAATGATTAATAAATTTGTGAGTAGATATCAAATAATTACAAGTTTGTTAACAATCTAGATAAACGTATATGATCATATAGAATATTGAACTAATAGGTTATTATTAATTAACAGTTAAACTTAAGATAAAAATCTAAAAAAAGTAGAAACTAATAATATTGAACAGTTCTTCATACAATTTCGTTCTTATAAATTGTAAATGTAAAAAATAAATAAATGTTTTGATATTTAAAATATTTTATGCCTTTAAAAAAAAAATAATAATAAAGATAATGAACGAGGAAAGTAATCAATATATAATAAAATGAACAAATATGATTATTTTTATGTAAAAATGAAGTGTTATAATTAATTTAAATTCAATTTGAAACAAGATATATTTATAGACAGAAAATCTGACAGAAAATCAATATTTTAAATTGTATAGATTGTTTTGTGTATTATTGATTTTAACAATACGTACCAAAAACTGTGAGATTGACAAGAAACTTAATTTTTGGCTCAGTGTTTACTTGACATTCATAAGAGCCCATGTCTTTAGGAGATACATCTTTGATCTGCAAATTCCAAATAGCCGAATCTCTAAGTGGATGCTGAATTCCAAATTTATCATTATTTGTGAATAAATATGGTCCAGAGCTAAGTATATGCAAGTCACGAATACGAATCCACGACACCTAGAATTTAAAAAAGTAAATTAATAATATTTATTCCTCTCAATATAAATAATTTATCATAAAACTGTACAGGTTGTAATATTTTGTTTTTGAAACAAATAATCGTCGATTTTCGAAATGTCTTGAAAATTTCATTACAATCCAAAATAAATATACATAATTATGATTCATCAATCTTAAGTACACCCATGTATTCTATTTAATTTTTTCTAAAATAAATATACAATTATGAAAAACACGAATATTACTTAATCAAAAAGATTGAAAATTTTTAAAAATTATGAAAAAAATCTAGTTCAACAAACTTAATATAATTAATCAAAAATTATAAAAATTTAAGTATAATTATGTAAATATGTAATTACATTTTTTGGTAACTCTAAACCTGGATAAATATTTAGAAACAAAACCAATGATAATCAGTTCATATCAAAGATAATATTAATTTGATAATTCAAAATATTTTCTGTAGAATACATAATTATGTATTAAACATAAAAATTTTAATTAATCATAGTTATTAAAATAGTATAAACTTATTTAAATTAGGCTTCATATATTTTTTGTAAATTATAATAAAACCTATTTGTTATATATTTATTACTGAAAATAATTTTTACACTGCAAAGTACTAATCATTTGTACTAAAATATAATTTAATATAATAATTTAAAAGTACTTATGTTTTTAAAATGTCACTTACTATAGTACATAATATATAATAATATATATATATATATATATATATATATTATATATATATTATATAATATATATATATATAATATATATATTTTATCATTGCAATATCATGTAATAATTTCACATTTGTTTTATTTTTAATACAAAAACCAGAAAACTAACTAATATAAATATAAATTAATAATACTTTTTAAATTAAACAAAATAATAAATTACAACTTAATTTTAATATTGGTAGTTTAGCAAGCAATATTTCATCAATTTTTGTTCGAATATAAAAACATCACATGGCTAAAATACTTATCAACACAAATACAAAACACAAATATCATAAATTCTATTAGTCTGACATCTAACTTATATCTAATATTTTTTTGGAATAAATTAAACTACATTTCGAAATGGAAATCAAATATCATATATGAAAAATGAATTCTTTTTTATTCAACAATTTAAAAGTTGTCCGTCGCTAGCCTTTCAATCTCAAATCTTTAAAAATTTTAATTCAACTCACATCTTGTACAACTACTGTATATACATTTATTTTCCAAATATAGAAATGTTTTCGTTTTGTTCTAGTAAGCATCCAATTCATTTTCAAATACAACTCCAATAAATCTTAAGAAACAGAAAGTTTTTACGAGTAAGTTTTGTTGGTAGAAATAAGGGAGACAGATTAGTTACGACAGGATAAAGGCCGCACCAAATAATTCACACATTACATTACACTATGTGAAAAAATATCTTTTAACATAAACCACCTCTTTCTTGTTTTGGACGAATGCCTGAGAAATGAAAACTACAAATGAAAAATCAATATTCAAAGTAAAAGTATAAGATCATACACTGAGAAGTTGATCTAAAGATTTTCACTATAACTAAACTATTTTAATAAAAAATCACAGTCATGTACAAGATTAAGTACTTAGTTTTCTTAAGAATGATTTAAGAAAAAAAGTTTTGGTACCATCTGCTGTTATGCATATGTAAACATGATTGTACGAAGACATTTGAAGAAAGAAATTATACAAATATTACAAATATCTACTTAAAAATATTCAACATTCTAAATCTATATAAAAATGTACACCTTTTGTAAAATCTACCCTCTATTAACGAATGTAATGTCAAAATTTAAGCATAAGAATAGATAGTACTAATATAATTTTACCCGGTTTACTTTACGAAATCTATATTAAAGTTCAAATCATTTATACAAGAAATTAACTCATTTGAATAAGTAATGCTATGTCAATTTAATTACAAATTAAAAATAACCTTCAAGTTGTATATTAATTTATAAGTATGAACATATTTTTAGATTAAGCTTCTAATGTAATTAATGAATATTTGTTTATAATAAGTTCTACAATAATTTTTTTTTAGTATACATTTTTTTGAACTGCAAAATGTTTTGAAAAGTCTCGTTTAAACATATGATATATCAGCAGAAACTGAATACAGATATTATGTTTACTTTAAAAATGAAATTTTTCAATTTTCTCGGTAATTTAAAAATGTGGAAGCAAAAAACTTCAAAATAAAAAAAACCACGATAATATAATTACATTCACTGGATTTTTGTTGAAAAAATTGGTTTCAATTTATGGATGTAACAGTGTACTATCGCATTCAAATTTCAAATAGAATAATACAAAACTAGATTTAGAAAGGGAATGAAAATTTAAATGAACATTGATTAATCACTAATTATACATAATTTATGTTATCACTTTCTAGTTGATCTTGTGGCCACATATATCGTCGTAGATGATATATTTGTAATAATACAAAAAAATATTCTGGTAGGTTAGTTATAATTAAATGAGAATAAAAAAATTGGGGTTGTAGGTCCGAGAATCGTTTAAGAAAAAAATACATAAATAAAATAAAATAATAGTAAAAATGAAATAAAAATAAAACAAAATAAATAAACCGTTTTTTTTTTTTTTACCTTGCTGCTCGTACTTGATTTTTTTTTATTGTATCTGTGAATATAATTAATCATACAAAGAGGATTGAGAAAATAGGTTGGGTCGGTGCCTTCACTTCCAATTTGAAATCACCGACAAATTAAACAAGCCAATACGTAGATACACAAAACTGAAATCGGCCTACGGAAAACCGATTTCATCACGAGTAGTGGCTCATAGCTGGAATGTGCGTACACTGACGAAGAGACGTTATCATCGAAAGCTCTATGGTATAATTTTTTGTGTTAATTTTTTGTGGCAGTATTCTTCTATATAAGACTATTTTGGTAATCCAATTACATACTAACCTAACCTATATATAAATATATATATATATATTTATATATACTTTAGACAAATTCAATGTAATAGAATTTATGATTGGACCGTAACTAGGATAAAAATTAGCTGAATATCATTTTTTGGGGATTTACCATAAAACAGACGTTTAAACAAATTTTAAAAAATAAGTACTATAACTTATAACAATAAAAATAAATCACAAAGGTTTCCAAATGTTTGAAGAAACATGATACCTTTATAATATATTTTTTTAATTAAATAATTTTCAAATATAAATTTCTATACCAATACGTAGATGAAATAGAATTATTAACATAATAGATAAAACTAACAAGTTGTTGAAGTAAATTTTTAAATTGTAATACCGCAGAATGCAAAACTAATAGTTATTCTTGTAAATAAATAAATTCTGTTTCTTAAAATGTCATAAACTATAGATTGTGAAATTTTTAATTATATATACTATATATATAAATTTTCCATTAATACCTATGATTTTAAGATATAAGGTTATATATAAGGTTAAGATATAAGAGTAGGCATTATAATTACTTACATTATTGCCTATATAACGCGTTTGACGGCAACACACATTACGTTAATAACCAATTTAATTTTTAGTTTACTAATTTATTCAGTTAAATTGTATCGCGTTACAATCGTTTGAAATTATATAGGATTATTTGAAATTTAATAAAACTTCTGGTCCTTATGAGGCATCAACATTTTTTTCTTAATACAAAACATGACACTATAATATTATTATTGTCACTCGTGATATTTTTTTAACATTAATTGCAGACCAGAGTGTACAACTGCATAACGCTATCAACGTACCTCATAGCATACAATGTTATCAGCTATATTTCTGTCGTCCAATTTCGTTGTAACACGGATTATGTACTTGTTTATAAAATATATTATTTCTACAATAAACATCGTTATGAGTACAAGACGTGATCGTGCATTTAAAATAAGCAGTCGTTGCTAATGGTACCTGTATATCAAATGCCGTCATGCACTCTTCTTAAATGCGTTCCTTACAAACATAAATTAATTAATACCACCAAATTAATGTAATTACAGTCTAAACGACAACTATTAACAAATTTTAATATCGACTATACGTATCAACAAATAAAATCTTCAGTTTCTTAGTATATTAGTATTTTACAATAATAATTATTATCCAAGCAAAATACAACCGAATATTCGTACAAAGTGTGTACATATTTACGTATTATATTTTATATTATAATAATATTAACGAATTATTAACATAAATATTTATATGAGAATGTAGTCTTGTATTTAAAATATCTCATTTCCACCTTATCCTTATTATTAAAATATTTAAAATTACATTATTATACTATCATTTAAATTCCCCTTTTTAAATAAATTATCTTTAAAATATGAAAAAATACGTACTTTTATTTAAATAAGTTTTTTTAGGTACAATTAATGAAATTACGTCAGTTCGCAAACGTTAAAACAAAAATTAATCTTAGAATTAAAACTTTTGGCATTCATTTTTAAGTTAGATAAGGACCATACGTCTCTCTCTCTCATCAGAATTTCTTTGTTTAAACAAACTCAAACTCTGTACAAAACATTTCAATTGGTTGTCAGATCCTATTGTTGCAATACTTTATACTACTTAACATAGCCATAACTAAATATGAATGTGTTTTCAGTTTTTAAAGTCTAGAAATATATTGTTCAATACATTTACGTTATTTTATATGAATATTGGTATATAACATAATACAGGTTCAGGTAAAAATGTACAGAACACCATAATATATTATACAGACAAGACGTTAATTTAAGCACATACAACAACGATAATAATTCGTCTATATTAATATTTACAGTCTGCCCGAAAGCCCATAAATCTTATTTCGCGTGAAAATATGATATATCAATGAAAAATTTCGGTAATATAATAAAGCATTTTTATTTCATTTTTTTATTGGTCACGCATATTATATGTATATCTAACAATTATAATATCATATATATATATATATTAATACTATAATGAGTTATGATAATGTACCGAAGGCCATGTGTTCGTCGGCGAAATGATAGTGGAGGCAATTTAACTCACTCGGTCATCAGTGTGTGTGTGTGTGTTCGGTAAATGTATGTGTGTATTCATATGGCCTCTATTCAATTTATGCGCCTTTGACGGGATTCGTGTCTACATGCCACCAATGCAGAAGACCACACGACGTCGTGTGTCATAAATGATAATTTATTAACGGTCCGAACGCAGAAGCAACGTTTTCACGGCTACTACCACTGCTCTGCTGTCTGCTGTTGTTGTATACGGTTCTGGTTGGAGAACAATATAATGGCGCATCGTTGTCGTTAGTGATTTTAATGGCTATAATAAGGGTGCATCATGCGACATCTACGACATTAGTGTGTATATGTATGTGTTCAAGTTACACGATGATTTACAAGTTTCATATTTGGGTAGGTATATGGAACAGTCCTCGATTAAACCGAGCATGACACGAGATGAAATTTTTTGACGTTTTTCGCCCATGGATATTCGGTGTTGAAATAAACTGCATTTGTCTTATTATTATTATTATTATTATTAGTAATAGTAGTAGTAGTAGTGTTAGTAGTAGTAGTAGTAGTAGTAGTAGTAGTAGTAGTAGTAGTAGTAGTAGTAGTAGTAGTAGTAGTAGTAGTAGTAGTAGTATAGTAGTAGTACAATTAAAAGCCGATCTTACGATCGACAATTTTCAATTATCAACATTTTCGATTTATGTGAACAGTTAATTTTGTACAAATTTTAATGGTATTGTTTTCCGAACGAAAATAATATAGATACATTAAAATAACAATAATGTAGTACCATTTTATCATCGTTGAAACATACCTATAAAATAATTTGTAGCCGTTCACTGAAATATCATGTAGCCAGCGCGACTTAAATACAAATCCAGAGTTTATAATATAATAAGTAATAACGTACAATGTTTGTACTTGAAATATCCGAGTTTACAGGTTGTATAAGATTTATTGCTAGAATTCGACCCTGTCTATAAGCTTCACTAAATACGATGATATAGTTTGCGATTCTGTTTTCGGAAGAGAAAATAAATGTTCAAAAAGTATTGTGACCATTTCTAAATCGACTTTTCTAAAGAAACATTATAAGAAATAAATACAAATGAATAACAAGTTAGTTAAATAACCGTTGACTGTCATTACATCGTTTTCAAAAGATTGGTTGACAAACAAAATAGATTATAGCCGAAAGTTACTAATATTTTATAATTAAAAATATAATAATTTCATTTAATAAAACTCCATAGTATACAATGTATTATTTTATACATTTTAATTGTATTGTTGTAATGCAATATTTTAGATGCATTATATATATACATTCTGTTTATTTATTATTTATATAAACTAAATAAATATCAAATTGTCTATATTAGATTTGTATGGTTCTGTACAGGTCATTCAGTAAATTTCATTTAATTACAATTTTATACTTGACCCAATAAAGTTTCGATTGATTTGAAGTTAGCATTAAATCACGAAAAATAAATATAAATATAAATTTTATATTCACAAATATTATGTCCAAAAATCTCCAAAAAAAATAAAGTATCTAAAATTGCAAAATAAAATGACCGGCAGATTAAAAATAATCCATGTAAAAATATCTTGACAAGTAAAAATATCATAACCAAATATAAAATCTTCAGTAGATAAAAAAAATAAAATATCAATTATACATTATCATCTGCTAATTCCTTAATTTTCTTTTAACCATTACTCAAAATAGCTAATATCAGTGGCGGCACCAGACATTTTTTCTAGGGGGGGCAAGATCATGGCGAATCGATCATGGATTTTAGTGAAAACCCGTCTGTACAAGTGTAATATAAATTATTGGAAGACATGGAAAATACTGTACTATTAGCGTTTTCCAATAAAATATAATCAATTTCGAAATCACATTTAATGGTAGTGTATTCCGTGGTGTATTATCTAAACGAATGCACATCAAAAAAATAATGACGAGTTACACGGCGAAACATATAAAACACAGCAAACACATAAATACTTGAAATTTAAATTTTCGTTTGTTCTTCAACGGGTAGGGCAAAGGTGGGGCGAAACCAAATTTGATTAGGGCGCTTGCCCTACCTTTCCCCCCTCTAGCGCCGCCATTAGCTAATATTAAAAAATAAATTGGGATTTTTTTGTGAGTTGTCGGTTTCCTAGATTCGTTAAATATTCGTTTAATATATATAATTCAATTTTAACATAAAATTAATGCTAATTGTAATCAAACAAATTAATCAAAAAATTAATCTAGGATATATCAATTTCCAATGTTTAATAATATTTTTAAATTATACACATTAAATATCTGTTTTATTCATGAAACCATAGTGGTTATATCAAAACCATTATATTATGTGTGCAAATAATTGTTATATTCGAATTTGATTGAAACTAAATATTGGTGTTACAGTGATGTGTGTTTTATTGTCTGTGAACACATTCGTATGGAAAGATTACACGAAAGATCTACATGCGTTATTTTCCTGTATTAATGGTATCTGGTCGATATATTATTTGATATGTTTTTCGTTTAAGTCATCGACTACCCAAAAATTGAAAAAACTAGTAAAATTGTAAACATGCCTATTTTGACATGTGCTTTTTGTATTTAAGATCTCAACATGTATTACAATCTAAGATATAAAAAAATTAAACAAAAATAAAAAATTCGTATGTTTATCATAATTTTTGTTTAAGTATATAGATTTTGAATTTCATAAAACCTACAAAGAATAATAAACAAAATTTTGCTCAGATCATTTTTTGAAAACAATGATTGATCGTTTCTTTCAAATTTAAGAAAATATTTTTTTTTTTTGTAAATTAGAGTTAGATTATAATTTAAAACTAATAATAACCTATCAAGTAATCTACAAATACCCTTATTACTATTATTATTACTATTCGTATTATATAATAATATAAAATTGTAGAAATGTATGACTTATTGTTAAAATTTCAATTTTTTTCAATAAAAAAAAATTATATAATAAATTATTGCTTTTTTAATATTATAACGATTAATCATAAAAAAATTATTCGATATTTCAATGATAAAAATATATCGTTTTTAAATTAACATTTACAACACAATTAATATAGTATTTTTTATACCTTCCCATTATTTTTTTTAAACAAAAATTACATACTTGTATATATTTATATTTTACGTGTGTGTTATTAACTACAGATTTTATTGTACGAGTTCTGTGAAATCGGAATCTTACCGCCACTATAACGAATTCTTTGTAAATACGTCTCTGCTCTTAAATGTCTAAACGCATAATTTAGGTTTCTTTCACGTACTAATATTACTTAATTTAAAAAAAACCTTCGTAACCATAAATGTTTGACCCAAAAATTATTAAACAAAAAATAGTCTCATAGTGTTTTATGACCATAGATATAAGTATATTTTTATATAACTATATAACTATCTACTGAAATACAATATTTCAAGAAATAAAAATATAACTACTTTAAAAAACTATCGAAAAATATTTACCGTTTTGAAGTGGAGATTGTAAATTCTACTTTATAGTTTATCATTAAAGTTTTAAAAAAATAAAGAAATACAATATATAAATATTTAGTCACCGCACTGAATTTCGGTAAAGATCAGTTATTAAAACATTTATATATAACAAAAAATATATAAATACAAATAAAGAAAACATATACAATATTCTATAAAGAATCACTATTTCGTGTAAGACTAAAGTAATGAATAAATGTAATAACTATAAAACCATAAAATATAAATGTCATAAATAACATACAAAAATTAAAATATTCGTTTTTAAAACAAGGTTTTAATAGATAAACATTTAAAAAAATATAATAATGTAAATCATTATATATATTATTGTACTCTTTTAATATTTACAAAACTAATAATAAACGGAAAAATTATATTTAGTGGAAAACTATTTGATTTGAATCATTTCAAATACGATCACTTCTGTTAAACACAAAGTACGTTTTTATCCAAAAATTCATTTGATACCATTTTAAACGAAGAAATTTTAATTTATAAATGATTAGCATTCTAACAGAAAAGAACGCTTGAAAGCATGTTGAAATGTAGTCATTCGAATACAGATTAAAGTATCTCATTAAATGGATTCGAACGTTTTTAAAAAAATGTTTGTACATGTTAATGACAGATCAAACGCAAATACTACAAATAAATAGTAAAATTATAAACCTAAACTACAGGTGAAATAACTATATGGAAAATCTACAAACTTATGTCTCTCTTTTAATAACTTTCAGTTATAAATTACACCGAAATTATAAAAACACCGAATTCCTATACAAATCTAATGTTTGAAAATGTATGCATACTAATTTTTTGATTTTATTAGTCCATAAATAAAAATAGTATGGATAAATTTAACAATACCTAGTTAAATGGATAATCAGAAAATAGATTCCATTTAACAAAAAAATTTTCCATTAAACCAATGATAGATGATAAAAAATTTGTCTACCTTTCCAATGAAAAAATCAGAAAAAAATTAGAAAATATCACATCCAACTTCATTTTTTTTTTAACAATATATTTGAAAATATTTTAAATAAATTTACTAACTGATTTATTTAACTGAATTAATGAATCAACATAAATATTTCTTTATTATTAAACATATTTACCATAATCTACTCAAATTTATGAATATAGTTGGTACATGAACATATATATCGACTAGTCATACATTTAAACTTTAACGTAAATAAAATTGTATAAAAATCGTTTATAACTGATCATCAATTTAAAAAAAGTGTACACTTATAAGTTCTACATATTTTTTTTAAGAAATTATATTATAAAAATTCTTGATATACGAGTATATACCAATAGCATGTTTGGGTTTATAATATTAATATTAATAATAAATAATTATTTATATTAATATTATACACTGATTTTATACGTGCCAGAGCGTTAGACAGTAATAATAATTATATTTTAAATGATTCTAAATACGCTAACGTAATATAAAATGTAATATATATATATATATATATATGTATATGTGATATACGGAAAATAAAATATATAGTATTGTGTTGCTAATACAAAATAAAATAATCTCTTGTTTCGTGCACCGTATAATATATGATGTTCATTTAAAAAGTTTTTACCGATACATTCTTCAATTACAATGTAATTATGATATTTGATTTTAAAAGTTTCGCATAAATCAAAATATTAACATAATCGCATATAGTACATACATTAAAATACCCATATTATCAGAATTTGTCATAATTAAACAAAACTTAAATCATGTATTATGAAAGTTGTAAACTTATTATAACTGAAGAAATTTCAAAGTTAAAAGCTTCCCCATTTTTAACTAATTACTAATAGTATAACATCTTGGATTATTAAAACGTCATAAATTAAATTTTTGCATATTCTCGTTAAAAAAAAAGTTAGTAAAAGTAGTTACATTTCTCTCAATAAAAATATTATTTTAATGGAATAGTAGTATACAATAAATTATTAAAATGATAATATTAAATGCAACTTATACTTCTCAAAACAAACAATTATTTTAAATAGCTTACCAACGCTATAATAACGTAAAAAATATATGCCATTTATACATAAATATATGGTTTGTAATAAAATTATAATACATATCATAAAATATTACATATGACATTATTACCTAATTCGTGAATGCTGTTATTATAAATCTATGGAGTATGTAGTAAACAATTTCGGACTTTCGTCAACATCGATTGTTCATTCTTAGATTTACCAAAATTCGTTTGTAAAAGTCTGAACTACAAAAAGCATTAGGATTTTGACTAAACTATTTTGTGCATTCCAGGTTTTACCGAAATCAATTGATAAATGTCCAAAATTCAGACATTTACTGACAGCAGTCGGCACAACTTAGGATTTACCAGTAAATCCTAGGTTTCGCCAGTATTCGTACATTTACAGTAACATTAACAGTTAATATTCTATTCAGGAACATAATGAAGTAAAAATTATAATTTGACAAAAGAAAAAAAGAAAAACTAAAAATTCACTAACATAAAACCTAATAATAATTTTATTTTTTTCTAAAAATGTAGATTTTAAATAATTTTAAATTAAATCCACAAAAAACAAGTGAGGAAATGAACATTCTATATGAATCATTCTATATACAAATATATGTATATTATGTGGGTATCAGATGTATGAAATAACATAATATGACGACCATTAATTTAGCTACGTTTTAAGCAAGAACACGCGCATCCCTAGATCCCTAGGGCATTTGTTAGTTGCCGAGTCAAGAGATAAATAAAAAAAAAAATTAAAGAAAACATCCCTCACACTCTTATAGGAAACCGGAACAGTTCGGAAACGATGACACACGTTTATACCTATCGCGTGGTGTATGGTCGCCTCGTAGATAGAAGTGATAAATTATAGGATGGGTAGGGGGGGATGAGAGGAGGTCTTAGTAGTTAGTTGTAGAAAGTAGGGTGGCGATTTTTTTTCGTGAAAAGTGCTTCGGTGGTTTGTGTGCACGCGTGCGTGAATGTGCGTGTGTGTTCTCGTTTCAAAACTCCTTTTGTGTCTGCTCCGCTACAGTTTATTCTTAATGTCAGTAAACCTCTAATGCCACCACGATTATTGATGATTATTATTATTATTATTATTATTATTTTATTATTTTATTATTATTATTATTATTATTATTTTTATATTATTATTATTATTATTATATTATTATTATTATTATTATTATTATTATTATTATTATTAATTATTATTATTATTTTTATTATTATTATTATATTATTATTATTATTATTATTATTATTATTATTCTTATTATTATTATTATTATTATTATTATTATTATTATTATTATTATTATTATTATTATTATTATTATTATTATTATTATTTTATTATTATTATTATTATCTATTATTATTATTATTATTATTTTTATTATCTATTATTATTATTATTATGTTATTATTATTATTATTATTATTATTATTATTTTTATTATTATTATTATTATTATTATTATTATTTTTTTTTTATTTTTTTTTTTATATTAGGTCGTCCCGATTGCATTTACGCACGGTGGAGGGTATACGAGCCCTCCCTGTGTGGGACTCCCCCAAATCGCTAAAAATATAGCAAATTGTACTAACCCACTAAACTGGCAAGACCTAGCTCCGTGGACACCCGGCTTGGAATCTGCTTTCGCATACTAATTTTTAACTTCGAGCCGGGGCCACTGCGATTTGGCCCTCGTTACAGGCTTCCGTCTTGCTCTTCTTCTCCATCGTATTTCCTCTGGTCACTCATTTATTAAGGCATTGCCTGTTTCTCTTTAGTCTTCTAGACAGCCGTGCTCCTTTTTGAACTGGAGAACAGTGTGCACGTATTTTACCACGGCGTTCCATTTCCCCCGGTTTTCTAGCATCTTCTCGACGATGTTATCGGGATCAAAAGTTCCTATTTTGTTTTCTACTTTCTGTCTTTCTGTGGCGTCCTCACTTTCCCCATTCTGTGTAGGTAATCGCGGAAATATCCGTGGTTTGACAAGAATTGTGTAAGATAAAAATCCACCTCCCCATGTTGTCGTTCCGTCCATTCCTTGACTTTCGGTATAAGTCGCGCGGTCCATCTGCCTTTGGTGTGCTCTTGCCACCTTTTTTGCCACATCTTCCATGTTGCTATTCGGGCTTCTTTTCTGGCCTCTTTAGCTCCCAGGTTTCGTTTGTTAATGTGCTGTGTCCATCTTTCTTTGGCCTGAATGTCGATTGGTATAACTCCCGCTATTACCATGATCGCTGGTTCTGAGACTGTGCGGTAAGCGCAAGCAATCCCTCAGAGCTCCTGTTCTTTGTACTTGGGCTATCCTTATTCCTCTTCTTTTCACCTCCGCAGCGTTCTCCCAGATCTCTGCCCATAAAGAATGATGGAGTTAACGGTCGACATGAGGAGCTTTCGTTTCGCAGGTTTTGGTCCTCTTAGATTGTTCATGATGCGACTGAGGGCCGCGACTCTCTTGGATGCTTTATTTGCCGCGCCTGTAATGTGATCCCAGTACGTGAGCTTCCTATCTAGTGTCACACCCAGGTATCTTACGATTCCTTTGTCCAAATATCTTCGTCCTGCACTTTCAATGGAAATGATTGTGTTAATCCTCTTTCTTGTGAGTAGTATCATCTCGGTCTTGTTAGTTGCAAGCTGAAGCCCATGGTTTTGCATCACGAGATCACTCTTCGCATCACTTGGTTAAAGCCGTATCTGGATAAGTTCCGTCGTGCGTTCGACTATCACTACGGCAACATCGTCGGCGTATCCAACCAGAGACGTTCCTTCTGGCATCTGTTCTCGGAGTAGCCCGTCATATAAGCCACATTCCAGAGATCCGGACCCAGTATAGATCCTGAAATGCTCCGGCCGTGACCTTCTTCTGTTTCTCGCCTTCCGCCGTTTTCGTAAGTGAGGTATCGGTTCCTCAGGTAATCTTTTAGTACCAGCATGAGATAGTCAGGTACACCAAACGTGATTCCTAGAGCATGCAGCATATCCTTCCATCTGGCCGAAAATTGTTGAAAGCGTTCTTCACGTCAAGGGTTACGAGCAGAACCATGGGGTCTGGCACCGTTTTTTTTGGCATTTCTTTCTGGAGTCAAGTACCACTTGTACCACCTCCTCTACAGCCCTATCGTTGACCTTCCTTTCCTGAATCCATACTGTCTTTCAGAAAGGTCTCCGGCGTTTTGTATAGCTGTCGTGAGGCGCGCTTTTAATAGTTTTTCATATAATTTTCCAGCAGTATCCAGCATGCTAAGAGGTCTATAGGACGAAGGAGAGTTTTAAGCTCGCTTTTTGTCTTGTCAATTAGGACCAATCGCGCGCTTTTCCAAGGGTTGGGAATACACCCATTGCTCAAACATGCGTTATATACATATTCATGAGCAGCTGTGGTTGATTTGTTGCTACTGTCTTGATAACTTCGCGGGTATGCCGTATGGTCCCGGTCCCGGTGCTTTTCCGATTTGAGCGATTTTGCCGCTATATCCAATTCTTGGTCAGTGAATCGAGGAATCGCCTCTATTAATCCCGTGCTCGCTTGATCCTCGAGTTCTTCATGTGTCGGGAACAGCGTGTTTTACGATGGACCTCATTTTCATCCGCATCTCTGTTTGTGGGGTGGTTGTCATTCTTCCTAATTATTATTATTATTATTTTAATTATTATTATTACTTATTATTATTATTATTATTATTATTATTATTATTATTATTATTATTTTTATTATTATTTTTATTATTATTATTATTATATTATTATTATTATTATTATTATTATTATTATTATTATATTATTATTATTATTATTATTATTTTTATTATTATTATTATATTATTATTATTATTATTATTATTATTATTATTATTATTATTATTATTATTATTATTATTATTATTATTATTATTATTATTATTATTATTATTATTATTATTATTATTATTATTATTATTATATTATTATTATTATTATTATTATTATTATTATTATTATTATTATTATTATTATTATTATTATTATTATTATTATTATTATTATTATTATTATTATTATTATTATTTATTATTATTATTATTATTATTATTATTATTATTATTATTATTATTATTATTATTATTATTATTATTATTATTTATTATTATTATTATTATTATTATTATTATTATTATTATTATTATTATTATTATTATTATTATTATTATTATTATTATTATTATTATTATTATTATTATTATTATTATTTATTATTATTATTATTATTATTATTATTATTATTATTATTATTATTATTATATTATTATTATTATTATTATTATTATTATTATTATTATTATTATTATTTATTATTTATTATTATTTATTTGTAGACACTATACTGTATAATGCGTAGGTGTTGCAGCGGCTGTCGGAGAGACGGCAGCTATACCAATATTATACTGTTAATTGTGTTCGCATACTGATATTATAACATACTATTACATTTTATATATATATATAAATTTAGCGGACTCGACACTGGGATTTTAATGATGCGCCGGATCCTTTCAAATTAGATTTATTATACGCACTCACTTTGTGGTTGCGAGTCGCTCGTTAAAACGTCATCTGTATACCTACCTACGTACAACTTGTGTTGTGTAATGTATAATATTGCATAATGTATACAGTATATGTTCACGTACAGTTTTGGAAGAAGTTACTCCTGACCATCGAACATGCTAGAGAATCAAAAATGTGATTGATAACATAACAACTTTGCGTCGTGAGCGCATGTTATGTCTTGACGAGAGAAGTCGCCGCCAATACCAGGCTGATCGACTACAATTATAGTAACATAAATCCCGTGCACCATCGTAAATTGTATAACAGTCCCGTATCGATCAATTCCAGTTGAACAACTTTATCGCCAACTGATTCTGTTACATGTAGCAACATAATCCCGACGAAATTACATTTTTTAAATTTTAAATTAAAATTTGTTAGCACTTATGTCAATTGTATAAATACATTACATCGTTTCCACCGTACATGAAATGCATAGATGGTCACCCATCTAGAAATTAAGAAATGAGAAGCAGCATAGATATTATAATAATATATAAGGCATGTCAAGAAAAGTTGATTAAGTAATAATCAAGTATATTATAAAAAAAGAGTTCAAAAACAGAAAAATATTAAATTAAAACGGTACATAAACATAGTAACATACACACAAAAAAACAAAAAAATTTTTTGTGATACTAAAAAAAATCAAATTTTCAGACGATATAAATATTTTGTACAATTTTTTTCAAACTATAACTATTTTTAATATTATCATCGTTAACAAAAAAATATTAACAATTATTGTTAATAAGCCTAATTAAAAAATGAGAAATGTCCAAGACACAAGCTTCCCCCTAGATTTGCACTTGTCTACGAATAAGTAATTAGTTCACAATTTTGTTTTCATAGTATATCGAATCCAAATATAATCCATATCTGAACAATTTCATTAGATATTTTGAAGTGAAATGTACAATTTGATCCAAAAAAAGAGTAAAATAAATTTTATAGTATTGTAAAAATTAAAATGTTTCTTTAAACAGGTTTATACACTTAAACAAACATCATAATACAAATATATAATATAATATAACCCAAACTACACGAAGGAAGCTTTTTTTAAGTGTAACAAATCTCGAGGAGAAATCGTTCTTGACGTACATACACTGAAACTTTAATATATTGTTTTTGAGTAAATGGAAAGTAACCCATCACGATAAAAGTAGTATTATTTTCATTCGATAACGATGTTTTCAACAAAAGTTTCTCTTTTTTTTAATATACCATAAAATAACTCAAACTAATTATGAACAAATAAAGTATGTGTAACACATATACAAAATAATACTCAAATTTTATCGAAATACATTAAAATTATGAAAACTACTTTTCATTCATTTTTATGTTTTTCTTAAAAAAAATAGTTACAAAATATAATCATAGTTCATTGATATCCTATTTAATATAAATTTAATTGTATTATAATATTGTATGCGCGAATAATGTATTTTATGGACGTCTGTTAAGAGTAAGTATTTTTTAAATTGTTACAAATAAACCGATTAATACAAATATTATTAAGTATTTTTTCGTTTTCATTATCTTTGAATATCATAAAACATAAAAAAACATCGTTTATTAATATAATAAAAATTATTTACAAATCATTTTCTTCTAAATAAAAATTAGTGTTTATTGTTAATAAAGATTTAAAGTATTATCGATCAACCTGACTGGTTTTCGATGTTGGAAGTGAGCTATAAGGAAAATATATTGTTTTTTCTTCGTAAAGTAATATCTTAGTACTTGGTAAATTAGTTACAAAACATCGTAGTTTGTTATCGAAACTGTGGTTAAAGCGGTATTCATAGAATTCATTAACGATTCATTCGTGTTATTACACGATTATCAAAATTTATCCACAAAAATTAGTCACGTTCCTCAAACCATAGATTAAAATATTATATGAATATTCATTTAAATTTTATTTTATTTTAACCTCTTGTTTCATATTAGTACATATTATTCCATGATATACAAATCGTATAATAATACATTATACACCAAAAACAGTTGGTTTCTTGGATTAACCACATTATATAAATTTATATCTGATAATAATATTAACCACCGGTACCCAATTGTTTGTTTTAACTCACAAACAAATTTATTTTAAATACTAAATACCTATAATATTTATTGTGTTAACTAATAATTAATTATTTAGGTTAATCAGCTTTTAAATCAAACGAATACTTAGATGTTTTTAATGAATTAAAATCCTCTGCACTTTTTATGAAATTTGGGTTCGGGTTCGATATTCAAATTGAATAGTTTGGTTTGGTTCGGGTTTGAATAAAAAATTGTAAGTTTGGTTCGGCTCGGGATCGTTAAAATTTGAATTAATTTGATTTGGGTTCTGTTCGACATCAAAAATCTTGGTTCGTGAAATATGTTTTTAAAAATTATAATGTGACACACATATAAAATCATTTTGTAACAGAACTATCGGAACAGTTCTAATTGAATAGTATACATTGAGTTTTAAAGTTGATATTTTATTTACTTATTTTATATGTTTCGTAATAATAACCAATTGAAAAAACTGCATAGAATCACCATACAAGTTAAAATTATAATATGATGATAATTTTTCTATGGATTTTTAGCATATATAATAATATAATATTAGTGAAGTTACGAAATATTCGATTTTCAAACCGAACTTGAAGTGTTCAGTTCGATTCCAAAATCAAACTCATAATTGGAAATATTCGAACCGAAGTAAACACAGAATAGTTTGGTTCGAATATCGAACCAAGGAAAATTAAATTCATTCTAAATTTATCTTCCAAAACCCAATTTTTTGTTAGAACTCAAAAAACTGGTTTTAAATATTAAATACTTATATTGCTTATTTTATAAATTAAAATTAATAATTTAGGTCAACGAATTTTTAAATCAAACGAATACCTTTATGTTTAATTTTAATAAATTGAAGTCCTTTGAACTTTTTATGAAGTTCGGAATTGGGTTCAATATTTAAATTAAATAGTTCGGTTCGGTTCAGATTTGTTATAATTTCAATAAGTTCGGTGCAGGTTCGGTTTAACATCAAAAATCTGAGTTCGTATCATCATTATTATTATTATTATTATTATTATTGTCATACACAATTTTATAATTTTTAAATCAAAGAACGTGGTATTTCATTAAATTAATATATTAGTTGTAAATCTTCTCTAATTTGGTATCCGAATAAAAAAAAAATTAATTTTAGACACATTATATGTTTTTAGTTTGTCACTACCTTTATCTATTAGCTGTTGTTTAAAAATTCATTAATCTCATTATGCAATTGAAACATTAGTCAAAGTTATCTTCGTTTTATAAACAATATTTGAGTCATAAATATACATTTATACTTTTAATTTTTATACTTAAAATGGCATGGTTTTAAACAATATTGAAGTAGTTTATTATTACGATTTTAATTTTTTTTTGTCCTTTATTATTTTGATTTTTTTTTGTATTAATAAGAAATATTTAGTACTTTTTTTACAACTATTCATATAATATTCATTCAAATGTTAAAATCGATTTGAAAATTTTAAATATAAAATTATTTAAAAAAATTATCTTTCATATTTTGCTACTTATTTTGCTACTAAACATTGACATTCTTTATTTATTTAATTCTCAAACTTGTCATTTTCCCCACAATTTATTGTGTAACTTAATAGTATTAATATGTAGTAATACATTTATACAAGATTTGAATCCATATTTCAAGTATTTTTTAAGCTAGTTTCTGAATATCATGATATTAAACTGTATACTTTAACCTTTCGTGATATAATAGAACTTTATTGAAAATGAATTTGAAATTTTATATTCATAAAATGTGTAAATTAACAAAATGATTTTAAATAATTATATGGTGTATACGTATATCTCGTACCAACATAGTTTACAATGATGTTTTAAACATAATCCACAAGAACGTGTCTTGAACGTATTCCCCTAAATTATTATGTGCATAGTATTTTTAACAACTGTTGGATGACGTTCATGAATAGGAAATGAGAAAATACGTCAAACAGCTTTATTGCTACTAATGTACCGTCCTAATTGATATCTTTCAATTTCATCGATTGGTGCAAATGCATTTCCCACTCCAAAAACTGCCATATCGCATCCTTTATTCATATATTTGCATATGTATTGATCGATTTTACTAAATTGCAATACTCGACATTGATGTGTGCTTAGAAAGTCTTAGAGAATAATGGTGAATAAGGCACAACCCAACGATTATCAACTTTAATGTCATTGTTGCGCACTTTTAGAGTGATGAGTTTGCCGCCATCTTCAGTTGACCGTCAACGATATTGGAGATATCCATCATTTCCAGTGATAGTTTCAGCGTGTAAGTCTCTTGGATAGCGTTTCGTGCATTTTTATTATGCAAAGATATATTCTTTATATTTTATTAGAATGGACAAGTAATATATGTATTTCTCTTAAAACTTACGAAGACCATGCTTTAATACAAGTGTGTACAAATTTCATACAGTCTACAACTCCATTCATACACGAAATTGAATCGAATTTCAAAACTGTTATAAGAATATTGGGACCAGGAAATACAAATTCAAAAACGCCTAAAAGACACTCTCGAGGGTTAATGAATATTGTCGGTAGGTTAGCAAATGTTCTTTTCGGAGTTTGCTCTGATCAAGTTGCCAATTTTTTTTATAGCAACATTGAAGCTTATCACGTTCTGGTGACAAAATAGTTCATCTTGCGCACGAACAAATTCTTATTGTTTCATCAGTTGTGAATAATGTAAATTCAACTATGCATGACCTAATAATTGAGTGACAGAATATTCGAGGTAACATAAAAGAATTAGAAACACATACACGCATAGCTCTAGTGGCCATGAACTCTTTAGAAATCCATAATATATTCCTTACGCATACTTCTATATTGACAATACTGTTGAATCAATTTTCATGGGAGACTCAGAACCTCCAAGCCATAGTCAATTCCGCTTTAAATGATTTAATACATACCAGTGTATTTCCTTCCTCAGAAATGATTCACGAACTAAAACAAATTCAACTTACCTTACCTTCTGCTTTGGAACTTCCAGTTACAGAATCTCATCTTGAAATTCCAGAACTTTTTAGAGTATCTACGTTAAGCGTAATATACGCCAAAGAGATTGTTATATTCCTAACTCGCATTCCTCTAGTATCTAATTTACACTTTAATCTGTATCATAATATACCGCTTCCTATGGCAATTAATGGGAGTACTCATTGAACCTCAAAGTCAATACTTAACTATAAGTACAAATAATGAATTTCATGTTAATATGACAGAAACTCAGTATGATAAATATAAAATATTGTTTTCATTCAAATTATGTGTTGATCCTGTACCAATAAATAAGTATAACGATCACAATAACTGTGAGGTATCTTTGTACAAAAGTCCAGAATATCCGATAAGAAATTGTAATCTAAAGTATCTAAGTGTAAATACGAGTACATCAATCTGGCATAAGTTAATATTGCGAAACTCATGGCTATTTTATTGTTCTACACAGTTAGTCACAATAACGTGTCATCAGGAATCTTATAAAATCCAGCTCACTGGAGTAGGAAAAATAACAATTCCCGATTATTGTGTAATCTATACGGAGACACAAGTACTAACTCCATCTAGAACATTAACTTCAGAATTTCGGAAAAATTTTGTTCCAAAAAATCCTAGTTTGTATAAATTGAAATCGTGGTCCGAAATTACAGAAAATCATATGGTACAAGTAGGAATACAAATATTTTAAGTTTTAATAAATTGACCCAAGATGCACGCGAGTTGGATGAATTTGAAAAGTTACACAAAGATACTAGTAGCATTAAACCAGAACATCATTTCATGTTAGTATACATTATTATAAGTACTATAGTAATTATAAGTTTGTACTTGTTAATTAAGTATAAGTATCAAATACCTAGATTGTACTTGCCAGAAATTGCAGAACCTTCGATTCAAAAGGACCTATAGACAAGGTACCTCAGAATTATCCGAGAAAAATAACTGTTAATGTAGTATGATACATGGCGACCGTAATGCCCCCATGTCTCATTTAAGTTGGGGGTTGTTATGAACCTATGGTTATTTTTTTAGTTTTATATAATGAATTTAGTTTTAACAGTTATTTTGTAAAAACGAGACACTGTCGAAGACATTGAACACAAGCATTTTGCTGAAGTAGCAAATTTTTTCTGATGTTGGCCGACACCCCCAGTGTCTGGTGTTGGTCCCCAGCATATGTCCGGTCAGTGTTGTAATAACAGAGCATCTAGCAGAATCTCAGTCATATAATAATATTTTATAATATAAATTATTCTTTTTCGCAGTGAATTTAATAAATATAGTTTGTGTTTAATTAATTTATTTGTTGTTCATTTTTCTTTTTTTAACGTTTATTGTTGTGGAGACGTTCATAATAATATATATAGTAGCGCATTTAAGCCAATTATTACTCCCAGTAATTTTATGCCACAAATCAGATAGCGAAATAGTTTTTTCTTTGGTCTGGGTGATGAAGAACCACATATAGAAGAACACCAACTACCTCACCTGTGAAATTGGTTATTGGAAATTGAGCCGGTCTTGAAAACAAAGTTAGATACTTCAAAATTGATTTCCACACGCGAAAAAGAGAGAACAAGGGTTAATCAACCGTTCATGAATAGCACAAGGTGGAGCCAGACGAGCTTTAAATTGCGAGTCATCAGAAAAACAATTTTCTAATTGATGTCAGACACACTACCGGATACGATACTCGTTATTTCAATAGCAAAATGAACAAACTTGAGCAAAATGAACAAGTGTCCAAATTTGGCTATACAACCCCTTATAAAACGCTCGATGCTTTTTCCAATACAGGACTTAAAAACCACTAAAGCTTCTAACTTCAGTTTTCTAGTAAAAAGAAAAATTACGATAAAAAAATACGATGCATTGTAAATTCGGAACAGTGAGTATATCCGCGTTTCAGGAATAAATTTAAAATATAATAAATTTAAATTTATAAATTTATTTTTATAATTTTTAATGCAACTTTCTGTAAAATTAAATCTAATTTAATTTTGATTGTCATATATTATGTACATATCAATTATACATAATTTATAGCGGATTCATATTGTATTAATTATTGTGTTAATTAATGCAAATTAATAAGTTTTAATTTATTAAATTTAGTACCTTTATTTACTAAATTGATTACAATTTTATTAAATACTATTTAAGTTAAATTTTTGATTCGTTATTGAAAAATATGATTATGTTCTATATTATGTGAATTATGTGTTTTTCTAAACAAAACATTTATTTCTTCATTAACCCTATTCAAAATTTCATTTATCTTAAACTGTCATTTTTGTACAATATGGGTTTTTTAATAAAATAATTTATAATGGGAAAGATTTTCTAAGTGTTTGAATTCTAATTGTTTAATCTCATTAATTGATGATTGCTAAATTAATATGTAATTATTCATGTTTTTTCTTATTTTTCTTATTTTTTTTCTCATTTTATAATTTCCAATTATCAGATATAAATAAGTGCGTAAAGTAAAGTTTAAAATAATATAATGTATAAAACGAAAGCTTGGAAAAAGATACTTAATTTTTCATTTAGTAATTGAATTTGCGATTGTATATAGAATTGCATTTTGTATTGAAAATGAGAAAATCGAATACTATTTAAATACAAAGTACACTCAAGTCACTCGAGAAATGCCACAAAAAAAAACCCACTGACATCCATGTCCACAAATTTGAAAACAAGTTGACTATTTATCTATAGTCTATACCTTTTATTTCATGCAATTTCTTTAGAGTTCACTTCAAACCTCTCGTCATTCCAGAAAATCCTTTTAAACACTACAACTATAGTCTAATAATTGTTTTCAGTCATTAATAATGTATACTCCATTTTATACAGTACTAATGGCCATCACTCTAAGTATGTACAATACGGTACAATCTGTAAATATTGCATAGTAAAAGGGCCTATTCTCAGTTCTTTGAGTTTATATTACATATATTATATTTATATTATCATTTTGTTTATAATCTTTCAATCTATCTCTTGACTTCATTAATATGAATTTATAGAAATAGGTATATAACTTTCTTCAGTAGTAAACAATTGTCATCACTATGTTCACATATATAAATATTAACCATTTTAGTTTTTTAATAACTAAGAAAATATTAATATAGTTTGTATTTTTTTTTAATACATTAAAATAAAAATAGAAACAAAAGATAGCAAACCGCATGTGCTGGGGATGTTACTTTAAATAAGTAATTTTAAAAACATTTTGTAGTTATATTATTTTATTTCTGAAAATGAAACCAACGATATCATCGTATTACAAAAACAATTTTGAACAAGAAATTTACTATAATTAATGAATATGATTGCAATAATATTTAAAGTTTAAAGTTTGTATGTCTTTATACATGAACTAGAATAAATATAGAACATTAACATTATGGAATAACAAAATTAGTCTTGTATTTGATTTTTAAATTTGAATTACATAATGAAATTTCATTATAATATCGATATCACAAAACATGAAATTAATGAATTCTGCTGTTTTAGACGTTTATAACGAATTATTATTTTAGTCAATATTTATAAATTATGTAATATAAGTAGAAAAGTATATCTTCAATCTTGTATTAAATTTTCAGCCCAAAATGTCTTGATTTTAAGCAAACATCTTTTATGTCACCAAAAAAAATGTATTTTAATTCCTTAAAAAAAATTGTAATTAATGATTTTTTTTAATTGTTAAAATACCATATTATTGACTTTGTTATAAATGTTTAATTTTTTGGTACTATAACTTAAAATTTTATTAATTTTTAAACGTAAAAAGAGCAAATTATAAAAATGTTCAAATTGCTATATTTAATCCAAATTACTTCAAAAACAATTTAAAATATGTGTAATATATAATTAAATAACTAATTAAATGTTTAAGTTTTTCGCATAATTATTATAGGAATTTTTCGTATACCCAAGAGCAAAATTTAATCTTATGAAAATCTGATGTGCCGACCATTTTATCGATGTTTTGAAATGTATGGGTAGTTTTTCATATACTTAAGAAAACTACCAGTAAAATTGAAAAAAAATGTTAAAAATAATACCAACTTAATAGCATTTACTATCAGAAAATAATATGCTATATATATAAAAGTTGGTGGACATTTACTATACGAAAATATATTCACAAAAAAAATAAATAAAAAAAACATATCATTGTAAAACGTATTCTTTCTATGCTTTGCTCTGAATCTTAAAATTATTATTTTATTTAAAAGCAATAATACATTATAACAAACAAAATATTACAATTACGTTTAGATTATTAAAAAAATGCTATGTCAGAAAATTTTCACAACTTAATTATTTTTTACGTCAAGAAAATGTTCATAATTGATATTCAATGCATATTCAAATTTCAAATTTATATAGAAAAAATTTCAGATATTTAAAATTAAAACAAAGTAAAATAAATCACTTAAAATCAATTTTCTCTCTATTCAGAATGTAAATTTTATATATGAATATAAATATATATATACAAGTATACATATTTGTATTTCATTTTATACGAGCTTTTGTAAAAAAAAAATTCTTTATTTATTTAAACATAACTTTATTAAACTGAAGCAAGAATTATTTTCTAATATTATTATATTACTTATAGAATAACAAAAACAATAATAATAATAATAATCAATTATCCATATAAATTAATGAAATATGTCTTAAAAATATAATTTTTATGTGATATAATACACTGATACATGTATCTTTATAATGTATGCCAATACCTCCCTTCATTTGTTATTATTTGTTTAAATATAGTTGTATAATAGCTTTAAAAAAATGACCAACACAATTGTTTGGTTTAAGAATCTTTGGACATTATAAGTATAACCATTCAGTCATATTGCATTTTTAATTGCTATCAATAATTGTTATGTATTATGTATTGTAGCAAAAGGTTACATTATATACTTATGTTATTTGAATATAGACTACATTAAATACACTTACCACTTTATCGTTTAAATGTCCTCACCCGACATGGCAGTAAGACGTTTTGGCCTGCGGACGCAAACACGTTTTGCGAAGTATTTTCAAAGTATGTTTTCAGTTGGTCGTCAGTTTTTTTTTTTATTACACTACCTGCAACTAAATCGAAAAAAATATTAAATTAAAATAATATGAATATTCGTTAAATCCCATAACGAGGGTTTTTGCAAAACAAAAACCAATAATTTTTATTCTTTTTTTTTGTTTTTTTTTTTTCATTCTATTCAGTATCAAGGTTGTTTGTGGAGGATAATATCATAATCCGTTAAGTAATGGGTGTCAGTGGTTTTTTTTTACTTCCTGCTCGACGAAACAGTGACGATAGGGGTAAGACAAGTGTACAATCTCTCTCACTCATTCACTCTCTCTCTCTCTCTCTCTCTCTCTTCACTCTCTCTCTCTCTCTCTCTCTCTCTCTCTCTCTCTTTTTCTCTCTTTCACATACACACACTCTCATTTTTCCTCATTCATTTTTACTATTCAAGGCCAGAGGTATTAACAAGGAAACGATGATCATCTGGGACATCATCAATCTTGCCAAACCTCTGATATTATGAGCTCTCTTGAGCGGTCGCTAAATAATGTGTAACCTTCTAATTTTGCTGGGACTATAAGCCCATTTTCATAAACTTCGTCATGTAAAATACATATATATTTATAGACGTTAACTAAAAAGTAAATAACTAATATATTTATATATAACTCTTCACAACATTTCGACGTTCGATGACACATATAATAATAATATGTATTCTCGTATATACCGCAATTTGATTTTTATCCAAAATGAATTATTTAATAATGGCGGGTTCTCAAAAAATAAAAAAATAAATCGTAACTACTAATTAATTGTCTTTTCAGGAGTTTATGTTTGGTTTTGAGAAAAAAAATGTAGTTGTATTTTTTAACACCTCACACATGGTGCTTCAGACAAAATATCTCGACAAACTTTAAAGAAAGGACTTCTAAAAAAAGAATTACATTACATTACATTATGTATGGCGTGAGTTGTTTTCTTTGTGATCCTTTTTCGTGTCAATTGAATGAGGAAAATGAAAATTCGTATTTTTTTGTTTTCAAACATAATTTTGTCTCCTAAGAAGTTTTTTTTAATTTTATTTATATGAAAGAACTTCGATTTTCAAAAACACATTATTACATTATTTTTATTATATTTTTATTACAATAATTATTTAAACAAACACAATACTTATATAAATACAAAATATAAATTTGAAATTTTCGTCGAGTATAATAGATTATTTATGTTTATAACCATTGATATATAAATGAACAATAATAATTAGTAGCTATTATGTGAACTAAATAATATATTTTATTGCCAACAATAAATAATAAGTATGGCTTAAATAAACAAAATTTTAAAAACAAAAAACCCATTTAGTTAATATGATTAAAAATAAAGTACGGTCGTAATACCTATTTTTATGAAAATAAAATAAAAATGAAAAATCTATATAAAAAAAACTATAAATTAAAATTATATTTTCGTATTATATAAATTTAAAATTAAACATACAATTCACATTGAAAATACAGTAAAATGCATTTAGTGTACTCGCTTCATTGATTCGATTCTTTTTATATAATAATTAATATAATATTAACTAAAAATCATAAAAGGTTCAAAATAATAAAATATACTATATATATATATATATATATTTATGTGTGTGTATATATTATTACTTAAAGAGTGTGTCATAATAAAGTGGTTTTCAATCGAAAAATAATTTTAATAAACTTTATATACTATTCATGCAATTTCCAAAAAAAAAACCATAGAAGAGTAATACATATTTATTTTTATATATACGTTACATAACGAAATATGTTATTTCAATTATTTCTCATTCACAAAGATGGCTAAAATTCTATTTGAAACTTAATAATAATAATAATAATAATAATAATAACAAATTATACTTTTTAATATATATTATATTTTGCAGCATATTATAAAATATAATTTAAAAAATAATAATATAGTAGGACCTTCAAATAGTTCATCTATTAAAAACTTATATATTATGCTTCTAGATCCTTTTAGTAACATCATTAATAATAGTTAGATATTACATTTTTTTTTTTTTTATATATATTTAATGTTGAAGCCAAAATCCTAAAGAAAATCATTGCTAAAACAATATATTATTACTAATTATTTTACAATTAGTTTATACGTAAAACTTATGTAACTTATAGTTAAATTTGATTATACAATATTAAATATATGGGTACTTAATTAAAATTAACATTGACGAATTTTGTGTTACATATTATTTACCAACAATCAATACATAATACATTCATATTATATTCATCCGTTATTAATATTAACAAATAATCTACATAACAAATAATGCCAAATACTTATGATTGTTTAAAAACGGTTTGTTAAAAGTACATTTTACCTTCTACTAAAGCAAATAAATAAGTTTAACATTTTTTAAAAACGATCTTCTGATGTACTCAGATTAACATTGATATTATTCAATTGTTTATTACTTAGACAATTATAAAAATGTATTATGTACTTCTGTGAATTTATATCTAAATGTGTAGAATTTTCGTTGTTATAATAACAATAATAATAATTATTATTATTATCATTATTATTATTATTATTATTTATTTATTTATTTTCTTTTTTTTTTTTACTAAAAAGTACCGATACAAACTATAAATTAAAATTTATATTTGTATTTACATTTATTATACATTTATGAAACAATATTTAAAACAAACAAAGTACTTTTTAAATATGTTTAAATTCCTGTTTTTTATAAATAGTACCTTATACCCATTAAACTATTAAAGTCCCGTTTATTTGTCATATAATGAAGTTGTATACAATATAGTAAAATAGCTTAAAAATATATTTTTTTTTGGAAAAAATGAGTGAAACCCGAAATCTAGAGATATTCTAATATTATTAGCTATTTAATCTCTTAAGGAATTATTAATAATACAGCATAATACATTATTATAGGTCGCTAACGACATTTTTAAACAGATATATAATTAAAACATGCATATTCCTAATCTCACATGAACAAATATATATATATATATTATATTTATGTACATCTTTGTATAATATATATATATATATGTTTGTTATTCATCAAGTATACCCTAGTTCTCCAATTTTTTCACTGTGGATATTAAAAAACAACGTAATTATTTTTAAAGTAAAATAATTGTGTTACTCAACTGTGATAAAATTTAAAACCTCTGAAATAAAACGTTTCAAAAGTATTGATTAATTATTATAATATTATAATCATATAGAACATTTAATAATATTTAGGTATTAAATACAATTTTTTGTTGAAATTTAATGTGGCAACACGAAATTTTTATTGATAAAAAAAAAGTACTTATTTTTAAAAATCGAAAATGTGTAACATAGTAATATGATAGGTTATGTAAAATGATATAAAAATTATTAGTTTAAATATGCGACTAGATTCTGTGAGAACATATATTTATTTCGTTTACAACATAAAATAAAAAAACCTTTACCTACAGGTAATCAGTGCTAACACGCCTATGTACATTTATTCGTTTTCTAAATTACTCGTATAAAAATGTCGGTCGTGTAAGACATCACGTCCCAACACGTCACTAGTTATTCTAGAAAGTTTATAGTTTTTTTTTCGACTTCATAAATTTCAAAGCATTTGATATCGATCTCACCACACCAACGATGATAGAATCGGTGTTAAGCCACGCATAAGTTGGCCGTGAAGAGTTTAGATGCTCCGTGAAATTGAATACATCCAAACGTGAATGAAAAAAAAGACCCCACAACAAATTACATCGATAATTGTGTTTATTTTTTTTTTTCGTAATATTTTATTTTATTTATTTTTTAATTGTTTATAAACCGTTTCGGTTGTGGTCACAGATAATAGGAAAACATGTCTCCTAAATTGGTGACCATCTGCCGACGGGCAATCCATCAAGGAGACACTCTCAACCCGGCAGGCTTTAATTACTTTTAAAAGTAATAATGGTAAACTACCGCGGCTCACATGCTCTAAAACACAAGATTGATAAGGACCGTAAAACAGTGCATGTCGAAAATAGTTGGTTTTTTTTTTACCACTCCTACCCATTACTGCCATACCGACACATACGCCACCTTCTGCTTTTCGGGCCTATCAAAGTTTATGAGCGTGTTAAATCCCCTACCATTAGTTACATCTCTGAAAACGTGGTGGATTTAAGCGCCACAGAATGCTTTTAGGAGACACTCAAAGGTTCCTACCTTAAGGCGATCGTTTCTAGCAAAAATAAAGTGAAATCACGTCTTATTTAGAATAAATAAATATGTATGTATATATATATATATATATATAAATCACTAGACAACTGAGGAATTAATAATTTTTTTAAAAAATTAATAAACACCTTTATCGTAAAGACACGTTTTTACTTAACAATTTTGTCTTTATTTTTTACTATCTCATTATACATATTCACAAAACTACTATAGATATACTGGTTCAAATAATTTATAGATTTTATCTACTAATAAATAATTTACCAAACCCTGGCTGACTTGTAAAAAAAATTTTCTCGAAATCCTTATTAAATATTAACTCATACAAAGATTATTATCTATTTATAAATTCAATAAGTTAACATGTAATGCGTATCTAATACATATAAAACAAAATATGTATTAATACTATTATTTCACGCGTTTTGATTCAATTGCATGTGAAAAAACTAATTAGTCTGTTTCTATTAACTATAATACATTATAAACTGTATATTCATAAACATTTCACATGGTAATGTTTATGATTTCGTGTCATTGAATCAATTATTCGTTTTGAAAAATATCTGAAATAATCGTCTTTTAATTTTAGTTAATAATATTCTAAAAATTTCACTAGGAACAAAATTTTAATTTTTAAGGTGTGACGTCTTTAATAATTTACATACTAATATTATATGGCAATGTTTCGAGAGTTAATAATAAGTTATTACTAATAACAATAGATCGGCCGTCAGCCATAAACCCGAGGGTAAATTTTTTGAAAACATCAGTAGTTTTAAATGAAACTACCACGTGATGAGGGTTCAATACTAATAATTCGAAAAACCTCTTATTAAGGTCTAACCAAGCAAGCGTTTAATTTAACTGTCTACTATCTATTAAATTGAACAGTACCCCAGTCCGCTCAGACTAATTTAACAGTTAATAGACAAGCGGTTTTTTGTAAAAGGCATTTATTTTTATCTAGAATTATGAGATCGCATTTATCACTAAGCATGCAACAAGGACGTTACATACTACTACCATTATGTGATTACCGTTTCGTTTAGTTTTTGTTTTTAACAAAAACTATACATATAAATACAGAAATCAATATGATTAAGACGTAATAGCTTTTTTTATTAAATTAATGCATACCACCTACTTATATTTAATTTAAATAATGAATTTATTTCCATATTTTATTTTCGAATAAGATATTATAATATTAAAAGAGTATTTAGTTTATTTTAATTATATCATGTTAAAACGACAGTAAAATATTGTATATATTCCACACCACAAAAAGTGTTTAATATACGAGTAGTTGCTAATAAAATTACTTTTGTTATTGAACATTCCTATTTATCACTAAAACGATAAATCTATACTTGCAAATCAATTTATTTATTTATGAATTTAAATGTTCAAACTAAGAATTTCACCTAAATATCAAAAAATAAAATAAATATTTGCTTAGTATGTCTATATTTATTATGAAAATTATATAACAACTATTTTTGGAGAATCTATGAATTTCAAATCACATTTCGTTTGAGTTATCATTAATATAAATTGATAATAATATTTTTAAACAATTCATTAATCTGAAAAATATAGAATTTATAAATTATAAATATGTTATAAAGTTAAAAAAATTACTTATAAATTATAATAATTATAACATTTTAAACTGTTTCATAGTAATATATTTTTAATTCACAAAATATACTAAAGTTATAAGTTTATATTTTATGTATCGAAAAAATTAATAATTATTTTTATAAGTATTTAATTCATATGTTATATTTGAATTTTTCAACATTGTTTCTTATTTCCCTTGAAAATTTATATTTACTTTTTTTAACTATAGTAAAATTATTTCTTGATTATTAATAATAAAATATAATTTTTTTTAATAAATTATGATTCATTTATAACATCATTTAGGTACTAATGTAACTTTAAATGCGCATATTTTTTAATAACATTATTTATTTTATTGAGGTTTCAGCATCATATCTAATTGACTCAAAATTATAAATATTTAATTTTAATTTTTTATTAATATTAGATTAAGTTTGATTTCTTAAATCATGCGTACAAGTATTAAATAAAATAGACGTTATAACAAATTTTATCTTTACTATCATGAAAATATTAATATTTAAGAATTTGACAGGCACTCTAATGTGTATATATATATAATGGTAGTTCATTTTTTCATTATAAATAATTCATAAAATACAAAAAATATGAAATAATCATATAACGGCAACGTCGCATGAAATGAAAACTCAACCAATGACGTCAACAACATTTATTTATAGATTATTTTCAATGCATATTTAAAAACTTTTTCAGGCCAAGGTCATAATATTGATATTTAATAATAATAATAATTTACATTTTTTATGTAAACACGTTTTATTAAATTATATTTAATTTAGCCACAACTTTATTCACGTTTGATTTTATTTGTTTTACTCTGATAAGTTAAATCAAAGCAAAGCTTTGGTTAAATATTTTCTTTGCACAATTGTTTGTATTTTTTTAATCATAAAATAAGTAAATAGTTTATTATCATCAAAAATATACAAGTATTTTGTATTTCAAAAAACAATTTATAAAATATTTTTGATAATACGTATATTATGCATGTGTTGAATTATTTTAATAAAAAATAATTGATGTTACAAATAAGTATAACATTTAAAAAAACTACTATACAAAATAGTTATTAGATTCAAAAAAAATATTGTAGTTTATATTTGTTAAAATTTCATATTTATATTATTATTAAATGGTACGGTATTAAAACATAAGAGTTATACAAATAAAATTGTTTTGTAATTAAAATAAATAAAAAAATATAATTTTTTTTAAATTCTATTATGACACACTGTAATATAAAATAATTTTATAACAGAGCTATCCAAACCATTTTAATTAAGTTCAGTTCGAAAATCAAACTCAAACTTCAACTAATTGAAAATATCCGAACCGAAATAAACACAAAATAGTTCGGTTTACCAAGTTGTTATAACCAAAAAAAATTCTGATTTTAAATACTAAATACTTATATAATTTATTTTATGAACTAATAATTAATTATTTAAGTTAATCCACTTTTCATCATGAAACTTTTAAATAAACTACTACTTAGAAGTTTTAAATGAATTTAAATCTTTTGTATTTATTATGAAATTCGGGTTCGGGTTCGATATTTAAATCGAATAGTTTGGTTCGATTCAGGTTCGAATAAAAAATTGGAAGTTTGGTTCGATTCGGTTCGGGTTCGTTATAATTTCAATAAGTTTGATTCGGGTTTATTTTAAACTCAGAAATCTGGGTTCATAACATCACTATATAATATTGTAATCGAACTTATTGTTTAAACTTGAATATTTCCAACAATATCGGTTATATGATCGCGTATATAATAGGATATAAAATCATACCCAAACAAGACATATTTTAACAATATGATTATAGATGTGAAAATTTAATGATTATATGTCAGATTTTTGATATATTTACAGCATCAGATATAATGCTTATGTTAAAGCCTAACATTTTCGTTTTTTCATACTCTACATACACTATGAGTTTAATTATTTAAGTTTTCAAAATTAGATTTATTAATAATACATTTTTTTTTAAATTGGCGAACTATGAGTGCACTAATTAAAATCAAAGAGTTTAGATAAAAATATAAACATTTGTATACTATTTTTCACTTCCTTTTCGAAAATCAATTTTCTGATCAACACTTCGTTTTGAAGTTTTAAGTTTTGATGTTTAGTTTTTAAAGACTAGAGATTTTTAAAAAAAATCAACTTTAGATTTTTCAAATAATAGAGTAAATTTTGTATAACATTTTTTCAAATTTCATACTACACGTTTAACTATTTGTAATACGCAAAATATACATAATTTTAAGACCTGTTAAATATACGGAAACTGGCAAGGATTCCACGTTAACAATGTGAAGCTGTCATCACCAATCGGCGATAGTATTATAGCGTGATTACGTTTAATATAGTGAGACACGATTAGGAATTAGTTAATTTTTGTTATGTTTTCAACTTCTCAGTAATTAGTAATTGAAACGAAAAATTGCGTTGAATATGTAGCGCCGACTCGATGAAGTGGCGCGCGATAAATTCGGCCGCGTAAAACTTTGCCAAATAAAAACATATATAAATACAATAATATAATAAAAACCAACCAAATATCGTTGCACGTTGCCACTCGGTATTTCGCCTATCCCGCAAACACAAACACAATATATAATAATAATAATACTATACGCGGCGCAGTATAATATTATCAACACGGAGTTGTTTGTCGTTTCGTGTGCGCGTGATTTGTGTAGTACGTGTCATCCCCGCGAAGGCGAAAGAATGTGTAACGATACGTTCATATACAACGTCGAAGACGGCAATAAAAACTTCTTGTGGTGTATTCACGTGTATAAATCTGTGTGTGTGTGTGTGTGTGTGTACATTTATATATATTTATATGCAATATACCGCGCGTGCTATTCACTGATGGTCGAGGGTGTTTGATTCTATTTCGAATGTGCGATAAATGCACGGTGAGACCGGAGGGTTAGGTGATTCGATGTTTCGGCGGACGCAGTCAATGAATGAGTCACACACGCGATATTATACTGTGACGAGTGTACGCGCGTTTCAAATGCCGTGACCGCAGAGACATAAAATATATTAATATTATTGTATAAAATATATTGTACACGGGGGTATATTGTGTAGATTTCTATACGGCATTATGGCGTGCGCTGAGGGGGATACGTATAGATACATATTATAGAGAATATACGACGATGACGACCGTTGATAGTAGTAATACGCGACAGTCGCTCGTAATAGTGACTATGACGGCGACGTGGCACGAACAGATGTCGTCAAAACACGCAGGCAGCGTCGTATCATCAGCAACAGCCACCTCCAACATATAATAATAATAATAATAATAATAATTGTCGTCTATTGTTTTTCTTCCTTTTGTCCAGTCCACCGCCAAAACACACGACATTTTAAAGTACACTACGACCATGATTTAAATTATTATTATTATTATTATTATTATCATAATTTATTTCTTTTCGGGTTTCTTTTTTTTTCAAAAAACGATTTCATTGCCGGGACGCGCGAACATATTATTCTTTGGACGTACCCATAGCGCATACTTTGGCGTTAATACGACTCATTTGTTGTTGTTTTGTTTTGTTTTGTTTTGTTTTTTAACACGCCGGTCATCAGCTCGTCTAATAGTTTTTTTGTACGTTTACCCATCTATATTGACAATACGCGTATACGATATTAAAATATTATATTATTATATTGTGCTCCACGACGACGGGTCGCGCCGTCGCGAATGATTTCGACTCGATTAATGTTTTCCGCAAACGTTCGCATAATATGATACAATTTTATGACGTATTTTTATGCATTATACCGTTTACACACGGTCGTCGTTTCAATGGTCTCTACAACTGCTACAAATAAAAATAATAATAACAACAATAACAATTACTTATAAAATAACAGTATCACAATTATCATTATATGTTTGATACCGTCAGGCGCCTACCGTCTAATCATTATTGGTATAGCGGATATAAGACGAATTTTACACGACCCTCGACATACTTGCTATCGAAAAGTTAATTAAAAAGTGTCAGAACTACGTCCTATGTATTATTCTTGTTACCTTTTACGTGCTTTCTAGCACATCACATTTTACCGAATTGGTGTCTTGTATCACAACCATCGTGTGGGCTACTATTATTCGGGTCCCTTGAGTAAAAGTTTCCGCTAAGGTAAACTGATTTAGATTGAGCTCTAAATTTCAACTCGAATAATTTGTACTATTTAAACAAAACTCGAAACCGAAACGTCTGTATCTAAATTGGCATTGTATGTGTCTAAAACTTTCAACTAATTGCACGGTATCATTATATTTATTTAATATATATACCTTTGCTACTCCGCAAAATATAATCCGGTTGAAATTCGAGTTTTGTACTATTATCTATAACATTTGATAAAACAATTTCGTCTTTTCCATTTAACACAAAAAATTACTAGAAATAATTTAACTATAACTGTCCAACTTAATAAAACTTAAACTACATACATTTTATTTTCATTATTTATGTATTTTAAATAATATTGATTTTACTGTTTCTACTTATTTTTTATTTATTTTTTTGTTAGTTACATATAATATTTTTACTCCATATTAAGAAAACTCGGATATATACAAATTAATAATAAGTCACATTACAAGCCGATAGAGACTATCCATAAACTTCAAATATATTATATTATTATATAATTCGGTTCGTTTTTGCAATTCAATACCTAAAAAATTAACTTTTGTATATATTTCTATTATCCACAATAATTAAATTGAATAACATGTATAAATTATACACTATATTTATAAATAGTATACTATTTCAGATGTTTTTAGTATTTTACTACATTATAGGATAAACTCGTAGATATAATGAATTCGAAAATATCAATAATTTTATCATTACTGTATATGCGCAAATAATTAAAATATTTGTATGTATTTCATATAAAAATTGTATAAGTAATTGACTTTAAAATTAATTTATAAATTATGGATTATCTACAAATTGTAATTCGTATGAATATAATTTTGAATACATCACGCGTAATTCCAAGCACACTACCGACTAACGATTAACACAATACATCATTTTAAACTATGAAGTATTGATCTTAAAATATAAAACAATAATCTGCTTATACGAGTATATTGAACTTAAAAACATTAAGTCACATGGAATAGATTTAATTAAAGTATAACGAAAATACTAAAATACAATTGTTTCTTAATAAATACAACTATTTTCATTTAAATTATAAAAAAAAATTACGTATACATTATAGTACTACCTAATTACTTAAGGTAGTTAAATATTATGCTAATTCTGAATTCATACGATAATTTGTAAAATATAACTCTTTTTTATATACTGTTCATTTTCCTCCGATGAGATTAAAATTGTAATTGAATTAATTTTATATATTTAATACTATATCATATACTCTCTTTACTTCTTAAATTAACACAGTATAAATATAAAAAGTTTGACGAATTAATAGACATAAATTTAATAAACAGGAAATAAATATAATTATAATTTCAAATATTCCAAAATCAATATTTCAAAACAATTATTTCCATTTAAGAATATTTTTTTTTACTGTCATACCACGTAAGTAAAGAGTAGAAAATTAAATACGAGTATTGTGTTTAATTACTAAATAATTCAATTGTTCGTTCTGTGTAGTAACAATTATTACGGTTGCGCGTGCATTTGATTGACACAAAACAGCTGATTGTAAATTATTGGACCGTAGAAAAAAAAACTCAAATACCTACACCCGAGCAAGAAACATTAGCGGTTGTTGTTATCCGGCCAACAAAATATTTATAGATTATGAAATTCTAAAAATGGAATTGAAGAAAATGCACTCGCACTCGAAGGGCCTAGAACGAGAATGTCGGTTAACTATAATGATCATCAAAAACAAAACAAAAATCATTGTTTCAAATACTAAAAATAATAATAATTTTAAATTATCGTCAAAATCAAATCAATTAAAAATAAAACATTCTGCTTAGAAATATTTAAGTATCTGCTGTACGTAATATTTGTCACTACACAATATACGAAACAAGTATAGCGAAATAATTCTTGTAATCTTCTTATCAAAAATAAAACGTGACCATATCTGAATAATTTTAATAACATAAATGTATTAAAACAAATGATATAGGGAATAACAAAGGTTTAATATGATTCGAATATTTAATACTTATCAAAGTCGAGTGTTAATATAAAATTAAAAAATACAATTTGGTGTAAGAGAATAAAACATTGTAAAGTTATTCATTTCCCATCCCATTATCACTACTATCATACATTTTAAGAAATAACTAATTTTTTACATTTGTATAGATGCCACTATATGTAGTATCGCAATAATATAAATAAATTCTAACCATTTAATGGTACTGACTATTAACCTAAGCGTAGATAAAATAAAATGAACTAAACAATGGGTAATAACCAAAATCCTAAGAGTATTTATATCCTGAATATATTATATTTAAGTTTAGGAGCACGAACGTCAATGACGCACGTGACGACTGTTAGTGTTGTAAAAAAAGAACAGACGCATTACCATGAACGATCACGAGGTTAGGAACCCTAATTTTTTCCCCCGATCCTAATCGGGAGCGTGTAAGAATGAAATATTGTTAAAAGTAAAATTATGGAGAAATATTCGACTTATCCGAGAGAAATGTATAAAATATTTTTGGATTGGTGGCCAGAAGTGACGTTTTATGTGAAATAATTTCTAAGAACTTCCTGCCACAAAGTTTTACAAGGAATTCCAATGGTGGGACTGAGGTAGATGCGGAGTGTAATGCCGAAAGGGAAAACACATGTGCGAATAGGTGTGAAAACAGATACATTACCACGCTTACCACCCAACACGAAAAACACCGCATTTGTTTGTAATTAAACATAATAACCAAATGTGGTAAATCATTATTTATGTTCCATCAATGGGTCTTGTATACAATATTAACACCTATTACGTTATCGGATTTCATATATATTTCATAATTTTTCTTATTCTAACAATTTCCGAAAAATACATACACAAAATGAGTATCGAACCATTATTTCAAACATTTGAAAAATTATTATTATTTCCAAAGACACAAATATAGTTTTTCAAAAGCGTCAGTTGTCTTTCGGTTTTTTTTACTCTAATTCAATGCGCCTACAAAAGCTACAAATAAATTACTTCATTACAAGTCATTTATATTACATATATATAGCATACTAAAATTCGAACAAAACCAGTAGATAATTTTAATTGTATTAAATTAATAAATAATATAATTAATAACCAACCAAGTTTGTAGAATTTCAATGATTTGTGTATAATATTATTACATAACTAAAAATCTGACGTGCGGATTCAAAATTCAATTTTTAAATATATAGGTGTTTTAATAACATAAGTCCATCTCCGTCTTCGAAATAATTCAATAAATTTGTCTGAACTCGTAATATATCTCAGCATAATTTAATTATATTAATAATAACAATCAGGCGTATAGCCAATAACCATTGTTGTTGAAACTTTAGTTCAAATAATAATCTATATATATTAACAATCATCATACATATTAAATAGATAAAATTGTATTTTTATAAAGTATAACTACTTTCGATATGTATAGCGGATAACACATAATACATAAATAACATGACAGACATAAAACGATATTTTACAGGAAATTACATCTCGAAAAAATTACTACTTCCGTTTTTATAATAACACCGTATAACTAAGTCTCTTGCCTAACGCATAGTCCCCGTCGTAACCACGGTTAAAATAATAAAACCGTTATTTAATAATATCTGAGTAGTAGTTAAAAAAAGGGTCATTTATAGTCGGTGGCCAGTGCATCAACTATTATAACTTTTAAAACATGATATTTCGAAATAAAAATAAAATATAATAGTGATAATAAAATAATATAAAAATAATTATTTTTGAACAAAACTAAAACCTTAATACAAATATGTACAGCTCACTAAAGACGACCCATATGTATGACAATTTACTTGTAAATCATAAAATGCATAATTCATTCATCATATCAATGCAATACTGACGTGTAGGTACCATTTAATATTAATATTTAAAACGTTACTAGATTAGTGAACGTAGTTACTTTTAAAGGCTCCAATGGGATTTAAACTAAACTATGGTTTACAGTACTTAAATTATTTCTAGTAAATAATTAACATGCTACTTCAGAAGATATAGTATACATTAAGATGCATTAGAATGTGGACAATACACTAGTCGTGTGCAATATAAAATATGATGTAAGAGTACAATACATTGTGTAATATAGTGGACGTAAACAACCAGAATTCGGTTATACGTCATTAAATACATAATACAGATATTCGCATTAATTCATAGTACATAAATGTTACACCGTATAGATATAATATACACTACACAGGATGGTATCCAGTATTTAGTAGTTTGAAAACCACAAGAATCCATATTAGCCCATTAAATATGATACAACCAGCCTATTTAAATGTTTAATTTATTTAAAACGAGAATAACCTCGATTACATAAAAACCAGTGTTTCGGTCTGGGAAATCAATCGTTTAATTTAAAATACATATTTTTTATACATTTATATATATAAAAAATCAGAAAGCTATGGTTTCATAAAAAAATTATTATTATTTTCTCTCTTCGTCAACAAAATCAATATTATATATAGTATTTTCATATTATACTTTGTATACTACAAATGTTTACAATATACTGTTCCGCAATGCAAATTAAGTTTTTGAATAATAACTACAACGGCTGTACTTTCAGTATCATTTGTAAAAAATATGATAACGACTTTCTACGTTCATAGAAAAAAGCGGAAAAAACTCTGAGAAAATATTAATTAATATTTGGCTTTTGCAACCCAAATTTTTGGCTAATGTTCATGACACATTCATTATATCTGACTAATAAACTATAAGTTATATATATATATATATATATAACTTATATATTATATTTCAGCGAAGTCGTCTATTCGTACTTTTATACTTAGATCGAAACTAGTTGAGATTTATAATAATAAATCCTATTTTCGTATATAACTTTGAATAATTGACTCGTGTTTCTGTTTTTTTAGTCAGCATATGAATTCATAATATAAATTAAAAATTATTTTAATGGATTGACCCACTTCAGATTATATTAATCGTGTTTTATATAAACAATATTTACAATTTAAAATCTAAACTTTCAACACAGTATGTAAGTTTTTTAAGCATTAATAGTTTCAATAACAACCGTTTTGATATTCGATTTGAATAAGTACACTATTGTTATCTTATTTCAATAAACTTACCTCACTACTAAAATTTTATACGTATAAAATTGTCTTCTCTCTTTTTAACAGTTTAACTTTATCAAACACACATAAGTTTAATAAAACTAATAAAAATAATTCAAACCGAGACGCGGCGAAATTCTCCTTCAAATTACAATAAAAATATAATTACAATGAGACCTGAATTGTATACTTCAGATTAAGTTTACAGTGCATTTAAATACAATTTTCTTAAAAGTATTATCTAACTTATAAAAAAAAAAATCTATTGTTTCGGTAAAATGCGAGTACTGTAAGTATAGCAACACATTGTCTTCGTCTTGTTATTAAATACGCGATAACAATAGATAATTTTAATACGTACCTATTTACGTATAGAAGAACGTTTAAATGATACTAAAATAATTTACCTTTAAATTGATGTACTGTTTGCACGAAAATCAAAACCACAAGTAGCCACTTCATCGTATACCGTTCATTTTTGTCAGAAATTAAACAGATGACATTTGCGAACGATAACGGCAATAACGAATGCACGACAGTCACATTGATCGACCGAAGAATGTTTTCCGAACACCAATTTGAACATCGCAAACGGAATTCAAGAACTGTAAACGCGCGGCGCACGGCGGTGTTGTCGTAAAGTCAAAACCACATGGAAGCTACTGGGCCCATTTGGCAGTCGCGTCGGTATTGTTACTTCTTCCACACAAGAGGCTCGTGCGTACGTGTATATATTTGTGCGTGCGTGCGTACGTGTGTGAACGTGTGTGTGCGTTACATGTGAACCGAATATAATGTATTTTTCGTGCGTCTAAAACGGTTTCGGTGGGGAACGGGCACCATATGATTCACTGCCATGTGCGTGCGGTTTGATGACGACTGGCCATCGAACTTGACGGGGAAATAAAAACCCGCAGCAGTGAGTCATGATTTGTACGCTATAAACGTTGTTCCTGAGTTGAGTATTCCGTGAGACGTGATGATTCATTCGCGTTTCGCCTTGTTCAGGTGGTTACGAGAAAACAGATACAAACATAATAGCAAACACCCCATCATAACTCCCTGCGGACACCAAAACGACGTGAAAAGAAATTTTAAAAAATATTTAAAAATAAACTACTTAATCCAATGGAAATATATTATCAATCTATTCTGCAGAATATTAATTTCGGGCCAAGCATAAATTCTACGTGCAAATAGATTTTAGAAAAAAAAATTATTACATCAATTACGGTTTGTGTATTAAAATACTAACAATAAATTTGTGTATAAATATAATTTTTAATTAAAAATTATACACAAGTGCAACGCGTAAAATAGTTTTGTAATATTGGATTTGACTAACGTCCGATTAAATAATTTAATAGAACAAAAAGCGCTTTCGTTTTTTCGTTTTTATTTTTATTTATTTATTTTTTTATTTTTTTATTTTTCTCAATAACCTACGAACAAACGCGCATTGCAATTTATTGCCGTCCCTGTTTTTAAATTTATATACGTTTTATTCATACTCTAAGTAGTTAATTCCGTATAATAAATAAAGATATAACATTTAAACCATTAGATATAAATAAAAATACAATCCACACACAATAATAAAACGCTTGGACTTTTGATGTACAAGTATTGTATGACCATACATCATTGGAACATGTGCGATAACGTATTTTAAAACATACACTATTGAATTATATTTTATTGGATCACCATTTTTGATATAAAACCATATCCACAACATTGTATCCAAATAAAAAAAGAACTATTGACGTATTGCAGTGACAACCACAAAAATGTTTTATTGTATTTTCCTTATATTTGTTTTAAGTTCATCTAAATATTTGAAAATTATAAAATTGTATAAGTTTAAGCGTATTGATGATTTTTCTTTTATTTTTTGTATCAATAAATCAATCTGCTCATTTTTCGATACAAAACATTTACAAATTAAAATGAAGAAGACGATAAAAATCCGAAGCCTTTTTAACGTTTTAGAGGGTAGAAAATTTGATTTCCACACAATAATATGTTCTAAAATGTTCTTTTAATATTCTGTTACTTGCATCAAGTAAATTAGTTTTAGATTTTTTTAATTGTTCTGTTTCCAAAATTTGTTTATTCGTATTTTAATTGTTTTTCAAATTTTATTCCATAATCTCCAGCTATTAGGTACAATATAAGTATGTTAAATTTAGCGCATCGGTATATAACACAGTCAATAGAATTTTCACTAAAAATATTTTAGAAAATATTTTTAATCAAGCGATTAAACAAAATTTTGCATGCTCAGGAGTCTAAGAATTCAGAACTTGTAGTAAATTTAACAAAATACTATAATTAATTTAACAAATTGTTAACTATTTTGAGAACAGACATTTGTGCATGAGGTCAATTTAGTATATTTTAATGTCTCATAACTTCACACTTTACACATTACATGTAATATAAATTAACACGCATGAATCCATTTCTTTTCATAATACAATTTTAGTTAAGAAATGTATAACTCATCTGAACATAAACCCATTAATTTAAATAAATTAACACTATTCGTTTGTATACTCATAATATCTGTTTATAATGTACATATAAGTAATAGTGTTTAATGGTCCCTGTTTTATTTTAATACATATATGCGTTTTGTCGCATATACTAAAATTAATTTATCAAGAATTCAAATGACGTTTTCATTTTTTATCCTCTGTTTGCATCTGATTGTTTAGTATGCGGGATTATATGTTTTAATTTACACACTATTTCGTATTACTTATTATTATTACTTTCCCAATATTATTAATAGTAATAGACATGAAGTATACTAATATTAATATTATTTATTACATATATTTTGGTGAATCGATACCATTTAATATAGTTTAAATCTAAGAGCAAATAAACATAAAACCTTAAAATACGTAGATAAATTTATGGTATAATGTGTTAAATTATTATTCATTTAAATTGTTAAAAATTACGAAAACCGAACAAGTTCTAAGATATTTTGCATTGTAACTTATCGTATAATGGTGTGAAATATTATCTTTGATAACGCGATCTAATTTTTCAACATCCACCTACCTACTGAAATATACCTACCCCAATAAATTATTGTATAATCTATAAATTGTAGTTTTAATATATACATAGATTTTATTTCACTGCGGTAAAGTGTTGTTTTATTATCACCACACATAGAGTTGGTCGACGAAAATAGAAATAACATTGTATATCGTACACATGTCCATTTAAATAAAGATATTTTCATAATATGAATAAGTGATACATAAACATTAAAACGTTTTTAAAAAACCTGTTTGAACCCAAAAACGAAATTACCGTAATATAAGTAGTAGTTACCTATTATTAAAATTGTACTACACTGTAATACTGCATACTGTATAAATGTATTTTAATGTGTATATCTCACCGGATTGATTATATACATCTGATTCTTTCAATTCTGATATACTTACTACCTATAGTGTACAGTAAATAATAATCTTATATAAATATTATACATAATTAATTACCTAAATTAATAACGATCGTTTTAATTGAATCACCGGGCAGCAGGCACCCCACCATAATTTGCAATAACACGATTGCGTAAATATTACTCTATACACGCCGCCATTGTACACACATAATATTTAGAGTTCTTCAAAGATGACATGTCTTTTTTTTCATTATTTTTATACTTTGTTTATGTTAAGTATTAGTATACATTTTAGTAAAATCATATATACTATAATAATAATAATCATATTGTATAATATTATAATATTGCATAATATAATGTAATAATCATCAATACTAAATTATCGTTAACTAACATTTCTAAATAGAGCCAATGATTTTTCAATAATAATTTAAATCTATCATAATGTATTTAGTAAAATTAATTATTTGGAATTTTATTTGTTCAGTGTTGCTAGGTATGAAGTTTATTTTATTGTAGAAGACAACAATTTTTAAATGAAAAATTACCGATTAAGGAATAAATTTCGATTAATCGATCTATTAAAAGCATAATAATTCATATTAGGAACATTTAAACATTTTCTCGAAAATCCCGTTTTTATTTTGAATATGTCAAAATTCCAAAATGGTAAATATTATTCACCATTAAAAATTTTACAAACATAAACAAAGTCAAAATTAGCTGGTTAGTTAATATTATCCATAAACATGTGGCAATGGCGCACTCAGGATTTTTTCAAGAAAAAATACTTGACACCCTATTTTAAAGAATTAAAATTTAATATTATTACCGTAATTAATACTATTACTCGCATTAAGGGGGAGAGGGGTTCAACCTGATGCCTATCCCTTTGGCTGTGCCACTGGCCCATGTATAACAAATACCTATGTTAAATATATGCTATTAATTCAAACGTACTAAGTAATCTACTAACATATCCAAATGGGGATTTTGAGTAGTGTAAGTAAAAAACATTACAAGAATAAAAATAGTTATTTTCACGGTATTTAATAATATGTATAATATTTTTTTTGATAATCTAATGAAAACATGAAATATGAATTCTAATCGTAGTTTCCTGTTTTATAAAATTACATGTATAAATCATGTGTTTAAATATAATTTATGTAGTTTTAAGTGATGTTTTCAAAAAATAATATTTTCTCGAATATAATGGATTATACACAGAAGGAATTAACGATGTATACAACCCATTGTTAAAATTTACGAAAAAATTTAAAATATAAACTGTAATTAAAATATTTAGTTTTACAGCATATATAGGGCAAATAAATGTCAAAAAATACACCATTAGAAAACAAATACATTAACTTCCTCATTTTGAACCTAAAATTACATTAAGTTATCGATATTAATAATTTTTGATTATTATAAGTTTTACAATATTTATCTTTTTCTCTACTACAGGCCTTGTCTTGTCGTTGTAAATCTGGTTCTCCATTCTTTTCTGTTAAAAGCCAATTTTTTCATGTCCAGTTATCGGTTGCAGTTAGTTTATCTTTTCTTCTATATATGCCTTCCTCAGTCTACCTCTCTCTTTGTGTCTATTTAATCGTCCTTCAAATATATTTGTCATAAACGAATTATGCCTCAGTAGGTGATCAAACATTTTTCCACTTCTTTCTTGTATGACGTTTAACGGAATTCTTTTTTCCTCTACTTGATTTAATATATCTATGTTACTTTTCATTTTTGTCCGGCTGACTTTCAACAATCTTCTCCACGTCCACATTTCCATGGCTTCCAACTTCTTCTTGTCTTGTTCATTGATGGTCCATGTTTCACAACCATATAGCATGTATATTGTATATAATATATACTTATATATATTATATATATATATGGCACGTATAACCATGTACGCTCCATACATAACATTTAACAAAATTTTTTCTTATCTTTATATTAAGTTATTTGTTTCTAAGTAGCTGCATTTTTTACATAACTGCTTTTTTCACCATAGCTATTCTTTGTCTAATTTCTACTGAGTATCTACCATCGCTGGTTAGCGTACTTTCTATGTACTTGATTTGCTTTACTATTATTATATTATCTATTTCCAACTTCACTAAGGGAATTTCTTTGGCTTTAATTACCACCATTGTTTTTGTTTTATTTGCATTTATTTTCATTTGATATTCCTGTAATATTTTAGTAAGAGTAGTTAAAAAATTTGTCATGTCTTTCCCCGATTCAGATACTAAAGCAATATCATCTACAAAACGTATGCAGTGGATCTTTTCTCCATTCATGCTTATTCCTTTAGAGTTTTTCTTATATTTGCCTATGATTTCTTCTACAAATAAATTGAACAGATAGGGCGATAAGGAACAGCCTTGTCTTACTCTTTTTTTAATTTTTTCTGTGGTACTATGTTCTTTCACTATTATTAAGGTATCTTGTTTCTTATATAGGGATATTATTACTCGTCTATCCTTCCAATCTATTTGTGCTATTTTCTTAGAGTTCATCAATAAAGTCCAGTTTACTATGTCAAAGACTTTTTAATAAATCATTATCTCATTCGTTATCTAAGGCTTACTTAGATTCAGTTTCTTAAATCCAATTGATTCTTCAGCAGAAGATTTTAATTTAATTTAATTTAATAATTTAAGATTTCATTTTCTTGTGTATTATTCTATATTTGGTCACTACTAGTTTATGATCGCTATCGATTTCCGCTCCTAGAAAACTGTGACTTGTCATTATTTAGTTCTTGTAGCGGCTTTTGGCTAAGATATTGTCAATTTGGTAACGATTAGTATTTCCTGGTACTAACCATGTATAGCATCTTCTTTTCGGTACTTCAAACATTGTATTGATAACTAGAAAATTGTTCTGTTTACAAAAATTAACTAATCTTTCACCTCGGTTGTTTCCTGTTCCTAAACCATGATTGCCTACTGTTTGGTTGTCCTGCCCTTCTCCTACTATTGCGTTGAAATCGCCCATAATAATAACATTATCACTATCTCGAGTTATGCCTAGCAGTTCATCTAGAGAGTCATACACTTGTTCTATCTCGTCATCTTCAATATTTGAGGTTGTAAAATATACCAGGATGACTATCATATGTATTGTGGATGTCTTAAATTGTATTACTAATATTCATTACATGATATTATTTTAATGATAGATTTCTTCTACTTGCAATCCCCATTCTTTGTTTAGCAATATTCCAACTCCATTTTTCCCTCATTTATTTCCACTATGTATCATTCAAAAACCATCGCTCCAAAAATATCCGCTATCACCTCATTTGGTGTTACAAACTCCTAAAATATTAAGTTGTTTTAGTTTCATTTGTTGCTTAAGTTCTTGAAATCCTCCTGATCTTAACAACGTTCTGACGTTCCACATTCCTATTTTAATTGAAATAGTTTTGTTTTTGTTTATATATTCAAAGTTTTGTTTTTTGCTTTGGCATGGATTTCGCTGGCTGACGACCTGGGAAGCTATGCTCTGTCTCCCCTTGCCGAGCTCCGGGTTCCGAGTCCCATCGTCTCGTTATCTATTTTGCTCACTTTTGACCTTCATTACTTGATGTTTGGGAAAATGATTGCAGTGGTTTCCAGTTGCCTTCTGCGTCGCAGTAGCATATCTTATTGCTAAGGGATACGTAATAAATACGCGATAAATCTATACTTGATACTAACAATGCTGCTGTCCATTGCTAAGTCCATTTTGGTCGCCTTTTACGACGGGCATGAACTACCGTCAGTGTATTCTGGCCCCCACCCATAGGGGTACATGACATTTATTTTTATTTCTTGATGTGTATTATTTACACAATTGTCTAAATAATACATAATTAATAAAATAATTAAAGTCGAAATGCATAGCAATTAAAAAGATATTATGTTCAATATAATATAAAACTAATAGTAAATATTTGTTTATATTCTATAGTAATGTCAAAACATTTTCCATGAATAATTTTCGGCTAAAGTTAATATATCTGACCAAGGGCGTCCGTAGAAATATCAACCAGAAAGGGGTACAATACTCATACGTTATATATATATATACACACACACACACACACACACACACACACACACACATATATGTATGTAAGCATATTTATATAAATCATAAGAAATAACATACACAACATACACATTAAGTGTTTTAAATTTACTTATTATGTATAATATGAATTTATTACAAACTAAATTATTATAACTAAATATTTACCTACTGTATTTTTATTATGTTTTGATATTGTCAGTGAGAACACTCACAGTGAAAAAAAACAAATAAATCTTATAAAATGTATGTATCCATCATAGTATAGTATTATTAATAATCAAATAGTGAAATATTGTTTTTACCACCAAAAATAAGGGGGGGGGGGATTGTACTCGTACATAATCGTTTGTACCATACATCACTTTTACTTGTCTTATCAAATACTATTACTTTTATATCATGGTCACAATTTTGACCTAACCTAACCTAACGCATGTATCAAGAATAATTATTTTTCGGTGGCCGACAAATCGTAATGATAGATCACACAATATTCAAAATGTCGAACTATTATTATTTGGAACTTACATAATGATTTTTATTGAAAAAAATACTTTTAAAAATATTTATTAAAATACACCCTATACAAACATTGACTCAAATAGTGGGAAGGCATATCCCACTCTTCCCACTTTGCGGCGTCCTTGTATCTGACGTATTAATGTGCTTTGCTACGCGCTTTTTTATCGACAATAAAGCTAAACTAGACAAACGAGTTTGTGACATCGTACTAAGTAGATAATTTTTTACTTTTTTTTATATTAAAAATCTTTTCTCTGCAGTTGCTACTGTAAAAAATATTGACAAAAAAAAGAAAGCAAGCTATATATACATCAGGAAAATTAGATGCTATTAAATAATTGCCAATAGTAATAAATTATAAAATTATCAATAAATATCATTTAAATATTCAATATATAGTATATATATTATATATATATATAGTACAAATAAAAATAATAAATTAATGCATTATAATATGTTTATCAATTAAAAAATATTTGATTGACTTGGTTGGACATTACCGTCTCAAAGTAAGGTTATACATTTATTTTGTTAGTTACTCAAAATTGTTCTGTAGAACTTATAAATTTTTTTTTTCATTAAATTGTCTTCTTATTTTATAATTATTATTTTTATCGTCTTTGTTGAAAAAATCAACAAAAATAGTTCTATAATTAATTATTATTTGCATTTTATTCTACAAAAATGGAACTAGACATTTTTTAATATCATTAATTATGAATTCTGAAATTAATTTACGCATTTCAAGCTTATACATTTAGAAGTATTCTAAAAGATGTGAAGGTTTTTGATATTCTCATTAATCATTGGACAATTAAGAGTGACAATAATAACTTTTGATTTTTATCGTAAAATAATATATTATTCGTTTTGATATTTTAATAATTTAGTTTTGAAGAAAAAGCATTTTAGTGGCTTCGTAATATTCAAGATTTTTCGATTTTTATTTATAATAATAATTTTTATTTACATATTTAGCATGAATAAACCTTAATAGTAGTATATTTTCCGAGTTCTCTAAATGTTGACTGTTTTATCCAAACAGTTTTATCATAGCTGTACGAAATCACGAAGTAGTACTAAATGCGGTGCACATGGTACTAATCTAATAAGTAATGATTATCTGATAAATGTTTTTATTGAACTATAAGCTTCCAGAAAAAAATAGCTATTTTTAATTAACTAAATTAATATAGATTTATACAGCTAAATAAATCATGATTCACGTTATTAATTACAATATTTTATGGTATAGGATATCTATATATGATATTAAAGATATATTGAACAAAACTAGAACAACTGCAGTTTTATTATATATCTAATATTTACTAACATAATCGGTATATGTTTAAATGTGCGAAATAATTGTTTAACTATAAAAATGTCATTACCCGTAAGACTTTACTAAATCATTTCACCAATAAAAAAGTTCGTATAGGTTATATTATTATTATTATTAATATAATAATAAAATAATAAAACATGGATTAAATTTCGTATTAATAATATTATGATTGAGTATAGCTTCGTATTTATGTTAAAATGCAATATGTCTTATTGAAATTAATTTAATCAAATGATATTTTTACTGAGTACTCTAAAAATATTTTATAATACTATCTATCTAATAGCAACAATTATTTTAATATTAAAATAATTTTAAGCAATAGATATTATAATATAACTTTATAATATAAATGGAATGCCACAAAGCTCAGTACTCTCACCAGTGCTGTTCAATACCTATACTGCGGACATAGTAGAAACAACAGCAAGAAAATTTATTTATGCTGATGACATAGCACTGGGTTTTTTTTTATTGAAAAAAAAATTGAAATTTTAACAATAATTCATACATTTCTACAATTATGGATCAAAGGCTTAAACAATTTATACACAACTAAGTTTTAGAGATAATAAAATAATAGATACATACGATATATAAATATATATAATAAATAGATAAAACACATAGGATATATATACAAAATTCAAGTTTATATCAGAAGCCCAGAGTACAAAATAAAATTTATTACAGCTTTAATGATGATAGTATTATTGGATAGTAATAGATTATGGGAGGACATATCGACATGAAAGGATGATATGTAATGATATCCACATATAGCATTATTGTAATTACAGTTAAAACAAGTATTTAATGTATTGATATCTTCATGTAAAACTTCATATGTAGTTATTTTATATTTTTTTTAAATAACAACATACTAATATTTAGTCTCCTCGGAACACATGATTTTTTCAAATAATAAAAATATGTATATTCAAACTAAAAGAAATAACCAACACAAACGAAGAATGATGATCATCGGGATCAAGATAATAAATTAACCTTGAACATAACGAATTCGACACAGTTTTATAAAATAACAGTATACAGTGATAATAAAATAAATAATAAAGAAATTATTCAATCAAAGAATACTCGCCTAAACCAATAAAAATGACTAACACGACTTTCTAAACATCACAACGTGGCAAAGTAACAAATAAAGTGATTATTCGATCAAGGACTATCTGCTAGAAAACACGAAGAAAAATACCGTTATGGGACAAAATTCACGCTTTTAAAAAGAAAAAGAAAAAGAAAACACACAGCTTAAATAAATCAAAGTATACACACATGAGAACTGACCCAAGATAAAGGATTGTAATGCCAAACAACACGCATATGTAACGACCAAATACCAGCTTTGAATTATCCATAATTACGATAATTACAATAATTGAATCCGTTAGTCGGCCGGACTATCGCTATAGTTGGACACATCAAAGGAATAATAAAACACAAAAATCTGTACCCTAGATCTCTCGATGATCTTGTCTCCTCGTCAGTAATGCGTGAGTACTCGGAAACAGTGTTTCTTTCAAGCAATTTTCTCCGGGGGGGCTTTTAAAAAAATTAGGAAGTCATTTATATTACATCAAGAAAAATAAATTTTTTGATAATAATTACAAATAATAATTTGTCTGTTATGATTGTGAACAATATAATTAAATACACACATATAATACATATATAAAAATTATATATGACGATTGTAGGTCATTCACCGTGATATCAAAACTACATTTTTCTAATATTTGATATTTCTTTACTATACTTCAAATTTTTCCGGGGGGGGCTCAGCCCTCCCAGAGAAATGCCTGAAAGAAACACTGCTCGGAAGTCTTGCGTAAGCACTCTCCAAGCAGTTTGCGCACACTCCAGCTACGAGCCAGTACTCCAAACCAAATTTGTGTTCCGCGGGACAAATTTAGTTTTACGTAACAACTTAAACAAGTATTGGCTTATTTAATTTTGTCGATAAATTCGCTTTCGAAGTGAAGGCATCCAACCCATTCCTTTTGTTTTTTATTTTATTTTTTTTAATTTCTTTATACGGTCGATCGTGTTTGAAGATTCAACGAAAAATTCAAGCACGGGCACAAGGTAAGAAAATATATAATTTTGATATTTTATTTCGCAAGCATTTTCATATTATAATTTTTATTCCATTTTTATACGATATTCAGTGCTCGAATTGGGAAAAAATAATTAAAAATAATTGAGGAGCTCAACCTAACGATTTAAATTAATGATTTGTACCACACCACCTTCCCACAAGACAAGACTAATTGAAAACAAAAATTACATTTTAGCTGCATTCATATAAATTCCAATTATAATCCGTGTGAGTGAATGTCAATTGATGTTCACCCGATTTTCTCAAAAAATTCAAAAACAACAATAAATGATATGTGAAAACCCTAGCAGTAATAACTGAAACTGATAACATTGCGTTCAGCGAGCACACTAGACCACAGAATACGTTCACCAATTTATTGTACACATCTGTGCACTACTGCACTAGGCACAAAACAAGCGTCATATGATATTATCATATAAACAAACTACAAAAAAATTTTTGATTAAGAAATATTTAAAATTGTAAAACCGACAACAATTTAAATGTACAATTTAAGACAAATTATGTCGGACGTAGTTTCTACTGTCCCCCCGTCCCAATAAAAGAAAAGTAATTAGAGTGCACAAAAAACAAAAAACAAATAGTAGAGGAGCTCCATCCCCCTGCGCACCTCCCCAATTTGAGCCCGATTCGCCGATATTTATTTCATGTTTGTATCTATACTTTTTTTTTACCTAAACAATTCTCGAACTCATACCCCGTGATCTATAATATGTAATTATTATTTTTATTCATCTCAGTTTATCTTCTCCTTTCCCACAGTTAATTATTTTTGTATCATCTCTCCCTCTCTCTCTCTCTCTCTCTCTCTCTCTCTCTCTCTCACTCCCACTCACCTCTTCCCACATTCATCCCCCTTTTCACTTTTATTTGTTTTGTATTATTACAATATTTACATTTTAATGCCTATATATATATATATATATATTGAAAATATTGGCTCTTCTTTAAACAAAGAAGTAAACCCGCCACTGCTACGAAGTCGAATATAAGTATTTTGTTCGGTATTCCTAAAGCTTAAGATCTTATGTTTTTATCTAAGTACTGAGTTGTAGACATTTCTCCGAGTGTTTTTATAATTCAATCAAATAAAATCCACACAACTTTTATTGACTCTACTCGAGCAATCTACCTTGTTTTTGATCAATTGCGTAGTTGTTAAGAGTTTTCAATCTCAGACAGACTTTTTTTCAAACGAACATATATTTTTGTACTTGAAGAAATAAAAACAAATAAATATTCTAGTATTAAAAATAAACCTTTAATCATAACACCATTATCGCAATTATGTTGTAAAATATTTATTCTATGGACTTGATATAAACAAAATAGGGTGACCAAGTTGTTTAAACAATTTTTCCTGTTCCATTTTTTTTTTTTTTTTGACAGACATAATGCTGGCAAAGTCTCACGACTGAAAAGCAACATTTTTTGGAAATAAATCATTGTTTATTATGACACAATTGTTTCTGCTACTCCTAATCCAGTTTTACATGATGCTTCATTTATTTCCAATAATCTGATATTTTCCCAGATGAATTCACATACTTAACACGGACTGATAACTGGTCTCAATGCGAAATATCGGGTGTGATGTCTATCATCATATCTACCATCATCGTAATACTACGGTATTGAATTTACATTAAAAATGCTTAATATGGATGTATTCGTAAAGTTAATAATGATTAGCATGATAATCTTATTATGTTATAATATTATAATGTAAACTTACTTCGAAAGGTTTTCGTTTCGTCGTTATATAATTTAAGTATTTCAATTGAAACGCGTGAGACGAAATAAGTGTTGGTGAAACGGATTACAATTACCGTATTGATTACAATTTATATAATATTATGCACCTAGACACTTAATTTATTATTATTAATCAAATATATTTTCACTCAGTTGCCGCGTAAGTACGTTAGGGTCTTAAATCAAGGTAATTGGTCTCATGAAAACTTTTTAAAAGCCGCAGAAACCATTACTAATAAGATAATGAACATGAGGAAAGCTACAAAAACGTAAATTATTCTGTTTAGCACACTTCAAGAAGGAATTAAAAACACAGTTTTAAAATGTTGAATCTTAGTCATAAACCTATATTTTCTCTTGCTTTTGAAAATGATATGTACTATTTTAATTAGCATTTTAATTCATTATGAATTAAATAATTCTAACAATTTCAAATTACCTGTACTCGAAAATATGATATGCTAAAATTATAATTAAAAAGATTGTAAATAAAACAAAAAATTGTATTTTGTACCAATCACAATATTATATTTATAATATATACTAAGTTAATAATTATTAACTGAGGTTATAATTAAGTTCAATTTTAGTGAATTTGTTTAATGAAAAAAAAATTTAATTTAAATAATAAATGTTGAATTATCTATAGATTTATAAAGAATTTTGATATAATTGGTATTCTATTACCCTGTAATAGTCAAAAATATATAAAAAAAAAAAATATGTATATATATATATATAAATATATATAAATAGTCAAATTGTTTAATAAAATATTTTTTTGTACAAATGTATCAAAATGCTATCAGAATGTTAATAAAATTAACGTTCCGAGTATAGATATGAAATAATACAAATAATAAAATGTAATATTATAAAGGGGCTAAAAGAAAAGTGAATAAAGGGGTCTTTCACGAGGTGTGAATACGAGAATCATTTAGGTATATTTTACGTAAAGATATAAAAAAAATATAAAAAGAATAAAATAAAAATGTATGGCAATACACTAAATAAATTGTCAAATAATTAAATTTCTTACCTTATGCTCGTGCTCGATGTCTAACTGGTATCCGCAGAGACGAACGATCGCATAAAGAGATTAAAACGATTTAAAAAGGAAAATTAGGTTGGATCGGTGACTTTACTTCCAAAGCGAATTCACCGACAAAATAAAATAAACCAATACTCGAATTATGTTAGCTCGCAAAACTATGTCTCGCGGAACACAGAATTGGTCATGAGTACTGGTTCGTAGTTGGAGTGTGCGCACGCACTGACGAGGAGACGAGATCATCGGGTGATCTAGGGTGTATATTTTGTATATTATAATATCTTTAGTATGCTGATTACGTAACTATCGAATCAATTGTTATTGACAATAGATATTTTTGTCGTCTCTTTATGCGATAGTCGGCGTTACGACCTTTCATTTTGGGTAAATTTTCGTGTATGTATGTTTCTGTTTATTACAAGTGTATGTAGGTTTCCTCTCTTTTTTATACGCATGAAATGCGTTCCCACAAGTTGTCTCTTTTATATTTCTAATTTGAATCAACTGACTACTCTTAATCAAAGACAGATCTTAATTAGACAGATCCTTTTTTGTTACTTCTCTGCGTCGTAGTTTCGTTTTATAAGTTCGTGTGGAATTTATATGCTTAAGGTTGATTTATAATTTTGGATTCCGATGATCAGCATCTCTCGCCCGTGTCGGTTATTTGTTTAGGTTCAAACATGCGTTATATTTTTTTATTATTATTTGAAAATACAACCTGTGTTCCGAGAAGGCCAAGCGTTAGTATGTTTTATTTAAAGAAAATGTCACATGACTATATATGGTATTTCACACAAAGAAATCAACACATTAATAACATTTGTGTTAGCTGTGAACACAATGATGATATGTGTGCATATTATTACAAATAATAATCATGTATTATGCATAATATTGCATCATGTATTTCTTACCTACATATAAAAATGTATATCACAATAACTAATAACATATAATATTTTTTTATGTTATTAAACTAAATAATTTTGTTTAAGCTCAATATTTTATCATAATGCATTTTTACCCGCATAAGCAAATGTCTAAAGATCTATAATTGTTCTGGTAAATGATTGTAAATACAAATTTCATAACAGAAATATTACATGTATTTACTATGAAATTTTAAAATCATCTGTTATTCTATCACATTCAATTAATAATTGTAACAAAATGAACTTTATTTAAAGAGATTTTTTCAAATTTATCAGGAAATATATTTATCTCTGCTTTAATATTTACAATAATAATAGTATTAGATTACTATTGTGTACAATAATTTTATATTACAAAACTAAGATATTAAATATTTATTACTTTAAAGAAACTCTGACAAAATATAAAATATATTACAGTCCGCAGGCACACAAAAACTAAGCAATGACTTCATTGGATCAAATTTGAAATTTCTTAAAGCATGTAATTGGTAAATAAATAAGCAAAGTTCTAACTATATGAATAAACTACTATATGAATAACTATCTAACAAACTATTGTTCTAAAAGTTATTCCAAATATTTTTCAACAAATAATATTCATGATTTCCAAAGATATTCTTTGCATTGAATTAAATTTAACTATGTATGTATATATATGAGGCACTCAGAAACAGGGCCAATTAATTCCATCAAATTAAATTTTTCAATACAGACAGTTAAAGAAATTTATTTATAAAAAACACAATTATTTTTTCAGCATTTTTTGAATAAACTCATTTATTTTCTTAAGATTAAGGATATGTATTTAGCACTTTATAAATGTATAAAAAAGTATTCAATTTTGTAATCTAATCATGTTATTACTCACAATTTTAAAAAAAAATGGAATTAACCAGCTTGGTTTCTGAGAACCTAGATTTATATATTGTGACTTCATATATACATTTTCTAATAATAGGCTGTAATCAAGGAGCAATGCAAATACTTGACTGTTCACAAAAAGTTAAAAATAATAATTTATGAATTACCAGACTATTCATAACATGTCATTGTAGCATTGTGCAAGTCAGAAATTAACTAAAATGTGTAATAAAGTAATTTTTCTAAACTTTTGTAGGCATGAAAAATAGTTGTAACACATTTATATCAATTATTAATAATAAAAATATAAATCAGATCTATATAATATAATTTGTCACCTTGAGATAAAACCATACAAAACTATTATTGACATTTTAATCTTTCATATTGTATATTATATATTATATTATTGTATTTCATATTATTCTATTATTAACAATTTGAAGACATTTGATCAGTAAATTCTAAAGTCATAAACATCAAATGGGACAACAATACATATAGTACAATATAGGTAAATAACAATAAGTTTTAATTATAATACAACAAAAATATTACATCATTTAATAATACTAAATACTTATTATTTAATAGGTATAATTTTTTACTAACAAGTCACAAATGATTATTTTCAGTTATTAGGTTTTGGTTTCATTGCTTCCGTAAAAATATTATACAAAACACCTATTCCAATGACTCCTACAGTTGTTCCTTGAGCTGCTAATCGTAATTGAATTAGATATAGAGAAGTTGGTCCCTTCCGAGATTTAAATTTATACATTCCATAGGCTGCTACCAATCCAAATCCCAATATTCCTAAATTATCAAATATTCAAATACAGCATTATTAATTGAATTTGAATATAATATACACATAAAAATATTATAGAACACATTATTTAGATAAACATACCAATAGGATACAATGGAAAGTTTTTGGTTTGTTTGGATAATCTGTTTGTAATTGAATTGTCATCTTCCATGTTGTACACTGTTTAACTTTACTGAAATGTATAATATAGAATTTATGATTAGTAAATATTATTAGTAAATTATAGTGCATATACACATATTGACATAAATAGAGGAAAATAATAGAAAATATAAATTATAAAAAATAAATATAGAAAATATATAATAGTTGTCAAAAAACAATACGTCCAAACATTAAAAATAAAACTATACTATACCAACTATACTAAACTATACCAACTTTAACTTGAACAATTTGAAATATAAAAAATTAATTCTATATTCATTAAATTATCATTTTATAGGTTTATAAAATTATATAAACTTAATTATAAAATTAATCATAGGTTTATCATTTTAGTTTCATTATTGTTATTTATAAAGTTGTAAACATTAAATTATGGAGAAAAAATAAAAACCTTAATTATTAATAATAAATATCGATTGACAAAATTGATATTTTTCCAATAAAATAATTGATCTAATATATTACATTATTTATTTTAATTTTATAAACTTACTATCAGATTTGAGGTACTTTTGACAATGAATAAAAAAGTTCAGTTCAACATTTAGATTTTATATATACCTACTATAAACTATACATCATAACTTAATAAATTATTTTTTAGTATAATCTCCATTTACTGATATACATTTTTCCAATCGATGAATCCATGTGTGGAAACCGTTAAGATAGAACTCTATAATTTGATTTCATAACCAAACCAAAATTGAGAATTAAACTTCTCATAAGATTCATATTTAATTCCTCGAATATTATCTTTCAACTTAGAAAAAATATAGAAATCATTTGGAGCTAGAACCGAAATGTAGAGCAGATGCAGTACAGCTTTGAATTTCAGTCGAGTAGTTTTTGCTACAATGAAGTCTTGCGTTACCATAATGCATAAGAAAGGCAACACAAGTAAATCTGATGCGTCAAATACCTGATTTTATTTTCCGGAATGTCACAATAACTTTCTAAATTAATAGTAGTGTATCTTTGCATACATTCAGTGTACAAAAAGCCTTAGGCAATCCAAAATACAGTAAACATGACCTTTCCTGCAGATAACTGAATTTTAAATTTTCATACACCAGGTGATGTAAGATGTTTAAACTCTATTGATACCCTTTTACTTTCTATATCATAATGATAAATCTACGATTTATTCCCAGAGATAATCTGTCCAAGAAATCTATCACCCTATCAATGTTAACGTACCAGCATTTACAGCATGCCGTTTCAACAAAACAAACAAAGTTTTTTCTGCATTTGTTTTATAACATCCACATGAATAATAAGAACAAAAATGCATGAACTAAAATGAAAGCAAACTACTTTATCTATAAAATAGTAGAAATCAGCTCATTATATTTCTGTCATAAATAGCACAGTCAAAGGCATAACTTGCCTCTATACTAAAGACATATACTATGCACAAACAACAATGAATAACATATAATTGAAATGTTTAATTAAATTTTCATTTCTTCTACAAGGATCAAAGGTCATTTATTAAAAATACCACTGTTTATATTTTATATTATTAAATATTATAAATATATACTTAAATGTGGTTAAACTAAAATTTATTAAATAAAAAATAAACTTTATTTACCACTTTTAAAGCTAGAAAATTGTAGAAAGTTAAATGATAAGTGAAATGGTTAATTACACATGTTATATATAAGACTTTCCCATATTTATATTAAGTTTGCAGTTTATTTCGTAAGTATCTATATAAACACGCTAATACATTTTGTAAATACAGGAATAACAATCCAATATTTCTATATTATAATCATAGAAACAAAAATAAAGTATATGTGTATGTGTGTAATATAGTACTCAATTTGTACAATATCATTTGCCTATGATAAATTCTTTAAGAATTAAACAAAGAATTGGACAAAAATTATTTCTCAAATAACAAATTAAAATTAATGTACCTGTATATCCCATTAAATTCTTTAAATTTTTAATAAATCAACACTCTGCCTGTAATTGAACAAAGTTAAAAAGAAAAAGTTTAAATCTAATTGTTTTATTAATTTAACGATTTCATAATGACTTTACAAGTTAGATACCTATATAAAGATGTTATAATTTTAAAAAAAGATTTGTTCAATGATGTACCAACATGTTGTAAAGGTGTCGTAATTTATTGTAATTTTAATTGGTACTTACCGATTTCTATTATGTTCGTGCTTCGAAAATAAACCAAAAGTAATTCTTAGTTAAGTGGTAACGTAAAAAACTAAAGGAATATAAAATTATATTTTTACTTATAGTAGGTCATTTTTGTGAACTTGAAAATTCACATATCACGGCGGAAAAACGATCCATACCAGGCGTGACTCATTCGTATCATTGGTCCGAACAGTAGTTCTTGCTCAATATAAATTGTACAAAACTTGATATCACCATACAGATAATACGGTTATCACAATATGACTTGAATTGTGATGGTTATTCGATTGATTCAACAAATATGTCTTTATCATATAAATAATTAAATTGTTACAATTTATGTAATAGAATAATTAATAGCACAGAAGAAAAAAATTTTTTAAATTATCATTTCTTATTCTCCGAACCGGTACGAACGCGTACGCCAAACGTTCCGGCGGCGGTTTTTTTTCGCCGTTATCTCTCTCGACGACCGTAACGATAAGCGTATCGAACCGCTATTACGGACGACGTACACGTTTTTACGAAAAAAACGTGTCGCCGCGGCGTTCTCACAAGCGTTTCCGTTTCTTTTTTTACGTTCGCGTTGTCGTTGTTCGTATTCGTCGATTTTATTGTCGTTCGAGCCCCCCCGGTGACGGAGTCTCTCGCGTCGTCGTCGATTTTTATTTCGATTACGGATGACGACCAGAAGGATGACGACGGACGAACCGTCGAGTAAGGGGTATGTATTTCGATTTTACCCATCCCGCGAGACGGACGAAAACGGATTCTCTTCGGTCGACGCTCGGCGTACGACACCGTTCTTATCTCCGTCTTGGACGAATCGTCGTGGCCGTACGTTCGCCTTACTTTCGTAATCGAACGTTTGAATATCGCTGTTCTTTTCGGTTAGAAAACGTTTCCGACCGTGATTTACGAGTTCACCGACGAGATTAGCGTTCGAGAGAAACCTCTTGGGATACCGCGGAACAGAATCAGTCGTTGGCCGAAAACGGCGGAAGACATGGCGGTACGTTCGTGTAGCGGATCGGTATCGATCGGCCGAAACCGAGGAGCGAGAAATATATCGTTTACGTTCGGACGATCAGCGGAATATAGTGAGTACGACAGTATCGGTCGAAAATGATAAAACTCATATGATTATAACGATTGTGTGTTCGACAGGACTACGGACGTATTATATCGTGTTCGGGCGGTCGAGGAACGGACGATACATCACGATCGGCGTTCACGAAGGCTCATGCCCATCAAAATTTCGGTCTAAGTACGCCAGGGTCGGATGTGTGCATGTGTGGAAGTCGATCGAGTCGAGAAGTCTGAAGTTGATGGCCGTCTTTCCTGGTCGAACGGTCGTTGAAAGACAATACGCCTTGATCCGTCATACTTTTTTGTTGTAAATCGCGGTACACATACGAGTATACACTATCTTGGGTTATTAATTATTTCTGAGTTTATTGGTTTAAGATTTTTTTTTTTACTTAAAACATGAAATAGGATGACTATTGTTCTATTATATTGTACAAGAACATACAGATATAAAACGTTTTAAGAATTGTTTTACTTTTGTAATAGGTTAAAGTATTTTAATGTGAAACATCTTTTGCCACGGGTGTAAGGCCGGCTGTAGTGCCGTCACAGTTTTTGGCATCACGCTTTTTTTTTTTTTAATTTTCAAGACTATCTTTGAATAGACTTACTACATTGCAAGGAATAATCCTTGATTTCATGTCATCGAGAAAGGGATTGACATTACTAACTTTAAACTGTCAAAGTCACAGAAAACATGCTGTAGATTTACAAGACTCTGTTTGTCAAAAAAGTAACTTTTTATTATTATCAGAAACATGGCTTCCTGACGAAGAGGACGCTCAGATTCCTAAATTAAGTTTTTAATTTTTTTGTGACTTTTCTATAATTCTTAGAAACGCTTTCTAAATGTATGTATATATATAAACCATATTTTATAACATATATGTATATATATGTTTATATAAAGTAGTTTATTTGGTGGTAAGCGCAGGGGGAAGAAGTCTGTCCTTAATTTTTTCTCAATCCAATCACTATATATATATATATATATGTATATATGTTGTCATGTATATACGTCTTGGATTATCATTATTAGTAATAGTATTTCGGAAATATGCTTTAAAGTTTTTTCTTTACCTTTAAATTGTTTTGGATTAGTACATATTCAAGAAAAATGCCTAAACTTATTCATATATTTTATTATAGATTTTCTTTTTTTTTTTTTGCGACTTTTCTGTCTTAGACAGGCACACACACATGTATGTTGTATATGTATATATTTTAGAAGCTTATTATATATGTATAGTGGTTGATTTGAGAATGAAGGCATGGGGACAGAGCTTCTTTTCCGTTTTCTTACCTAACACATAACAGTTTTTATTCATCAAAGAAAGTGGTGAACACAGCTTTTGATAGATAAATAATTGGTTTTTTTTACCTATATATTGTTTTAATTATTTTAATTTTTGTTACTTTTCTGTCTTAGAGAGATACACACACACACACACATATATATATATATATATATATATATATATATATATACATGTACATGCATATTTATGTACAATATATATCTTGGACTATTATTTATTTCTGAGATTATTCGTTTTAAAAATTGTTTTTTCTTATTATTACATGAAATGATTTTGCTATTGTTCGATTCTTTTGTACAAATACTTTCAATTCTTAAGATTAATTATTAAGATATACGAGTATACAGTCCGTGTATAGTTCCATTACATTACTTTACTGTTAACCATCGGTTTCGGCAAAAGAGACTATCGTGTGTTTTTTTTTTTATTAACAAATTACATGTAGTATGGTTAATATACATCTCATGTATATATATATACTTATATGTGTATTTACTATACTTTACGTTTACCCGGCTACCATTACCCTGGAGGTCGGTGGTTAAACAATATCGTTAGTGTTCCCGTAACCCATTTTCTTTATTATTGTAAAACGCAATACACATAAATATGTTTAGTATCGATGTATACTTATATGTCGTTCCTTTACTATTCGCACCGGTTTCCTTAAAAGTGACTGTCGGGTATATTTTTTTGTTATTTTTAATAAATCAAGTATCATTTTACGTATGATATACATGTGTACATGTGTTTGTGTGTATCATACTTTAAACTGTGGTAGGATGTAACATTAAAGTTTTGTAATATATTATCATACACTTAATATAAACCACACATATATATTATATTATGAATTGTATTATATATTTCAAAGAAGTGTTTTTTGTGTCATAAATTGAAATGTTTGTTTTTTTTTTACTGATTATGCATGTTGTTTCAGTTTAAAATTGTTAGCATTGATGCAATTCATATCCCTTATGTTTGTCCCTTGCCTAAACATATATATATAAATTTTTTGTGACTTTTCTATAAGTCTTAGAAACACAATAAATGTATAGGCATATATATATATTCAGTAGTTTATTTGATGGTGGATGCATGAGCAATCTATCCTTATTTTTTTTCCCGATTCAATCTATATATATATTTGATATGTATATGTGTCTTTGATTATCATTATTATTAGTATTATTTGAGGGATATGTTTTAAAGTTATTTTGTTACCCGTGTATTGTTTAAATTATTTTATTTATTTGTCACTTTCCTATATGTTTAAAGATACACACACACACATATATATGTACAATATATGTCTTGGATTATTATTAATTTCTGTGATTATTAGTTTATGATTTTTTTTTTTTTTCACTTCTACTATGTTCTATTATATTGTACAAAAACATACAGATATAATATGTTTTAAAAATTGTTTTACTTTTATAATAAGTTAAAGTATTTATTATTGTTTGATAATACAATAGTACATATTAAAGAAAAATGCCTAAACTTATTCATACATTGTATGAAATTTTTTTTTTACTTTTCTATGTTTTAGAAAGTTACGCTCACAGATACATATGTACGATTTATGTTTCGGATTATCATTCGCTTTCAAGATGTTTTGGAATTTCTTTTTTCTTAGTATTACATGAAATTGGTATGCTATTGTTCTATTAAACTGTACAAACAAATTCAAACATAACAATAATGATGTGTTATTGAAATTGTTTCTTTTTCTTTTTTCTTTTAAAAGATACACAATTCATGCGTGTCACATATATCGAATGGTATGTGTGCAAGACGTAGATGGTTGTTGGCTAAAGTAAAAAAATAACAATTGTTTTTTTTTTTTAAGTTATTATTTGTTAATTATAAATTATTATTTTATCAACATTTTATAATAATTAATAAAATTTAAAAAAATATGTAAACAGTAGAAGAATAGATAGTGTCGTGATTAATCACACTGCATCTGTTCCTCTACCATTGCTGCCACTAGTTTTGTTGTTGTTGTTGCTGTTGTGGTTGTTGTTGTTGCAGTTGAGGTTGTTGCTGTTGTTTTTGAAGTAGTATTACTAGTAGTACTACTGCAATCACATTTTAGCCCAGGGCCATCGGATTTCCTCCTTATAAAGGAATATGACGATTATTATTAGAACACTGTTTACCATTGTTTTGTACTCGCAACAATATTTGGCCCGGTGGCCATTCTGCAAACAGAAAAGACATACATATTACCGCAAGACATTTAATTCACGACGGATTTTTTTTATCGACATTAAGCAATACAAAAAAACCATTATATGTCACGTATTATTCGGAAAACTTACTTTTGCGGGGTCCTCGGTGGGCCCTCTTTCGAGGGCCGACGTGACGACAGCCGCGGCCACGACGACCGTCGCCGTAGCCGCCAAGGCCGGGGTCGAAAAAATTGTTTCCGCCACCGTACACCTTATAAATAATTTTCATCGTACGTCTAAACAAAATATATTGCATAAATTAAAATCATAAACAAAATTATGTACATATATGAACAGGTAAAATATTAGAGAATAGTTGTAAAAAAATTAGCTATTGTACTTACGTTCAGTGGTTGTATTATCACGGCGTGATGAAAAATGTATGAACGCGGCAAAGGCCAAAGTACAAAAATTATTTGAGGGTTATTTTCAAAACAATACAGTGTTTGTCCCATGTACAATATCACAAAACCGGTGTAATCGGTTTCCCGATATCCCGAATGTAATATCCCGACATTTATTTATAGATATTTAGTATATAAGATTCATATATACCACCGCTATATTTGTGACGTATGCTTTTGGTCAATTTTGTTGTATTGGGTGTGGCAGACCTCGACGAACAGCCGGTACGATACGACGGCAACAACGACACGAGACACCCTCGCTTCAGTCTCATACACGCCGGCGGCTTTCTGTTCCAAGCGTTCGTGTGCGATCAGTACGTGCGAATGGAGGCCAACAATCTGATGTATATCAGGATCCATCAGGGCCAACCCTTCGCCGAAGCGTAACAGGGTATTCTCGACCACATCAATCGTCACCACGACGTGCAGGACGGACGGAACGTCGGTCGCCGGGTGATTTTGCCCGGCGACCTTTACGGGCAGCCCGCGATACATGAAGCAGTGCTATCACGACGCGGTGGCCGGAAATCAGAGACAACCTCGGGCGCGGCGGACCGTTCCGACCTCACGACGAGGGTGTTTCACGCCAAATTAAAAGCGTTGATGACCGACATAAAGGTAAATCGCGCTTTCGGCGACGTACAGGCGTACGTTTATTATACCGTCGAGTTCCAAAAACGTGGCCTTCCGCACGCTCACATACTGCTCATCCTGTCCGACGCGTACAAGTTCAGAACGGCCAAAGACATCGACAGGACTACTGGAAGAGGGCGGACGTGGTCGCGATTAGGAAGGGGACGGACAGAGATCCCAGCCTTCCGAAGTCGTATAGGCCGGTAAGTCTGCTTCCGGCGGTATCGAAGGTATTGGAAAGGGTGATGATGGAAATGATAGAGAAAGAGACCGAAGGCAGAATGGGCGGGGAGCAGCATGGTTTTACGAAGGGAAGATCCACGGTGAGCGCAATGAGGGAATGTATGGATTGGGCAAAGGGAAGGAAGGAAAAGTTGGTGGTTGGAATATTTATGGACATCTCCGGAGCGTTTGACAACCTGGGATGAGGGGCGCTCATAGGGGACCTAAGGGAAGCAGGGGCGTCGGAGGCCACCGTCGCGATGATCAGGAGTTACTTGAGGGGAGGGAGGCGGAACTGACGGTGGAAAACTCCACGGCTAGGACTGGGATCACGAGGGAGTGCCCGCAGGGATCGCAGCTGGGACCTACCTTTTGGAAAATCGCGATGAACAGGGTACTCAGCGAGGGTAGAGACGATTGGGCGAAAATGGTTGCGTACGCGGACGACCTGGTTATGTTAGTTGCGGGCACAAACATAGATATAGTTAGGAGGAGGGTCGGGAAATACGTGGACAGGGTTATTGAATGGGCCAGGAGTAGAGGGCTTGATTTCTCGGCAGAAAAGACACAGGTGATGACGATAAAAGGGGGGCTGAAACCAGGGTACTACATGGATATAGGAGGGAACAGGGTGATAGCCTCGAGTCTGATGAAGTACCTGGGGGTACTGGTGGACTATAAGAGTAACTATTGGGAACAGGTCAGGGAGATAGCAGGGAAGGCAACGGACTTATACTCCAGGCTGAAGGGGGCGTCATCAGCTGATTGAGGGGTCGGGCAAAGGGCAGTGGAAGTCATTTACGGGGCGGTATTCCTGCCAAAGATAGGCCACGGGTCTGAGGTGTGGATAAATGGGGTAAAAACGGCTAAGGGGATTAAAACATTTGGCAGCGCGCAGAGGAGGCCACTCCTAGCCATCACAAAAGCCTACAAAACGTCATCCACGGATGCACTGCAAAAGGTAGCTGGGAGGCTACCACTGGACCTAGAGGTGGAGTTAGGAGTGCTTAGGAAACGATGTAGGAAGGGGGAGATTACAAGTGAGGAGAGGGCAAGGGGATGGGAAGAGATTATGGATAGATGGCAAGTGAGGTGTGACAGGTCGGAGAAGGGTAGGTGGACATATACCTTTTTCCCGGACGTCAGGGCCAGGGTAGGGAAAGACATGGAGTTGGACCATTATACAACACAGTTCCTCACTGGTCACGGGGATTTTAAATTTTAAATTTTTTTTTTTCTTTCACTGATTATGTATGTCGTATCAGTTTCATATTGTTAGCATTGATGCAATTCATATCCATTATGTTTGTCCCTTGCCTAAACTTATATATGAATTTTTTGTGACTTTTCTATAAGTCTTAGAAACACTATAAATGTATAGACGTAAACCATATTATGCTATATATATATATATATTTAGTAGTTTATTTGATGGTGGATGCATGGGCAATCTATCCTTATTTTTTTTTCCAATTCAATCTATATATATATTTGATGTCAAGTATATATGCCTTTGATTATCATTAATATTAGTATTATTTGAGGGATATGTTTTAAAGTTTTTTTGTTACCCATATATTGTTTTAATTATTATATTTATTTAAGAAAAATGCCTAAACGTATTCATATAATATATATGTTATATTAAATTTTTTTTTTTTTGTGACTTTTCTATATGTATTAGAAAGATACACACACACACACATATGTACAATATGTGTCTTAGATTTTTATTTATTTCTAAGATTATTGGTTTTAAAAAAATGTTTTTCTTACTATTCATTAAATAGTTTCGCTATTGTTCAATTATATTGTACAAATACGTTCAAATATGAGATGTTGTTTTAATAAATTGTTTTACATTTATAATAGATTAAATTAATAATTTTTTATTTTTATTTACTTTACAAATAATATATGCTGTTTTCGTTTAAAATTGTTATTATTGTCGGAATTCATATCCTTTAGATTCGTTCTTCGTCTTTTTACGTATAAGATTTTTATTATTAAATAGTTTTACTGTTATTATTATTGTTAATATTACTTTTATTATTATTTTGTCATTCGCAAAATATATACACGTATATATATATATATGAAAAATGTCAACGTCCGGCAAACGATGTAAAATAAACTAAGTGAATTGGTGATTTAGCCACGGCGGGGAGGGATACCGAGTTTACGTGCTCCATACCCCCCCACCCATCCCTGGCCGAAATTTTATACACATATACGAATTTTTTAGCGAAGACCGAATCCCGACGTCCTGCGAAAGATTTTTTCGTGACCGACCACTAGACCGTCTTTATATAGCGCCGAAGTTGCGAAATAAACCCCTCATACATGAAAAAATTATAAAAAACATAACTAAATACAAAGAGAAGACCGTACGCCTTCACCGAGTTTCACAGCGGACCGAAATCTCATCCGTACGTCCTGGCGACCCGATGAACGGTTTTTCAGAACCCGTTAGACGAAATTTTGCGACGACCTAATCCCAAAGTCCTGCGAACGATTTTTACGAGACCGCCCGTTAGACCGTCTCTATATAGCGCTGGAGGCGCGAAATAAAAAATAAAAAAATTATAAAAAACATAAAGAATGGGAAGACTGCACGCTTTCAGCTACTTTTGGGCGACGATGCGAAGCATCTAGTCTAATGAGAAAAAGACAACTAAACCTCTCATGGAATAAACGACACAAATAATTATTTATTGCATGGTTCATATAGTGATAATTATATAATTGGCAGTACTGAACTTCAATACACAAATGTAATAAAGTACATATAGAGTTTCTAGTAAGAAAATTAAAAAATAAGATGATGTGTGAAGAATATGTTGTTATTACAAATTGTTTTAATAAAAATCTATTAATACTGAACACTCATCTAAGTCATTACTATATATTAAAAATAAGGAGAGTTATAAAAACCATCTGAAGATGTAATAAAGATTTTTAAAAATGAAAAATTTACATTTAAAAGTAATACAAGAGAAATACCAAAACGGAAAACAAAATTCAATATTTAATAATAAAGTAATATGCTTACCTTTAAATTAATCAATTATTCACTGGCATATTTGAACATGTTTGAAATCAGTCCCAATTAAATAATTATCTTTTACAAATTGTAAATTAAATTTTGAAAACATATCTCACAATAAAATTACACCACTTTAGTAAAGCAAATAGTCAGCCAAAAATTAGAATTAAGTAATTTTTTGCAAAACAAATACATTATAGAAATCAATAAATTATTGCATATTTATATTATTAAAGAATAAAACGATACGTGAAGATGAAGAATATATTGTATACTGTATAGTTATAGTTATTATTAATTTTAAAAGTAAAGAATGTTATTTTGTAATATGTATCATAAACATGTGTCGTATACTCTTATATCTATATTAGATATGTGTTAAAATTTAAAAATACAATAAAATAATATTAAATACAATTATATATTATATATATATATATATATATATATATACATATATATGATTTATTAAAACTATCGTTGTATCCATGATCAAGGCATATTGTTTTCCATGAGAAGTATAGATTTAGTCTGTCTTTATCACTACATGTTGATATTTCAAAATATACAGTAAGTGATAGGAAACGCGCAGTCAATATCTTTATATGTTTATTGTTATAATCAAGGTGGATCTATATTAGGTATATTCATATAGATCTACCTTGTGTATAACTATCTATTATCAACTGTATAAATGACAAGTGATGCCGAATTATATATATCAATTCATTATTCGGTACCTATTCTATTATTTAGCAACCGACAGTGTTGGCGTACATGTCCATATTTAACCGAATTTAAATGTAATAGTTTATAATAGTACCTAACCACTTGATTTTATTCAAGTTTGAGGCACAATTTGTTGAAAAAATTTCATATAATAAAGTAAGTATCTACTGGTCAATAATACCATTGATTATATATATTATATATAGTACTATATATAATCAATGATAATACCTATTTGATGAAATAATAAACATTTGAAATAAATGTATTTTAGGAGCCACCCATCTAAGTATTTGACTTTTTTTCCAAATCTTCAGTAGGTAATTCAGTATGTTAAAAATACTAGTTCAAAGAAATTATACAAAAATTCACAATAACAGTACTTATACAATTTGACAGAACCATGTTTCTGATTCTCTATTTAATTTAAAGCTAATAGTAAAGACTATGTGTTTAATTTCTATACATTATTATTTAACATCTTAATTTACAATATAAATATAATTAATTAAATATATTTGGTATTATTATTTATAAGCTACAATTAATTAACAATAATAAATATTAAGAATATAAACTATTTATAAATAATCATATAATGTGTATGTAGGTATTTTAATATTCACATATATTATCAATTAATAAAATGTCATATATGAATTGAATAATTTTGATATTTTTTACCGATTCAAAAACTAATATGCTGAATTAATTACATTTGAATTCATATTTTACCGTAAATTATATTATATTAAATTAATATTGTATTATTTGCCTTTTGATATTATTTTTGAAATAATTAAAATTATTACCAATACCAATATAGGTATTTGTTTACATTTCGATATTGTATTAATTAAAACTACATTTATATGAATATAACAGTTTTAATTAATGATAACTTTATATATCTAAATTATTTTCAGATACATATAATATCTTTAGGTTATAAACTTTATAACGTCATATAATAATTAGGTTGTCAGTAATTTATTGGTACGCATATCCCTAAAACATAACTGCCCATAATGCTAATTATTTGCCTATCATAATCTATGGTATAAATATCATATAATCTATTCAAAAATATATTTGTATTTTTTATATAGACTAATACTCATACTATTGCTAATATACCTAAAAAGGTTCTTGTTCTGTTTGTTTTAATTGTGTATTTTCAAGTCTATATTTCTGGTAAAATCAAAAACTATTAACTTGGTGTTTTTAAGTATTGAATATGTAAATATATATTTTTGTCTCAATTTTCATTATTATATTTTATTTTATCAATTTAATGTTGCATACCAGATTCGGTTTTTATGTCTCTATATTTATTTACATAGGTATATTACAAATACTTAATTATTATTATTAGGTATAATTAAAATATTATTTGAATCTGTCTATTTTTCATATGTAAAATGTATTACCTTCTAGTCTCTAGTTTTGAAATTTTAGATTTTGAGTCATGCTAGAATTTGTTTTTTATATTCACTACTTATTAATTTTTAAAATTTAAAATAGCTTTTCACTTACATATGAAATATGTCATTAAAAACTTATTTTTGGTTATTTTGTTGTAACTCAAAATATCAAAATATCTTTCCTACTATTTTTTTCAGTATTTTTAAAATTGCTTTCTTATTCGAAATATAAAATATACTTGCAAAGATGAACAAGGAAGCCAAGTATCTAACATTTAGTTTCAATGTTCTGTCACAATTTTTTTTTCATTTAAAACTACCTCAAAGAGTAAACTTAAAATCTTGAAAATTTATGTCAACAGTAATGTATTTATACAATTTTTAGTTGCATTTTTTAGCAAGTGTCCGATCCCGATAAAAATTTTAAATATTTTAATTAATATTTATTTAATTTTGTATAATTAATTAATATTTATTTAATTTTGTATAATTAATTACTGTTATAGATGATTAATTCAACTCGCCTTAAGTTTTTGCCAAATATATTCAAGTATAACCGATACTCATCAACTGTCATGGATGATGTACTATTTGAAGTTAAAAATGATGTAGGATTAATTACTTTAAACAGACCAAAAGCTTTAAATGCTCTTAATTCTTCAATGGTTGAGAAGATTAAATTAAAACTGACGGAATATGAATCTCAAGTTCGAATGGTGATTGTCCAAGGGACTGGCGGTAAAGCATTTTGTGCCGGAGGAGACGTGAAATCTATTACTGTAAATGGAGTAGGTGCTAAATCACTTGAAATAGGTACTACATTTTTTAAAAATGAATATTCAATGAACAGTTTAATCGGTAATTATAAAATTCCTTATATTTCATTAATTGATGGCATTACCATGGGTGGAGGAGTTGGCATATCAGTCCATGGAAAATACAGGGTTGCGACTGAAAAGACACTATTTTCCATGCCAGAAACGGCAATCGGATTGTTTTGTGATGTTGGTGGCAGTCATATTTTATCTAGGATGGATACAAATTTGGGTGTCATGTTAGGATTAACTGGGTACAGGCTAAAGGGCAGTGATGTAGCTAAAGTGGGTATCGCCACACATTACATTAACAGCTCGGAAATTGAAAGTTTAAGGGCCAAACTAATTGAGGATACTCGAGATCCAGAAATCATTTTGAAAGAAAATACTAGTAACTTGGATGGTGTGAAATTCTCCATGGAACCATTTGTAGATAAAATCGATTCAATATTTTCTAATGAAAATGTTGAAGCGATTTTCGATGCTCTGGAAAGGGATAATTCGAAATGGGCGCAAGGGTTACTTACAACACTCAAAAAAGTTAGTCCAACAGGACTCAAAATTACTCGGAAAGAGATATTGATGGGTAAAAACCTAAGCTTAGATGAATGTTTAGCTATGGAATACCGATTAGCATATAGGAGTGTTGAAGCCAAATATTCTGCTGATTTTTATGAAGGTGTGGTTTATTTTTTTTTTTTAATGTTTCATGTGCTAGAACTGGAAAATTAATTTATATTTTATGTTTTGTAGGTGTCCGAGCATTGTTGATTGATAAAGATAAGGATCCAAAATGGTGCCCGTCTTCATTGAAAGATGTGAAAGATGATGTTATTGCTAAATACTTTGAACCATTACCAAACGACAAAGAGCTACATTTATAACATCTACTATTAATATGGTTATTTTGTGTACATCAATTTTTTTTCCTACCGTTACAAATATATTTTTTGTTAATTAATAAAATATACATAAGTATTCTGTTATGTTAATCATGAAATCATAACGTATTATCATGTTTTTATAATTATGTACTTGACCTTCACCTAACCTTGATCGGTTCATCTAAAATGCATAATTAACTTTATCTAATTTAACTGTTAGATCATATTCTCATAACTCAAGTTGTATTATTGATAATAATTATGTTCAATAATTTGTTAAATAATATGAATGCACAACACTGTACACATACCTATCTTTCACATATTATATTTTGGATCAAACATATTACAGTTAACATAAAGGAAAATACTGTAAATAATTACAATTCATTACAAGATACATATATGGCTATGTGTTTTTAACAGATTATCAAATACATAAATGAATAGAAATTCATTAATATTTGTATCTAGAAAAGCGGGAATAATGATTTTGGGTAAATCTAAATTGACGAAACTTGATCATCTGTGAGTTATAATATTGTGACTATGTATAAAAGTAAAAACTGAACTTTAACTGTTTAAATTCAAACTATTTTGCAAATTTTTTAAAAAAAATATAATTACTTATTATTATTTTGTTTACACCAAACTTAAACATGCAAATAATATCATAATGATATAGTAGTAAAATAATTTATAGGTATGTACAAAAAATTTTATGATTAAACATTTAATGCAAAGCTACATCCATTTTATCCTTAGGCATTTTTTCTACGACTGACTACGAGTGTTTGGTAAAGGCTGCAATTGATGGCCCATAATTTATAATGTACTCATATATATAATGGTAATTAAAATCCTCTATCTTTCAATAATCAGTCGGTTTGAATATGACAAAAGACATCTACAATTTATATATGAATTATAGAGCACAAGACGTAATTACATTTTACATTTTTTATTGTGGTTTTCGTTTTCTTGATCATAAGGTATTACTAATTGTTTTCTGTAAATATACACTGAAAATTTATATGCATTTTTTATTGCTTATAAGGGCTTATCAATTTTTTATTAACTGTTATAAAACATTTAGAATATATTTTTATATCCAAGAATATTATTATTTATTATAAGTTTCTAATTATTTCTGGACTAACATTTGATGACATAGTTGGATGTTGAATCACCACGTCTTCTTCATCGTGCAGATAAGTCTTTCCCAGTCGGAGGTTGTCATTGTCGTCCTCCATGCCCACTAAACTCTGTGAGAATGCACCTGCGACAAAATAAAACCAATATTTATCATATTACCATGATTTATTTCATGTAACAGCCAGTAAGTTAATTCAATCAATAGTCGATTTTAGAATCGGATTTAAATCGCTCATTAAACATGAATTTTTTACAACAAAAATGTAAAAATTCTGAGGAGGTGGAAAACTCGACCAAGACGCAGGTGGGCTTCAAACATGCTCAACGCAATCATCAACTTTAAGAATATTACGCAGAAATATTTGATGTAAGGACTTCAGAATCTACTTATAATAGAACAAATCGAAACAACAAAACAGAATTCTAACTTTCATCAACAGATGAAAACGGCTAGTAAGAATTTTATTATAATTCGCATATTAATAATAACCAATTTCATTCGAAATTTACTATCGAAAAATTAGACGTCTTTTGCTAAGCACTGAAATTCAAATATGAATAATCTGGTATATGCTGTTCCGTAGAAAAAAATTCAACTTTTGCAACTTAAAGAGAGTTAAACTTAACTCTTTTGGACTGTATTTTTTGCTACATCAGAAACTAGCCAAGTATCCAAACATTTTTGAAAAGTATCAAAAAATATAATTCCCGTTTTCTAATTTGACTTTGGAGTAACTGTAATTGTTCAAGAAAACATATTTATATCTACACAAAACCAAATTTATCATCAATAACTATTCAAAGCTCTAGAACAGTATCTATAAGTTACAGGTATTAACTTAGACAATGCTTAATAAATAAATATTATAAAAATATATATATATTTATTTATTTTTTTTACATATTTATTTTTATTTTTATTTACAACTATTAACTTATAAATTTCTTTTTCTATTCTTTATTTTTTGCATATACTTTTTATTCTTTATTTATTTTCTCTTTTACTTTTATTACTTTATTAAATATTTAAAATGAATAAACTTGCTCCTTGTATGGATAATTGTATATCACATACTTAAGAATTAAAACCACTAAGAGAACTTATTCATTAACACGTCGAATAGGTCTAAAACTAATGTATAGCAAACGACCTTAAATTCTTGTGTATTCTGATTTATTTATACCAGTGCCGTAGCCAGAAATTTATTTCGGGGAGGGGGGAAGGGCACTGGATTTTGTATCACTATTTTAATTGTTCTAAAATTAATTTTTCACAGTTTTATAACCACCGAGTACTTACAGTAGCGTAAACAAGGGGGGGGGCACAGGGGCCATGCCTCCCCCATTAGCTTTTTTTTTACAATGGTATATGTTAAATGATATTATGATGAGAATACGTGATAAACAATATATTACCACAATATATTGTTACATATATTGCTAAAATATATTGAAACTTTTACAATTGTTTGGTACATTGCCTATAACGTCAGTTACGCCTGAGCGTACATTTTCAGTCTTAAAACGACTTAAAACTTATTTAAGGACAACTACGACCGAAAAAGATTAAATGGCTTAGCTCTAGCTAATATAAACAAACCCAATCCACAAACCCACGCAAACCCACAAACTTACGCAAACCCACAGGTAACAGCTAGTAATAATAATTATACCAATAACAATACAATGTTGTGAAAATATTTGATAGTAAACAAAATGTATTTATTTACTGGTAAAAAAAATATATATATATGTATGCGATGGCGACAAATATAGAACTGATTAGCGGAGTTCGTAAACTCAGTATTACACGAGAAATGTTTTCTGAAACAAACTGAACTTGCCCAACACGGACTGAAAAACGTTAATTGCCTACCTAATTTTACGTATGGGAACCAATTTCGAAATTGCCGTAAGTACAAGTATGGTCCGTCTAAATTAAAAAAAACCCGGTAGAGGATTTACGCGCACAAAAGTCACGATCAATGGAAATCACAAATGCACTGTTTCGGCCGGACGCTTACTTCTCTTCGATTTCGCGCCGTACGATCGGTTGGGTTTAGACGGCGGCTCGGCCGGCGATGTTCGGTGGCCGCTATTGCTACAGCCGTTGCTGGCCCCAGCCGAGTTCGACTTATCGCTAAACGCAGACCGTTTGATTTTTGCCACTTCGGAATCTTTTCCATGCGGGCCATCGTCGACGGTAACGCCAACCATTTCGATTTCGGGCGCACAACTCCTGTCGTACTCACTGGACTTGGCCCGGAAAAGCGGCGATCGCGACCGCGCCGGTCCTATCTGCGTCTGCGTCGGTGACGTCGGAGTGATTTTGTTCCGGAATGCGATTGTAACAGGTTCGGTGGGTTGCGGCTGCGTCGCCGACCACTCGTTCTCCTCGTCCGACTCGCTCCTCAGCGGAATAATGTAGCACGTACTTCCCATCTCGGACGTCGTCGGGTTCGAAGTTTTCGATTCGAAACTGTCCTGTGAACACAATTATATACTGATTTATATGTCCATCGGCTGTAAATTCGTCCGGGTCACGTTGTATTTTAGTTTTGTGACGGGTCCCTGCGTTGGACTAATTATATTTTTGTCATCCATATTTTACAGGTGTAAAACAGTGCAATAATATTAACTACCCAACTTTTCGAAAGTTAATTTCATTTCTTATGTAGTTTTTTTTACATAACTTAATTAAAGTAGTAAGAATGTACGTCATGCTGTGAAATTGAAATATAGAACAAGTCTTTTTAAATTCTGAACGAAGCGAAGAATATATTGATTTTACAATGATGCGTTTTTTTTTTCTTTATGATACTTTTTCGTGTAGAAGAAATACTCCAATGATGTCGAACTGCGTTACATTCCGGTAACAAATTATATCTAGTTTGTACTTTATTTGACGCGTTTTTCGATTATCCCAGTAGTTTTTTAAGTCTAATAAAAAACAACATAAAAATTACAAAAAAAAAGAAACCTATAAAATTGTCGACATAATCGTTTTGGACATGACTAATTTTTGTATTTTTTAAAATCTCAGTGTATAATACAAGCTCAAATAATAGATATAAATAATATTTTAACTATTAGTTACTACAACTACAACTATTAGTATTGCTCAGAATCGTTTTTCAAATACAATGATTGATCGTTTCTTTTAAATCCAAAATAATAATACAACTCTAAAATCTTGTCTAAACAACTTACGTGATCCAATATCCATAACATCTTCAGCTCGCTACTTTTGTTTTTATATTTTAAGACACTAATATTATATGAGACCTTAAAAAATAACTACTGATAATCACAATCACCTATCTCACCCATGGCGGACGTTATTAATTCAATTTTTATAACGAAAAATATGAACTCCTGAATTGAAGTTTACGGGAAATTTCCTGTGATACATTTCATAACTCCCGTTTGGAGACATCTGTAGCGATCCTAAAATGGATTACTCACGCTGGTACTCTCTTATTATTAGAGATCATATTAAATTTTACAAATCAATTATATTATATAAAACTAATTTTCTATTCATTTATTGTTTTTATTTGTTCATCAAACAACAAGTGACTTGATTTCAAAACAGAAGTGATGATTTTAACCGTTCTATTAGTTTTATGTAATTTAAATTATATTTATTAATATTTACTTATTTTAAAACGTGTAATACATTTAAATCATAAAATACAACTTGATATATAATATAAACGATAAGTATTTATGTAATGAGATAATTGTTTAAAAAAATATATTTTGGACTTTTATAAAATAAATAAATATATATATATATATTTAAATAAAATCTTACTATAACTTTGTTAATACGTCTGAATGGATTACGTTTAGTAGATCTCCGATGCGGTGCATTAAATGACAGTAAATATGAATCGTTCGATGTCTGTTGTTTTTTTTTCCACTCCTCTATTTGTCTATCCACCTTTGCTTTATATTGATCCATATCTTCTGTGACACGGCGGTTAAGCGTATCATATAACCTTATGATATGTGACACCAACCAACTACATAAAATAAATAACTTTATTATTATAACTTATATAAACTATAAATTATTTCGATGCATGTTTTTAGATAAATTTCTTATCGTGAAACATTTTTAATTTGATGATATTATCTCGATCGCGCACAAAAACGTTATACTAAAATATTATTTTATTTTTTCTGATTTTTCCAAAAATAAAAATGTGTGTCGTACTATTGTAGATATTATATATTATTATTATGATATTATGTTATGTATATTACATATACAAATACGTATATTGAAATGTACATAGAATTTGATTTTTTTTTTTTTAATATTGTATACGAAATTTCAATGTGAATTTATTCTTACTTAAATCCACTATCAATGCTCGGATCAATAAAAACAGAACTACAATAATTAATTGGTGCCATATGGACAGCTGTGCATGTTTCCACAAGCGTCGGACATTTATTTGCATTCACAACAGCCTCCACGTTTAGTCGCTCTACAATGTCCAACTCGTCTAACGCCCTTGGTCTGTCTTGCTTATTAGCTAGTCTAATAAAATTACGATTATCAATCAAATGGAAATCAATGACATATTATATCTTACAAAAGCACTGGTTTCCCAGCAATATTTTCGTGTTCTAGTAAACTTTGAAAAACCTTTTTACATTCATCTAGTCGACGATAATCGGTCGAGTCCACCACAAATATCACACCGTGTACCTAAATCACCTATTTGTATTAATATATATTGACTTGTTTGGTTCCTATATTGTAGTTAAATATATATTGTATTACATCAGCGAAATATTGCTTCCATATATCTCTGATCTGTTTGTGGCCACCCAAATCGTAAATAGTTATGACGTTTTCGTGATAATTAAATTTGGAAGACGAAAACCCAATGGTCGGAAGAATATTTTTTTGTTTTTCTAAAAGAAAAATATTTCATATTTTGTAACACAATGTAATATTGTAAAATTGTAATTAATTATTTTTACCTTTCATAATACTTTTAACGGTACAAGTTTTTCCAGCGTTGTCCAAGCCAACCATAAGCACGGTAATTTTTCTAGAACAAAAAAAATTATTATTTTGCATAAACGTCGTTGAATAAATATTCTCAAATAAACATTTAACATTTTAAAAGCGTTCATAAAGAGATTAGTTTTTAAACTTGTTCAACTTAGAATATTGTCACCCGCTCATATAAATAATGCGATAGTTTTTAAGTTACATACGTATAAGTGTGAGTGCATTAATAATAATACTAATTTCTTAGTATTAGGTACCTATTAAAAATATATGCTAAGCTTTAATAAACATAATTATATATAATGTATTATAATATATATATATATGCACAAACGTTTTTATTCGTCACGTGCGCTACTTATATAACTTAATTAATATACCTGAATATTACTTATTAGCAGGTCTGGGCAATAATTATGACTTACATGCAACTAAAATATATCATTGAGTTACATTCATATATTCACAATTATAGCTCTTATATTATATTTAGATACATGAATCAAATGTGATTAATTACAATGTTGCGAAAGTATTGCCACGGCGGAAATTTATCAACGGTGTTCGGCGCATGAATTTGATTTTTCGCCGCAAGCATGAGTTTGTTTGCCGCAGCGGTAAAACAAGTTTAGTATCACTAAATTTTATTTGTATATATTGAAATACCATCTAGATAATTTTTGTACTTTATTCATCAGAAAATCTATTTAACAACCTGGTCATTTTCGAGTGTACCAGTGATTTTCGTGCTTAATAATACTTTTAACATTTCTATTTAATTAATTTTTTTTTTTAATAAGACTAGCAAAAAATAAAATTTGCTAAACTAATAAAACTTAAAAGACACCATCCAGTTGTATATAATATGACTATTTCGACGCTAGGAAACAAGATTTTATTTGGAAAAAAATGATAAGTCTTCAAATGGAAAATAAAAAAACTAAGTTATGAGGAAACCATATTTATAATTACTTTTATTTAAATTATATATTAGCTAATAATATTTGACAATATTTTTGTTTATTTTTGTTTGATGAATTTTCTAAACGCCTTATCATTATCATGCAATATCTACATCTCATATCATTACCTGCGCTGTCGTTGATCCGCTTTCGCACAATCAGTGCATTTAAATCGCAATACGTTGCCCATAATCACGACGCTGTTAAAACATAACTTTTTTTTTTCGTTTCTCATTCGTTCGTCAAGTCTTCATGCAGATTGTCCTCATAAAACGCGTTACTCTGAAGACGACAAAAAACTGCGCACACGTGAGAAATAATATTATAGTAATGCAATAATAACAAAATACAGTCCGATGCTCGTCTTACCCGTGGAAGGATCGGTGGAAGGAGGGTGGGCCCACTCAGGCGAACACAGAGACAACAAACCGTAACGACGGTAACGGGCAGCTCTGTATAATACTGATGATGATAATAATAATAATAATAATAATAATAATAATAATAATAATAATAATAATAATATAATAATAATAATAATAATATAAATCAATATACTTAAAGTGATCAGCGATTTATAATATTATTATATTAAAATATTATACATGTTATTTGTATATGTTAGTACATTAAAATCCAAACCTATTCTATCTTCGAACTTAAATGGAATTATTATGGTCCACACATTTGGTATCTATACTGGTGTCAGACGGTGGCAGAGAGAAGCCAGTGGCAGATTCATTCACCTCCAATGAGATCATCGTGTACCAGGAGTTCAGTAGCATCGTCGATATTATGTACTACGGTATTACAATGCATTATATACAAAACCGTGTCAGGGGCGACCCCCTTCCTTTCACTAAGTCACACACAACACCACCGCTGGTGCCGGTAGTACTCACAGTATAATTACGTGTACACTCTGCAATGGTATCGTCAAGAAAAAAGAAAACGAAAAATATATCGTTATACGAGTATGTGTTCGTTATTATTGCTCCCCTTTCCCCGCTAAAACAATACTTCCCGTCTTGTATGAGAACATCGAAAGTATGAACTTCGTAAACGATTTTATATTATTACATTATGTACTAAAAATGGGAGACTGTGTATATTTTTAGTTTTTATATTTATGTTTTTTTATACTTCAAAAAATTCAATTGTTGTACAATTAATGGGCATAACTCGAGTGCGTCCGGCTTTTTTTCGATACTTTGTTTATTGAATAGCCTGAGTACATTCACCGTCACATACATTGGTAATATTGAATGAATTGAATAGACGCGAGTTCCTGAATATAATTATATTTTATTTGTAATCAAAAAATATATTTTGATTGTCGTTATTAAACAAAGTCGATGTCGAAATAGGTTTTGTTGAAAACTTTATGTTTATAATAACGGAAAATCAAAAAACTTTGTAAACTTATGGATTATCTTACTGCCAAAAAATTAGTTACTATATAATTATCACTATTATTGTATCTGTTTGTAAAGGAAAGCGAAAGGAACTCAACACGTATTTTATATAAAAATTAATTCATACAAACATGATTTTAAATGATATTTTTCCTCACCTTTGTAAACAAGTATTTTACTATTTCTAATCTTTATCAAATTTTACCAGCCTCAGTCAGTTCACTAAAAAATCAAAACAATACATAATGTTTGATCGTGTGTCATGAAAAACAATGAGATACAACTGACTTAATTCTAAAATGTCCCTACGGAACTGTACAATTTTTCAACATAATGCCGTTTGTCGTCAAATCAATTATGTCAGTTTAATATAATTGATAGTTTTGAGTTAATATTTATACGATCTTATGACGTACATTTCCTCAACCCCACCCATTTGAATTTACCAATTATTTTTTTCATGCTAACATTTAGTACGTAATTTATGCCCATTCCCGAAATTTGTACGGCACCGGAACCATAAGAAAAATTAGTTTTAGAATTATAGTTTCCTTTCAGAATCCCTTAAAAGTGGTTTTGTAACGTCCTGACAAAATACTGTTACTTATAAATGTAAAATATAACTTTTTATTTACGTTTTATACCATTTACTTCTGTAACCACTCGATCTTTAAATTGGACCACTGTATTAATATCATTTGGTCGTATAGCTGGTTTTCTTCGTTTCATATTTAAATAAAATTTGGATATCTATCACGGCGAAAAGTAGCACACCAAATAAAATATTTGAATAAGATTCGTCAATCAACTAACTAAACACTAAGTAATAATTAAATCTATAAATATACTTATTTGAGTATTTTATGTTTCCGGTGCCATACAGATAGAAAACATTATATTTTCATAATAACGGATGATAGGCCTTACGGGATAAAAAAATATTTATCCTGAAATATTAATTGTTCAAAAACACGTTTCGTGGAAAATTATTTTAACTGTAATTACCAGACGTTTTTAATGCATAAGAAAAAACTATATTTATATTTTAAGATTTTTAATTTTTTGACAATACAATAATTCAACAATTATTATTGTTATTATTCATTTAACATACTGCACTTAAAAGTGAAAACCAGAATTCTAAATCTTAGTGTAAATTATTATTATTCTAAATTTCATTTATAGATTTAAAATCAATGTTTCTCAAGAAATGTACAAATTCCGGGAATGAGCATACAAATTCATACAAATTACGTACTAAATATTGTGGCATAACAAAAATCCAAGAATTTTTGTTTTTTAATGTGGATGGAGCTGAGAAAACGTTTTTCCAACCTCACTTATACTAAAATTAATTTTTTTCATGGTTCTGGGGCCGTACAAATTCCATGATGAGCATAAAAATTCATACAAATAACATACTAAATGTTGGTATTAAAAAAAAATTGGAAAGTCCAAATGGATTGAGAAATATACGTGATTTATAGAAATCGTCTTTGTCGTCGTTATCGTTGTTCTCGGCACCAAACATACACATATCTTATAGTATTCAAACATCATGCGATTTTTTTTTCTTTATTTTCTATCATATACGCGTAAGATTCAGCATGGAGTATACGATCATTCGTACATCATTGGACCGTCGGTAAAATAATCCGTGATTTTCTTATACGTTTCCATATAACGAGGATGATCCCGCGGAACATTATACAAGGTGGTGAATTGAAGGATATACATAGTTATATGTCGTATAACCAGAACCCTAGTTTCAGTTTTTGCATAAGCCGTTAAAAAAATGAACATACTATGGGTATACACTGATAAATTTGTCGTCGCTACAAAATGATTTTAAATTATTAGGTTATGGTATTTCCTATAATTATATGATCTGTCTGTCACCTGTGCTATATTTATTTAACGAGTAAATCAAATTTTACTCGATGTACACTCTATACACGAAATAATGCTTACAATATTTCATATGGATAAATAGTTAACAATGGATGTCTAGTTGGTTTTGATAGTGTAATCATACTCCGAATCATTTGCTTTATCAATAATCGTCGATTATTTGTAAACGTTTTAACGGTTATTTTATCTCATCAGAAACAGTTATTTTATCACAAGTGACAAATATTATAAACTTTCCGATGTTCTTTATATAAATACACTCATTATACACATATTCTCTATCAGACAGTCGAATGTTATACTTATGCAACATTATGAGTTATTTATATATAAATTAATCAGTTAAATACTAAGATACTTACAGTTTACTAAAATATGAATTATTATATATCTTAACTGTAGTATGGAAAATAAAAGTAAAAACATATACATGCACAAAAAATTATTAACTTCTTTTTATCTATGTTGATGGTTAAAAAGTTACGTTTCAAGTAATTAAAGACATTAAATATTTATTAAAAATATTGTAGGTGAATCTACTAGTTATATTAATTGTTATTGTTGTTTATCAACTGGTTTAGTGATAGCTAAATAAATAAAAATCATAATAGATTTTATAATATTCATTGGCTTAATTTAACATATATACATATGTATTTATTTAAATGTAAAACAATTTTATTATTATTTTAATATTTTCTAGACAAATAATAAACAACATACCTATAACTGTATACATTAGACTGATTGTTTCGTTATAAGGTTACAATGGAATTCGTACATTAGAGGTTTACTAATTTCGAGCACGGCGAAACTGACATAGATCGACTTACAGAAATCTATTACTTTATTTTACATTATAATCTGCGATAAATTATCATTTTAATAGACACAGTTGGGATACTTGTTAATTTGTGCATCTTCACGTGTAGTGGACACGACTCCGACTTCATTTTCATTCGTTTACGAATCGATTCAATGTTTTTTTTTTTTTATCAAAATTCCCTTCGTTCATATCTTTGCGCTGTGATCGGCAACAGCTGGTATTGAGGGTGTACCACAGTCACGTTTATTTTTGAAAAAAAAGTCAAAATCTCGGAATAATTTAAATTTTAATCCCAAATTTAACGTCTCATGGATTTATCTATATTACAATTTCAGAAATTCGCATATACCCGTTTTTTTGATTAGTATCAAAATCATTATTATTACTTTTTGTTATTGCTTTCGAAATTAGATATTTTGAAAGTCCTCCTGAAAATTGTACTCGATTACGTGGGGGGTTAATCGTCGACAACATTCACAATTTTCATTCATAAATATTTTTTTCAGTGTGATTTTTTGTTTTATACATAACATAATTAATAATATAAATTTCAATTTGTTCTTATTATTATAATAAAATGTATACAACGAAAGAAAAATAGCATTGCGAAGTAGGGCAATGTCAACAACTAACTATAAACAATTGAAAACCCTGTAATAATAATATTCAATCATTTCAATATAACGTTATTTTGGTAATGACGTAAGTGATTACAGTGTCGTATGGTTTAACAGCCCTCTATCCCCTGTTCGAGATAATCGGGCTGCGCCGTGCTAAAGGGGCGTCGGCGGCATCTGCGCGCTACCGTTCATCTTTTTCATACACAAAAAATGCGCCTATACTTTCATTTACATAATATACATACAACACGATTATTTCCATCATTTTCCATTCGAGATAGTCGAGACAATGTTTTTAGTCTACATAGACAAAGCAAAATTTTTAGTCTTAAAGACTAATTAAATTTAAATTTAATACTTAAAAACATTGGGACCATATTAAATGTTAAAGTTTGAGTTGTACAGTTATAATTTTAAAATAATTTTTAGGCGTACTAATTGTATTCGTAGCTAAAATAGGATTTACAATTGTTTTGAATTCAATAGTGTGTATAGAAGAATTCAATCTCATCCTAATGTTTAAGAACTACACACATTGCCACGGTATCGTTAACGACATCGCCGCATTTCATCGTTTTCTGTGGTGACTACAGTAGTGTGTGCAAGCACGAACAAAAACAAAAAAAGGGCCAAATAATCCCCCTTTCATCATCCCCTGACTACTATGATTATCAAATAAAATCGTTTTCAGATAAAAATTGTTCCTCGTTACCCGTTTAGATTAAATTTAAAATCGGTCAGTGAGGCGCCCGGTAATAACCATTACACGTCAAAAATAGAGCTCTTATTTCGCAATGAATTTTTAGTACATTTTCGAATTTCGATAGTGTTTTTTATAAAACTATTGTCCGTGTGGAAATGTCAATGCTGTCAGTCTATAGTGATTACATCGAATGTAGAACAATTCAATTTGTCATATTTTATTTAATCCCTCCCCACCCACATCCCCCAAAAAAAAAAAAAAAATTCTGAATATACCACTGATACAATGTAAAGTTTTCGTTTAAATTTTCAATATGTACGATAGAATTTGAATAAATTTATTTTCAGTGCATTAGAGTTGCAAACGATAACATCAATATCATGCAAAAAAGAAAAAAATTTAGACGCTACGAATAGAATTTTCTTTATACTATGTAATCAAATTCGTGTAGTTTTAAAATTGTTTTATTCGCATCATACACAACATATAATCATACACAACACACAATATAAATCAATTAAAATTATTATTTGGAAATAGTTCGATTTTATAATTTATTTGTTTGGTTATTATTATTATTATTATTGAATGCGATTTTAATATTATTTACATTATTATTTAAAAAAATTTCAAATTATTTACATTATTATTTAAAAAATTTCAAATTTTTCTGATAACACATTTTAATATTTCATACTACAACTTATTAATTACATTATTAATTTGTTTAGAACTGTTTATGTTTTATATTATTTTTTTTATGTATTCTATTGATTGTGTTTAAATTATATTTATTTTTAAGTGCGATATTAAATATAATATTAATCTCATGTTTATAATTATATTCTTTTAAAGGTAAATGCTCAAGTTTATAAAAAAATGAGTTAAAAAATACAATTTTTTGTGAAAAATAATCAGTCGTACCTCTGAATAAAACGAATATATCGTCTGTCTACATATCTGAAATAAGCTTTAATAAATGGACAATACAATTTATTAGGAAGTATATTATTTGTTTTATAATCTATTAAGTATAATTTCGATAAAAGTGCACTTAAAGAACCACCCATCACTAGAACTTCTTTATGCGTATATAATATATTATTATATTAGAAATAATTTTGGTTAATAATAACGTTAATTGATTTTATAATTTCACGAATTTCATTTGTATTAAAATCACTATTAAGAATAAGCTTATTATTGACTATATTTATTGCATCGAATTTAAGAAAAGACGTATATAGATTTTTTGCATCGAGGGAAATCATTTTACAGCCAGGTATAATATAAATATTATTTATTTTTTCAATAAAATCATAAGAATTTCGTATTGATGTTTCATTAGTAAATTTTAAGTTTTGTTTTATTAGTTGATCTAAAAATTTAGCTAAATTATATGAAGGAGCAGTTCTGAAATTAATTAATGGTCTGATTGGATGATTGTCTTTATGTAATTTTATAAAAGGGTGTAATAGTGAAGCTGTAACGTTTCTATTATTTAATAAAAATCTTTTCTGGTTTTTAAGTATAATTACGGTTGCATTATTAATTAAATTATTAAAAGATGTTAAAATATTGATATTATTTTTATTTATAAAATCTAAAGTTTTATTTCGAATATTATTAGTATATTCAATGACAACAGAATTTTATTTGTTTACCGGAATGATTTCGGATTTTTTTTTGTTTCAGTTTATTTTCTATATTTTTAATAATATATAATATAATATATTTTTCATTAATCAACGTAATACTCATTGACTTTTTGTATACTTAAGTAACACACATATATACATATTTATATTGATTTTTATTTACGAGTATTAACTTATAATTTTTATTTTATTTTTATTCGTTATATCTTTTATTTCTATTCTTTTTATATTTCATTATTTTTTATTTTATTTTCACTACTTTATGATTTATTTAAGTTAACTATACGTTACGTATGGTTGTGTGATCTATGTAAGAAGTGTAAGTTGTACAGAGTATGCGAATAAAAACCAGGTTCAACGGGTCAGCTTACACGGTATACAACGTGTATAACATATTGTAGTACGTCGTGTGTGTTTGTTATGCGGTACGTGCACGTACACGCCGGAAAACTCGCGACGGGAAAACTCGCGACACGCCCGGTGGGGAAACGGTGGAGGTACGAGCCCAGGCTGCCGCCGGTTCGCCTTGGGTGGCCGGCTGGCTTTCCCGGGCGCGCCGACGCAACGCCGACCTGGCCACCGCCGTCGTCGTCGGATCCAACGTCGCATAGGCTCCTGATAGCGGCTTTATAAAAATTGCGGAAAACGCACGAAAACGGCGATTCCAATTTCCCGAAAACCGTGGCTGATAAACGTGGTTAGTGAAAGACCGCGTGAAAAGCAAATCGGTCGGTCCGGCACACGGGGGCCGCGTCGAGTTCGTACACGATCATACTATTATATTATTAAATCGACGTGCGTCGATTATTGTCGTTCCGATGTACGGCGCCGACGCCACGGCCACGGTGGTACACGCGCGCCAGGTGGTCGGTTATGGATAGCTGGTATCCTGGTACAATCGCTCGCATTTCTTCAGCCAAGTGTGACCCGCCGAGACGGCGCGTGCCGGTGGCCGTCTTCCGCGGCCCGCCGCCGATTTTCGTTTGATCGAAACCGGACAATATTTTGAAAATAATTCGTGCCGTCACACAAACAATTACAAATATATTATATATGTTTGTAATTCATTACTTTTAAGACTTTTTAACGTCGTACACATATTGAAATAAATATCAATAAATAAAATTATATTTAATGATGTCTTGTATAAATGGTTTTCTATTTGATTCTATTTGATTTTAATATTTATAATCTATTGTAATAATAATAATAATAATTAAAGACGTTTAATTACAACGCATACGTACAACGCTGTAAAGACGTTGGTTTCTCATTGAATTGGTGTGATTTGTGATATTATTGATAATATTGTTATTTTTTACTCCTCAATAAATGGCCGGTTCTGATACCTTAAAAAGCTCACCGAAAAATATAATGTACATGTGCGTTTTCTATTTTATTATAAACAAATAATTCAGACATTTTTCTTATTTAAACTTAGCAGGACATTGCAATAACAGCCCCAAATGTTTATAATAACAAATTTAATCAATTTTTTCATAGAAAAGTGGCGCCTTCGCAAATAAAGGTAATATTATTTATACCGTTTTTTATGATATTCAGAAATTGTTGAAATTACATTATTCAGGTTGTTATGACAGGTATAAAAGAAACGCGTAGATATACTTATCAACACTCACTTGTTATATAAACTCGAGTATATATATATGTATATATATATATACGCAGTGTAAGCTAGAAATCCCAAAATATATCTGACATTTCGACGGATAACAATTTATTCTCAACGTTATCATATAAAACAAAGTTAAAAAAAAAAATATATATTTATGCATAATGAATAATACATTTTGTTTAAAATAAATATTTTTAATAAACAATATTGTTTTATAGAAATTCTTGTGTTTAAGTGAAAAAATTATTTTGTATCTTTTATCTAGCTTTATACTTTTAAAATGGATTGAATTATGAATTGAATCATGGTAAAAACAATTCAGTTTTAAACTAAATTGATTACACATTAGTTAAAATAATAATAATAATAATAACAATAGATAATAAAAGAAAATTATAAATATTAAAATCAGAGTAAAACAAATTTATATGATATCATTAATCATAATAAATATAGATTAAATATATTTTAAAATAATTTTTTGCTTTATTTACTTATAATATATGTACAACGTTAAAAGCAATACATTTAAAAATATTAAAATTACGTAATTAGGTACGTACATATATTTGTAAGTAATAAGTAGGTAACGTCATTCTAAAATTTGAGTCATCATTGTAAATCATTTTTTGTTTTCACGTTACAGTGAGGTAGGTCAGTGACGCCACCTATCGTTTGAAAAATGCAATACACCAAATTGTGGATTCATTTTACAGCTCAAAAACATATCCATGATTCAATGTACATTCGTGTAGCAGAGAAAACAAGTATAAAGTGTTTGAGGTATAAAGTTTAGGCTTGACAATGAGTTTTTTTTATTGACTCATAAAAATGATTTCAAAAACTGTCAGTAGTAATATAATATGTGCACAGCTACGTGTAGGTAAAGTAGTTACTAAAATCTTGATTACGGAGGAACTATTGGTTTGCAAATTACATGCAAATATTGGTGTTGGTCCGAAACCAATTGGATGAATTCTGAGGGCCAATTTCACCAACATCACATCTGTACACACTTTCCGTCCGTTTTTCTGTCGACCCATTGTTATTGCGTTCGACACGTTCTGCCGCCGCCGCAGTCGTCTTGATTTCATATTTAATTCATACGCATTAAAACACTTTAAATATAATCCATTTCAAATCCAACATTTTCAAAGTTCACCGAATATATTAATCTAAGGATTGATTTTTATATTTTTGAATAGGTATATATTTTTTTTTAAATATTCAGTCTTCCGATTGGTATCGTCTTCCTATAACTCATAACTTTTCCATTCCACCCTGTCTTCTATTTTCCTTTTAATAGTTACATATTTTAAGCTCAGTTCTCCACGTGTCTGTGATATGAAGTTTGTTCTAGGTCTAATCTTCCTTTTTTTCCTAGTATAATTCCTTCAAGGATTACTTGTGTACAAGCACGTAACTAGGGGGGGGGGCAGGAGGTGCCGGGCACCCCTAAAAAAATCATTGGCCCCTAGCTGGCACCCCTGGAAAATTTTTTAACAAAATTTGCATTAACTTTTTCAGAACTAGTGTCCTCTATAAGAGACACAACAATATTGTATTTATTATAAACACCATGTTGATGCATTTTAATCAATTATTTATTGAGTTTGCTGGAAAATTCCCGTAGAATTCGAAAATAATTGTATAAATAATATGTTATTGGATATCCACAAATATATACATACATGTTCATCTGATATTATTTCATCGTTATTATTTGAAAGAAATTGTTTATTTAAATGTTTGTATAGTTAAAATCGACGTTGGTGGTATTTCCTTATTTAATTTATTTTTCTATTATGGGCAAATGTTGAAGTATTTTGAACCGATCCCTACACTTTTAATTAGTTTAATAAAACTAATTTTATCATATATTTTGTACGTGTCTCTTTAAGTGAACATTCGTACATAACGCTCATATTTCGTAGTGGTCACTTCGTTTGTGTGCCGTAAACATTATTATTATTATTCCCATTACTCGTATTAAATGCTTGTACATCATCGTGATATAAAATATTTTAATATAACTTAATTATTGTTATTTTATCATTTATTTATCTTACTAAATGGCTAGAGGGTTACATGAACATGAAATGTTTGATTTATTGGTTGATGGTAACGTTTTGGAGAAAGAAACGAATGAGCAGTTCGATAATGAAAAACTCACATATTTTGCATAAAGTATGAAGTATAAAGACATAAACTTGTCTTGATAGTACAAACAATGGTTTTTTGAAATTTTCATCAACCAAAATTTTAAAGAAATTTTAATCATATTATTATATATAGGTAATATGCTAATATATAATAAATTGTTTTTATAGCTACTTAGTACAAGGAATATAAAGATTTGTTAAATTTGGTTTTGTTTTTATATAAATATTTTTTTTTAGTCATTACATACTAAAATGTCAAATACAAGGTTAGTATATAGTTTATGTGGTCTCTAAATTATTTTAAATGCTATGTGGAATAAAGACTATATTTTATTTATAATATTTCAAGTATAATACGGGATATTTTTTTTAAGTAAGACGTTAATTGCTTTTCAATGTTTTAATATTTTTAACTTTGAGAATTTTAATTTTAAGTCATTAACATTTAAATACATTAAAAATTATAATTATTTATTTATTTTATGTGTTTACATTATGTTGTATGTTGTAAGACCATATTTCGTTTCTCCTATAGAATAACAACGAAAGTGATGAATTCATTGTTCTTCAGAAAACTTAATTTAAAATTTAAATTGTGTGGTTTATATAATTTAGATCATAAATAATAGCCTAAAAATAACGAATGATTTAAACAAGTATATAAAAATGACAAAAAGTTAAAATTTGCAATCACATTGTTTCACTGGAGAAGCGAATTTGTGTTTTTTATAGACACAATTTACAACCATAAACATATATGATTTTTTCTAAATTATAGATTGGACAATTTAACAAATATTTATATTGAAAAACAAATTGCCAAATCTCTAAATTTTGACGATTTTGTGGAGAATTTTGGGAGGAATCACAAAAATAGAAGACTGGTGATGTACTAAAATGTATTTATAATAAAAAATTTAATTACAATTTTTAAACAAGCAGTAAATTGCCCATGTATGATTTATTATTTCTAAGCGACTTATTTCTTGCACCCTTACTCTCTAAATTATGATGATCATTTTAATCCTTACATGTGTTGAGTGTTTGTAATTTACTTGAACTATAAAATGCATTGGAACAAATAAGTAGCACATAGTTTAAACCAGGGACGTAGATATAGATTATTCATGGGGGGTTTCGACTTTTAATTAATAGTAATAGGCTGACATGAAAACAATTTTTTTTTATTTATATAGATTTACTTAATGGTATTTTTGAAATGGGGGGTTCACTGATGAACATCTCTAAATAGTTTTTAGTGCCTGTGGTTGTTGGGGGCCAAAAATGTATGGCCCCCCCTGTTGAAAAAATTCTGGTTACGTGCCTGCTTGTGTAAGACTATTATATTTCAAAGTATGTCCTAGCCATTTTAATTTTCTCGTTTTTACGGTAAATTTCTGCTTGTACTTTGTTTTTACAATCACCATTGTTTTTGTTTTGTTGACATTAATTTTCATATTATATTCTTTTGCTGTACAGTTTATTTTACTTACCATTTCTTAAAGTGCTTTTACTGATCCATAAGCTATAGCTTGATCATCTGCAAATTTAATTGCTTTTATCTTATTTCCACCTATGCTTATCCTATTTATATCGTCTTCAATTGCTTCATTCATCATATTTTCAAAATATGCAATAAACAGGCTAGGTAAGATAATGTAACCTTGCCGGACTCAATTTGTAATCTGCACATCCTCTGATAATACACCATTTATTGAAATTACTGCCTTTTAGCTTGAATATAAACTTCCAATCAAATTTACTAATCCCTCAGAGAATAGTAGTCTTAGTTTAAACATCGGAAATATTTTTTTCCAACTAACTCTGTTGAAAGCTTTTTCATAATCTCCAAAACAAATACATAGGGCTCTGTTTTATTCTAACATTCTCTCCGCCATAAATCTTAGTGTTCCTATTGCATCTCCGGTGCCTATTTTTTTACGGAATCAAATTGAATGTCTGAAATACTTTCTTTTATTTGTGCTTCTATTCGTTTTTTAATTATATTTAATATAATTTTTTACATGTGTGATAATCAGGCTTATAATTCTGAATTGAGCACATTCTACTGCATTTGATGTCTTGAATATTGTGATCACTATTGTTGTTTTATACTCTCTTGGTCATTCACCTGAATTAAATATTTTCTTTACTAATTTAAACATTTTAAGCAGCATTTTCCCTCCCGTTTCTTTATGCAACTCGATCGGTATTCCATCTATGCAAAAGGCTTTTTTGGTCGGAACCATTTTGTAGTGCAAGATCAAATTCTTCCCTAGTTACTTAAAAGCTTTGATCAATTTCTGCTTTTGTTTGTTGTGTGTTGTATTTTCCTTCATAAAGTTCTGAAATATATTCCTTCCATCTTTTTAATATTTCTTTAATTTCTATTATATCGTTTTCATATTTGTCTGTCCTTTATGTTTTTTGCATTCCTATTTTTCTTTGTTAATTTTCTGATACGTGCATGAATTTTTTCATGTTTTCCATACTTTTGTAGTACTTCAATTTCTAAAAATAGTTGTATAAGTAAAATTATAGTTGCAAATTATAAAAGCTGTCACCGTAATACACTAAAAGCTCTTATTATGAATAATGATAATAATGATAATAATGAATTATTATTATTATGTAGTTTATATAACTATATTCATAAACGAAATATTGAAAAAAAAAATGAAAGTTTATTTTAATTTATTTGTTTTAGATCTATATAACATAGCGTGTAGATAAAAATATAGACTGCTGTTTGGATTCAATAATCAAAAGTCTGTTTGTTTGAGGTGTATAAGTAATGGAGACACAATTTTAAAAACAGTCATATAAATTAGTCATTAAATGATTTGATAATGAATAAAAACACCGAAATAAAATGTGATTATTATTTTGGCTGATAATCGTTGTGCCATGATAAAAAAATCACACCGTTTGCAATACGGATATGATAATTTATTATGATTAAACTTATAATGAGAATAAAAGAAAAAAATCACTCGGTCGAAGAATAAGACTACCGCAATGGTCTGCAAGATTTGCGTCCAAAACAAATTCTGAATTCATAAATATAAATTATCACTGTAAAACCAGTTATATACTGTATACGTTTTTAATTTTTAATTTTTTTAAATTATTTAACATATTACATTATATCGTAGCCGTTTGGCAAAATTGTTCTTTTCGTGAATATTCTGTCATTTCATGAAATGGAAATATATTTTTTGACATTATGAAATACAACGTGTTTCAAAAATCTTCATCCGATTACGAACTGATAAAGTTCAACCATTGTTGATTGCAGGTTAATGACCCATATACTAATGGAAAGATAAGATAGTCAAATTAAGTAATGTTGCTGATAAATTTTCCTTTGTAATGATTAGTGAACTGCCGTCAGTTTGTTCGGAATGGCGACTCCGCAACAAAAAGCGTTTTGCGTCCTCAGTTTTAGTCAGTGCGAGTCAGCAAAACGGTTAATGTTAACGGTTAACGGTTTTTGATATTGGATAAAGACTTTTGAAACACTGTGTATAATTTTTTTTTTTTTTTAATGCGTATATTTAATTATATAGCCACCAAATTGTTACATCGTGAAATTTTTTTTCACTCTTTGGTGGTTATTTACTTTGTTGGCAGATTAAGAATTTTACAATTTATGAAGTATTATTATTTGTTAGTTATATTATAATAACATATATTTAACGATATATTTTTTTTCTTTCAAAAACTAACTTAAATACATTTGTGAACAATACAACTTATTAAGTATATTGTAAATTCATTAAGTCCCAAGCTCTAATTATATGTATTAAATATGTTATTAATTTTAAACAAATCAATTGTTTTTCTTGAAATTATTTTAACTATATATTAGCCACTATTCAATCAAAATACGATATTAGTTTTTATATTTTTGTTATTAAAAAAAATTTTTTCAAAAATTAAAAATTATATTATTTCTATCCGTTATGACTGTTGATTTTGTTAAAAATATTATGTACCCTCGTAGATAATTGATAAATCATACCATTTTAAAAATCTGGAATGATGAAATTAAGAATCTTGCATAGAGTTTTAGCAGCAAAATATTATGTGGACGATAGTTATTATAATTATTATAAACTGTATGGGCGATCTAAACAAAATCCTGTTTTGATAATATGTTACCAAACCAGTGAATTGGCGAATTTACAAATTCAGAGTGAACATATTACATAGGAGCAGCAATAGGAGGATTCACAATTTCGGTGACTAAAAACTTAAAAAAAGCCTGAAAGCATTACCGACCTGATGTAAAAACAATAAAAAACATCGCTTGCACGAGACGTAGCAACGGAATGTTTGTATGTGGTAGACCAGGATCCGATGCGCAGTGGCGACTGCCGACTAGTAGTCGCATAGAATTGCCCGGTACCGAGACGTTCGTTCATTCAGCCGACCTCCTGGGCTCCTGGTCACCGGCGAATCCTCCGAGGCGGTCTTGGGCCACGCCACGCCCGGTCCATTCGCCCTGGTCCTCCCACACGCCTGTGTAGGCGTTTCAGGAGGACGCATCCCTCGGCACGGCCGAAGGTCCCGGCCGCACCCGAACTCGAGCTACAGCGTCATACTTTAAGAGGAACCGGATCGCGGGCGGCCACTACACTCGTATAATAGTTGTAGGCTTACACAGGTTAGGCCAATGACGGTGGTGGCGGCGGTCTTCCAAACGCAAGAAATCCACGACATATGGGTTATTTTCCGAGCTACGAGCTGCTGTTGTCACAGCGTTATTGATTTAGCGCTCGTGGAGGATAACTATTTATATATATATAGTCAATAACCATGTAATACTAACCAGTGGTGGATAGACCCACCGGGAAATTATGATTAATCCACCTGTCGTTTTGTCCACGTGGCACTTTCGATCAAAATTATATTATTTTTGCGAGAAACACCGAACAAAAACGATATTACTTATAATATTTCGTTGGATACAGGTATGTATTTTATTTATTATTTTTGTATTTTACTAAATTATAATTTATTTACAACTGTGCTTATCTGACCTTATAATTATCGGGAGCAGTTTGAGTATGCAAATTTAGTCTGTTTCACCGCTCTACATTTAAATTAAAAATGTAAAAAATGTTCGAAATTTGATGTAAATGAATGGTACCTAAACCTATTCATAAAGTTATTTGATTCATATTTTCCATAGGCTTACATAAATTGATAAATGTTTGCAAAGAGTTTAGTTAAACACTGCAATGGCTATAGAAAGTGAACAAAATTAAAAAATATATATTAATTATATAATATCTATAAATTTTGATGTAAATATTTTAAATAAAATGTTTAATACTTTTGTATTTTGGTGTTTGTATGCACGAAATTCATACATGTTATAACATTCGGACATAATATAGAAATACTTTTGAACGAAATTCAATTTTTTTGAGTTATTTTATTAATATTTTTCAAATTAATTTCATATTAAAAAATTGTATAACAATATTTTCCCTTAGTATATTTTAAACAAAAATATACATAAAGATTTAAACTTACCAAACCTCTTAAAACTTAACAACCTGGCCAAGACACACTACACCAAGTTCTTTTTTAAACTACAATCCCATACCAATTCACTAAACAAATTTTTACTGTCACACCCATACCTAAAAGATTAAAAAGATAATGACCAAAAGACATTACTATTAAATGCATAAGTCAAAAAAAAAAAAAAAATTTAAATAGTTAATCTAGTCATGTGGCACTTCTATCAATGTTAATTTAAATTCAATATTAACCATTAAATCCAATAGCCATCAGACTTACTCATTATACCTGTATGTATAGTTTGTAAATATTCCCTTTTTAATATAAAAAAATAAAGAATAATATTTACTGAATTTAAACTAAATGAGATTGATATATACAGTTTGTAATTATTATAGTTATAATACATTGCTGTAATATCAAAATATACTATTTACATCTATATAAATTAATATAAATATGTATTATATTTTCGTAATGTAAAAATAAAATAATTGTATCGTATTATAATAAACTATAAAATTGTAAAATCGGTCGATTCTGTTGTTGTATTCGATAGTTATTATTTTAGCATAATATGTCTATATTCAGTGGTGAGAGATCCCAGATCCCGCTTATCTAGCAGAATTCCAACGACAATTAACAACTTTAGCCAAGTCGAACGCTTGGTAGAGCAGGTTGTTATAGGCAGTAAAACAGTGAATAACCGGTCCCTAATAAATAAGTTGTTTTTGTTTATTTAATATATGTAATAAAACAAACCAAGTAATACAATAATTTGAGTGTTATTTTTATTTATATCCTAATCCCACTACCAACGATTGCAGCGATACCACATTGGCATCAATCTCTCTCCTTGGAGTCATGGGTTCAAATCCCACCATTACCACCAATAATTCACTCTTATACTAACAACGGCTGCCCTACCACCCACCAAGCATACGACATTGCTAAGCGTTATTGTTGTTGTAATTCCGTTGAATAAACAAGATCTCTCACCACTGAATATAGACATATTATACTAAAATAATAATTTTCGTAAACGCTATGACGATTGTATTCAGTTAAATGATCTTTTTTTTAAATTCAATTATTTCATATTTTAAATGTATAATTTTGCACTTTTTACTTAATAATATCCTTTAACACTAATTATTAGACATTTTATCAAAAATAAAAACAAAATAACAAAAAAATTTTTTTACTTTATGTAAACTCTTGAAGACTTAATTTCAGGCTTGTTTCTTGTTTCTGATTTCTTGAAGGCTTAATAATTTTTGAATTTGTTTATAATTTTAATTAATTTTTTTTTTTGCTAACATTACCTACATAAATATATGGATACATCATTTTAATAACAGCATCTAAAAAGGATTACATATTTAATACGTTTTTTAGGTCATATATTGGGGAATTCTTAAATACTATTATTATTGATAAAAAATATTTAAAATATTCACTGGCATACCGCATTGAAGTGAGTTGAGTTAAATATGAAATAAGTATATAATAATATACAATTAACTAATGACTTGATGATTGAACTAAATTTGTAAAAAAATTAATATGTCAAATCGCCACAATAGTAAATTAAATCTTCAGTAGAATATACACTCTACAAACATTAACACAATATGTACATATATATAGATAAAAAAACAAAAAATATGTATTTTTTTCTTTAGTTTTGGAAAAACAAATCATTAGAGTTTTGTAGGTATTAAGTTAATTATTAGGAGAATTAATTGGTGTATATAAAATTCCAACTTAATTTAAATTTAAAAGTAACAAATATGTTAATTTGGTACTAACATTTTTCTCTTTGTCAAATAGTGGACAAGAGATTTATTTGAATGAGTATTGTAATTTTCTATTACCTAAGTGAAAAAAAATTATTATCTATTCCAAAATATTTTATATATTAATATAATATACAGAGTTTGCTATAAGCTAGTAATTAAATCATCCTATATAATCATATTTATTTTTCATTGCATCTAAAATATAGATAGAATCCAAATGACAATATATTTGTTATTTCACTATTATTATATAGATAATATCTATGTATATAGTAATATTATATTATATAATAAAATTAAAAAATAAGAAAAACTATTAATGAATACTTGTAATTAAAATATATATAATATATATATAAATATATATGTATATTAAATAAAGCCAATGAATATTATAAAATCAAAGAATTGTATACAATTTGTATATTAACTACCGGTTTTGACTAGAATTCGATACTTTATATATTTTGATTTTGTTAAGTTCTTTGGCTTTATTTAATATATACACATATATATTTATTTAAAAAAAATTTTTTTTATTAATATATTAGTTTTTTAGATATACAAAGTAGCGACAAAAATTCTAAGAAAGTTAGAGATGCCAGAGAAGAAAAAGAAAAATATGTTCAAAAATCAGAACGGTGAAGGATATTAACAAAATAAGATATGTATCAGATTATGTTTAACGTTTTAAGAAAAAAAAATTAATACATGTAATTCAATATTACATTATAATTCTATAATTTTGGTTTTCAAAGTTGAGATTTAACAATCATAACACAAAATTGTCTATTAGTATTATATTTGCTCAAATAATTTTCATATAAATAAAAAAAAAATACAATTTTACTTAAATCTTAAAGTAACAAATGTGTAAATTAGGCACTAATAACATTATCAATCACTGTACAACCAAATATATTATAATAAAAACTGTATAATCAAATATTCTAGAATATTATGTTACAGCCTAAACTGAAATTCATAAAAATGGTATTCTACCCTCTGAGAAATAACATCAATACATAAATAATTATCTCATACATATTATATTTAAATGTATAATAATAATAATAATAAAAAAATGAATCAACATTTCTCAATATTTCTAAAAATTTTAATGTTACCTATAATGGAAGACATAAAATCAATAATAAAAAAAAAATGTAATTAAATTAACAAAATAAAACATGTTAACATACATGTATATTATTATTGTACTTAAAATATGTTTTTGTTTCAAAAGAGTAACTGGTTAGGTCAAGTTAGATTATTTCATTTTATACGCAGCTTTTATTTCTATGATATTCCATAATATTATAATGTATCTATCAAAAATAAATTAATAACACATTATTTTTGATATTGTTGACATTTGACATGTAAACTAGAATAATAATTTATAAATATGATACTTGCTAATTAATAATCATCATTATTCTCATACATTGTGATAATTGGTTACTATTATAAATATTATTTTCATAAAATAAAAACAAATAAGATTGTTAAAATAAAATGTTTTGCTATTATTAGTTCAATAAATATATATGACTATGACTATTATAAAGCAAAAAAAATTAAGCACCAATTTATATACTATCTAAGAGAGTAGACATGACATTTCTAAATACATAGCAGAGGTTGTCTAATAGTTGATCTTTGTTCACTTAAAAGTCGATCCTCAGTTATTAATTAAAATTTTTATTTTGGTATACCTATTCATTATTACAATACATTTTTATTCTAAAATAATTTAACTGTATTAATTATATTCAATATACCTAATGAAATTACTATTATTTTTATAAACATTTAATTCAATTTTCTAAGAAAAGTCATATATTCTAAACATTTAATATAAATCTATTTGATGTTTATCAAAAAAATTTACTAGATATAGATATGTAATGCTCACATTACGTGGACTAAAAATAAGAAATGTAATAGTTTATTATTGAATGAATGAATTTTATACTAAAATGAGTTGTCAAATATTTTGCTAATGTGGACCATGTGTCGTTTAGCCTCTTATACCTTATACTAACTTATAATGAGTAACTAAATACCGTAAAACGAACAAAATTTACCCATAAAAAAAATAAAACCTTAAAAGTTTGTTTTTCACTAAACACTGTTTCCTTATTTTTATATTTAATGTCAAAAGCTATACTAAAGTTACAATCATAATATGAACAATTTACAATATTACAATTATGTTGAGCATTTATATGATATAATTAAATATCCTACTTCTCATAATTTTGATAATTAATTATTGGAATTTCATTATAAAAAAAAGTAGTAATAATAATAATAATAATAATAAATAATAATATAAAACAATAATAATTTAGAACAAAATATCAGATATATTCATAAAACTACATATAAAGAATATTGATGTTTGATTTATTAAGAAATGATTAGTAAAATTAACATTATTGACAATGAAATTTTTTAAGTTTGAAAAATTTAGTTTAACTGCATTATAGCCACTCTTATTGTTTAGCGATGAAAATTTCAGAAAATTAATACAATTTAAATTTTACATTCTATGAAAAAAATAATGTCAAATGCTTGTTAAAACAAATATCAAATGTTTACATAAAATAGATAACATTATCTGTGCAACTATTTTTTAAAATTTTGAAGCTTCTTATTTTAAATATTAATATTCCAAAGCAAAAGGGAACAAACGACACTTAGATGATAATCAACATATTATAAGCGAATAAGCAGAGGGGAAATAGATTTAATATATAAGCCAATTCTGACTTTTCTATTACCATCATTTCATAAAAAGATTTTAATTTAGAAATTTAAGATATAGATGACTCTTTATGTTGTGCCAACTCTAAAAATGGAAATCAAATGACAAACTTGGAAAACACAGTCAGTATCAAGTAAATATTAATAGGTAGAGGGGAAATGATTAAAAAGTGTTACTTATGCCCACTTTTTATAACAACAGTTTTAAGATATTTGATATCTTAATAATAACAAGAATTTGTGGTAAAAATAATCGAAACTTACTAAAATTATTTATCTATAATATAACTAATAATTACATATACAAATTTAAATAAACTTATACTTGACAAAATGTTCTGATAACTCTTAAAAAAAAAATGTATGATTTATTTTTATGGTCAAATTGTTTTATTTTTTCGTTCTTCTGAAAATCTTTATAAATGTCACTTGTTTTCATTTACTGTATAACAGTATACATATCAAACTTTAAAAATTAAACATTTTTTAAATTGAAAAATATTAAAAAAATATCACTTTATCACACAATTAAAGTTGTCATTTATCTTGAATCAACATTTGGGTTATATAACTAAATCTGTCGTTATTCTAGGTATTATCCAATACAAAACAATTTTTTTAGTGAAAATAGTATAATATAATCTATTAAATAGGTACTATTATGTAATGGTTAATTTTATTTTTATTATAAATGTTTAGGTGTATAGCATATTCTTAAAATGTATTAATAACAGAAATTTTAAAATAAAAATAAAGTTTTATGTAGATTTATGTTTAAAACAATCTTCATATTGTAAAAATTATTTACTAAAATAGATCACTTGAAAAAATTACTTGGACAAATAACTTAAAAATAATCACTAAATGCTTAATGTATACAAAATGTTCACAAATTGAGAGAACATATGGTGCACGATGAATGCTGACCACATGTGGATGTGTGGTGGACGGGTGGCACGGAGCTATCAGGTGGATATCGTTGAGGACCGAAAAAATCAGCTGTTGTCATCATGGAAGTGAACCAGCCGTGATTTACGGCAGGTTGTCTGTTAAACATTGTTGAAACAGGTGAAGTCTGTGATTGTAAATAGGAGCTGCTGGAGTTTCTATTAATGTCTGCGGATATTGGCGAACAACGTTGGCGTGCACTGACCCCACGTACTTTAGACCTCGCTCCGCCAACAGCAGCTCCCGACTCTACTCACATAACCTATTGCATGAATAATAATATAAAATAGTAATGAATATAAAAACAAAAACAAATAAAGAGTAAAAAGGATATGAAAAAAAAAAAATTAAAAAATTAAAAAATAAAGAAATAAAAAAGAAGAAAAATAAAAGAATTAAAGAATAGAAATAAAATAAAAATTATAAGTTAATACTCGTAAATAAAATAAAAAATTAAATATTATAATAAATAAATATATATATATATATATATATATATATATATATATATATATATATATATATATATATATATATATATATGTGTGTGTGTGTGTGTATGTGTGTGTGTGTATACTTAAATATACAAAAAAAACAATGAGTATTACGTTATCTAAAGAAAAAAGAAAGAAAATATTAAAATTGTTGTATATGTGTGTTTATTACTACCGGTTTTGACAAAATGTCATCATCACATTAAATAACATACAATAACTGAAGAATAAATTTAAAGTAAACTTAATAAGAAAAAATTAAAAATTTTAATACAAGATATAAAGAACATCTATGAAATAAAATCAAAAAAACCTAATCCAAATTCAAATTTTACAAAACATGTTTTAGAAAATAATCATCTTATTACTTTTAATATAGATAATGACTTAGAAATGTTAAGTATACAACATAATATTTAAATCAATTCTGTTTTGAAAGAATTACATATTTATAAAGAAATTAAACACAATAAACTAAAAAATATCTTAAATATACAAATAGATTTTAAAAATAACATTCTATATCAATATATATTAGATAATATTAATATTACTCCATAGTTGCTTTCATTATATACACAATTTCTTTGCTTTTTGATATATTTGTATTATATAATTTTTTTTCTTTTCATCTAACTCTATGTTTTTTTATTATAATATTCATAATATTTTCTATGTAATTTTTGTCTTATTTCCCTATGCAATTTTTTCTTATTAACTTTACTTTTAATTTATTCTTCAGTTGTTGTATTTTATTTGTATTAACCTGATGATGACATTTTGTTGAAACCGGTAGTAATAAACACAAATATACAACAACTTTTATATTTTCTTTCTTTTTTCTTTAATCAGCATAATAATCATTGACATTTTTTATATTTCAATACACACACACACACACACACACACACACACACACATATATATATATATTAATTATATAAATTACAAAACATATTATTTTAACAAAAAGTAAATAAAAAGTGGATAATATACTTAAATTATTTCTTGTAACACACACCTGTAAAACTATTGTACCCTCGTATGTGTTGTTAGGATTCAGTGTGATTGGTGTGATCACTATGCCTGCTTCAACACATATCATGTTTGGATATTCGTCTTCACCAAAATCGCTCATAGTACTTGACGTCACATCCCATGGATTCCATACAACTAAAACAACATATTTTTTAGCTGTATTTTCAGAAATTGTTTTAATTATTCAATGCGTTTACCCGTATCTGGCATGTTGTATTTAATCATTTTCATTTTCCTTCCAGATACAACGTTTGAAATCACATGTTCCTGTTGTGTGTTTTGATAGATTCTATCAGTCCAATGATTAACAGTTACCATTTCCCTCGGCTCTTGATATACACAGTTTTCCTTGGTCTATATATATATATATATTTTTTTAATGTTTAATGATAAAAAATTATTAAATAATTTTTAATAAATAAAAAGTTATTAATTAATTTTTAAGCAACACAATACAAAAATAATAAAATTAATAATAAAATAATCGTCTGTACCTTATCCACATACATGCATCCTTGAAGACCAGATATATTACATTTTCGGACATCTGGTACTTTTAAATATGTGTGGAAAAGCATGTTAAACTGGAATGGTTCAATAGATCTGTTGTATAAATTGAAGCCTACTTGTAATTCTTTTTCTCTCAATATTACTCTTAGCACTAATTTGAAACTGAAACAAGTTTAATGTAATACTTTATATTTTATACATTAAAATAAAAAAAGTGATCAAATACCTATAGTTCCACATTTGTTTTGTAATCGGACTGTCTACTAATGAAAACAGTGCTTCTATGTCACCATTGTCTAATGGTTCCGGTTGATTTTCGACATTCCATCTGCTTGTCATAGCAAAACCATGATGAGGACCATAAGCCCAAGATCCAAAATGAGCTATATGAAAATTTGTTGAAATTAATTTGTTTTTCTCATGTAAGTGACTTAAATGTCTTTAAGCACGTAATACTCTTAAGAGTATATGTGTTAGCAAATTACCAAATATACAACTAACTTATATTAAATAATGCCAAAAAAATTGCTTTGTATATTGACCCTATTTGACTTTTGATTTCCAAATAGAAAAATGGTATAAGTTCAACTTAAAATAAATATATAAATATATATATTTATATAAATAATATATATATTATATATATACATAATAAAAAATTTAATATATATTAAAACTAGTATCGTTGCGTATACACATGTTATTGTTATTGATCATTATATGTATAACAATAAAAACAATTAATTTCAGTTTTTTAACTAGTTTTTAAATTTATATAACTTATCAGATAAAATTTTCTTGAACTTTTTTCAATATTTAATAAAAAAAAAATTTTCAACAAAAATAAAAATACACACAAAATTATTTAGAATACATATTTGAATACTTAGCAAGAATCGTATCACATGAATATTGTGTAAATTTCCTCAGTTTTGTACATAATGTTGATTTAGCAGACAATCGTTAAACAAATATTGATTTAACCGTTTTTAGAGAGTATTGTACACATAATGATCAATTTTCAACCTCAGTTCACAATACATTATAAAATAGATTTTTAGTGGAAAATTAAAGCTTGTAGACTTCTATCACACGCTATGATGCACTATATACTAAAATTATACCAATATAATTTAAACTAAGCTTAAAATAGTTTAATTTAATTTTTAAAATTTTTTTTAAAATGTTTTATATCATATATATTGTTGCAACAATTTGTTTAAAAAAAATTATCTTATATTGCAAAAATATTATGTTTACAAAAATGTAGTAGTTTTGTGAATGCGTTAAATTCATCACCAATTTGTTATTCCCTGTATACTTGACTAAGTGACATCTAAACATATTTTGATTTGTATTTTGTTCAGATCATAGTGTAGTGTATCAACTTGAATTGAATGTATACTCACGGAAAACTATAGGAATGCCTCCTCGGATTGATTTCTGTCCATCAAATACAGCCAATTTACTAAACAGAAATAAAACAAATAATTGAAAAAATAAAAATTTGAATTAAGAATAAAAAACATATTTTAACATTGATAATAATTTCATAAGAATTGATTCATTTTCAGAATATTTTACTATATTGTAATATCATTAACCTACAATAAAAACATCTAACCATGTAAGATATTTTCAGTTGAATAACACAAGTATACAGACATGTTTGTGTGAATTTCTCATACTGGTGATTGGTATAAGCTAACATGTTTTATTGAGACAATAATATTTAAATTGTCAAGTTATTATTCCATGATATAAAGTAGTAATGTTAAGATATTAATGAATAATGAAGTAACATATCAGTTTGTTTTCCAAGTATTTTTTAATATGTACATTCACTTAAAGTAACAACCAAATTATTTTAAGCAATTAAAAAATAATAATAATTCGATGGGACACATTGAAGTAATTAAAGGTATTTTAAAGTAATTAAAATTATATAATAGTCATTTGTTTTACAAAATAAAAATATTTATTTCAGCGAATGAGAAAATAAATTACATACAATTTGGAATCTTGGATAAAAAAAAACAAACACACATAGATAGTAAGTAATTAAACATTTTCATATCCTTAAATTATATTTCATAAATTAAATGTTGTCGTCTATAACTATCTACATATAAAACTAAATTCTAAAAGAAACCTATATCATACTTGGATACTGAAGTGTACATCACCCGTAGAGAATAAAATAAAGGTTTAATTAATTAGGTTTATAGTGATTATAGTACCATTCATTTTATTAAAACAAATTCAGGTGTGTATATATATATATATATATATATATATATAATATATTCAACATAAAATACATAACAAGTTGCTATTAATATTATAATTTTTTCAAAAATATTCTACATCATTATTTATTTGTGGTTAGTATCCTTAAGTTTAATAAAATATATTTTCAAGATCACTGTAGAATATATTTTGTTTTTAAAATAATTAATTAAATTTTTTTAATAAAACGATTCTTAGGACTATTCTTTTATGTGTCATAAACAGTTTAAAAAAAAAAAATTGATTTACGATTAATATAGCACAAAACATTTTATTAATTATGAAATACTTTGATTTTATATAATTATTATATATATATAAAAAATGGAAAGTGAGAAAGAAATCTCTCTTTAATGGTTATCGTCTCTTTAAAATATGTTAATAATGAACATTTTTTCTTTAAAACAAAATATTGATTTTAAAATTATATTATAATCAAAGAACTTATCATCGTATATATAATGTACATATATAATAAATGTTCTTATTTTGAATTTAAGACAAGTGCATTTCTTTTTAACTCTGTTGGGTTTAGAACTTTGAGATCTTTAATTAAATATAATTCTTCATACAATAATAATAATAATAATAATATCATTATTATTATTATTAATTATTAATTATTGCGGTTATTCGGGAAATGAAATTGTTACATTTCACCTAATAACTTAATTGATTGTGAAAAAAATATGGTACATTTAATAATATGTTATACTAAACATTTTTTCACTTAACTAAAACTAAAATTTGTACTTAACACTCCTCGGTTCAATTCGAATTTGTATGGGTCCCAATACACGTTTATTCTTTTCAATTTTTGCCCTTATCCAAGTCTCTTTCATTAAACTTATTATTTGACCAAAAATATTTTATATTAGACATTGTAATTTTTACATACAGGCATATACTATATTATATTATTTAATAATATAATATTTATTATAAATGAATATTTTTTTCCATTATATTTATTTAATAATACAGAATAATAACCATTATAGTATGGCTTCTAAAATTATAAAAACGAAAAAACAACTATCTATAAATAATTAATTTTGTAATCAAAACCATTTGTTTAAAACAAAAAAATTATATCAGGAAGAATTTAAAATGGGAGACAAATTCATTATTGTAATACCGGGTACGTAAAAATGAATTTTGAAAATATCTAAGTTTCATTAACAAAAAATATGATTTACTCATAGATGTTAGAATATTTTTTATTGTGATTTTTAAGTGCTAAAATTATATAGTTAAAGTTGTATTTGAAATATTTTTACAAACTGTGTAATAATATGTTTCAAAGTCAAAGTAATGATTAAAATGAAGGTGACATTTTGATGGTAGCTTTTACGTACATATTTATGAATATGAAAAGAAGGATGTTACTGGACTAAAAAATCATTACAAAATTAAAATGCAATGGGCGGTAATCAAATATTAAACGTTTTACTACAAGAAAATATTGGACTAAATAAAAAATTATGTACTATAGTTTCCAAAAATGTTTACGAATGTCTAGCACAACACAATATTTGAAGCATTAATTAACTTGATTTTTCTAATAATTATAAAACAAAATACTAATTTCTGTAAGCCCATATCTGTATAGATTGTTTGGCAACTGGCAATTCTTTTCGTTATTTAATGCATTTGTTTTAAGTGACAGCAATATCATTATTGGTACCTAAAGTATGTAATGATTTAATATATGCAATAAAAGATAAAATAAAAGTAAGGGTATAATATAGTTTCCTTTTACATTTATATATTAATAGCAATTAGTTAAAATAACAATTTTACGATGTTCCGAAATTTATCGAGATTGATATACTACTGTTATTACATAATTTCAAATAAAAATCGCTCAAAATTTATTTAAAAAAAAATATAAATATACTAATACTACATACATTGCCCTTCAATATATACTTAAATATTTGAATAAAAGTATAAGTACATAAATACTTTTACTCTCAAGTATTCAATAAAATATTTTAAATATAATTTTTAAGCAATAATATAGAATATGATTATTCTATATAAGCTGGTTGTCACTTGATAACTTATATCATTCACATAAATTAAGGATATATTAAATTATCTTAAATATTTTCTAAATACAAATGTATAATTCACTTTATCAATCACCTATACGATGTTTGTAGTAAATTACAACTTTTATTTTAATATTTATCTGAAAGTATTTAAAATACTTTTTAATACTTAAGTACTACCCAAATACTTATTTGTATTATTATTTTATTTTAAAGTATTTTTACAACAATTGCAACACAATCTATACAAAACGTAATGATTAGATCAGAAAAATTAATTTACCTACTTATTTACATTCTATAAACAGTTGAAAAATATTAAAATGTTAAAATGAAAAGTTAGGTTTAATAAAATCCATGTTATAAGTATAATTGAATTTGTCGACAGTTAAGTGTTAATGTTACCTAAATATTGACATTCCAGTATTTTCAATTTTCGAATATTATTTATTCGAGTAGCGTTCTCGAAGTCGTAGAAGCACATAATATTACATATTTAAAAAACCTTTAGATATCGTACCGAAGTAATATAAATTTTCGGGAGGGGTGAAGGGAGGAGAAAACTCGGATGGTTGGGTAGCGATATAATAACATCATATATAACTGGCGTATCGCTGTTTTACGAGTTTTGTGTTGCGTTACAATATATATACGCACGTTTAAGGACAGAAAGTATTTTAGTGGACGTGCAGCAGTACAGGCATGTGTATATTACATATTATACATGTATGTGCACGCACAAATTTTTTTTTCGTTTTTTTTTTTTTTTTGTTGCGACTGTCCTCGAACCTTAAGGGTTGTCGGTCAAAAGAAGAGTTAACCCTAGTCTATACCCGACCATCCGCGGAGGCGAGCATCCCTTTCATTTCCTCGGCGTGTGCCTTGACAAATGAGCGTTCGAGACAAAAACCGTCGAACGGCGTGGCGGCGGTCCCCTTCGTCTTTCTCCCTACGTCTTCTCAGCCGCCACTCCTCCTCCTCCACCACCACACCACCATCACACGGTATCCTCGTGGCCTTTGCACCCTCACGCGCGCTTTTCTTCATACCACATGCACGTATTACTCTACACACATACACGATCTCCCGCCGCCGGTCTTGTTCCTTCGATCCTTCAGCCCCCACCCGCCGACCACGGGTTTTCGCCCGTTTTAATCCATAAAGGACCTTTATCACTAATTACAATCGCGGCCGCCGCCGCCGGTGTGTGTATATATATATACATTTTCACTGTTTGGACACTCCAAGGGAACTAATACTACTATACTACAGCGGCAAAAAACTTGTCGCGCACAACAGCGGCGGCGGACACATTGCAACGTACAGCCGCCGGTGTGAGAGCAACCCTCAGATATTATATATTATCGTATATCGTAAAATATACAATGTATTTACACACATACACACACACACACACACACACACAACACACGACGCATGAAACAGCAGTACCGCCGAAATCGCGTCGGTGTAATAAATTATCGTTGCAATTCAGAAAATCATAACGAACAATATTACACGCTTGTATTAAATTGAGCGCGGGCGCGTGTGTGTAAAATGGGTTTTGCGAGCTGAAAAGAGATGGGACGCCGAAGATAACGCGACTACCCTCGTCGACTGCTATATTATTATATACGTTTTGACAGGTTTCGATGGCGTTCGCGTCGCATGCTAATAATATCGCGTAATGAGAGATGATTTTCGTAAACGCACGATATACATCGAAATCACGTCATAAAGACTATGTCTTATACACAGGAGGAAGTAATAATGTACGCGAGAATATAAAAAAATACTACCTGTCTATAATTTAGCGTTGTCCTAATTCAAAATGCAATTTCGATAAAATTAAAGAAATTCAACGTTGTGAAGTATGATAGACTGTTAATATAATGCTAAAATATATAATACAAAATATGCAAAAGTAGGCACCCCGCCTAAATGGCTCCGTAACAATGGATCAAAATATCAAAAATTACATGTGCATATCTTCAATGACTCGATAATTCACTGGGACATTTCTTCAGTTTTTTCAGTTATATTCGGTAAAACATTTATTGTATAATATGTATTATTAGATTTCGTTTTCAACAATGTCAACTTTTTATTTATATAACAATTTTGATTTCCTGGAATAGGTGTTGACGGCAATTTTATAATTGTTACATCACTCATAAAAATGTGAGATGTCCAAGACATCCCAGAAAAACTAAAGAGAGTAAATTTTTGAACACAATCGTATTTTACATTGACATTAAAACATAACATATATTTATTATTATAAAACAAAAAATACGAATAGTTTATCGAATTTGATACAATACAAATTGTTGTTCGTTTCCCCCTACAAACCAATAAATCTTTTTGAGATAATCTTATTTATCCACTACCTTAAGAATGGTATAGTGAAAATTGGTTTATTAAAATTAAAAACGATTAGGAAATAATATGCAAGGGGCTTCATTGCATCATTTCCGCGTGTAAAAGTTTTAGATTTGTATACATAAATAGATTTTAAGTCCATCCGTCGTCTCGTTTTATCGATTCGTTATGGGTACAAATATCAGTTATTGATAATATCGGTTATAAAATAATTATTTATTTATATATTATTGAAAAAGACAACATTGTAGATGGATTTCATCCATATTATGTACAACACATATCATCACGTAAATATACGCCATTAATTGGCACGAGTTGTAAATTGAATTTTAATGTAATTCACTGATCAAAAGGTTAATTTACAAATTAAATAAAAAACCTATGGAAACCGGTAATTTCGCACGCTCACAGAGTGGACTTTCCTAACTTGGTTATTTATTATTAAGGAATTTACATTTATGTTTAGCCAGACATTTCAAGATATGAATTTATGAAAATATCTGGCTCCGTTAATGCTATGGAATATTACAAAATCAATGTAGTAAATGATAAGAAGAATAATAATAATATAGTAAACGCCAAAAAGACACATGTGAATAAGACGTGGAAAAAATTGTATCATCGTACTGTAGTACAAGACATTTTAAACCTATTTTATTTTAAGTTATGACCGTCAGAGTCAATAATATAATATACATCAACAATGGTAACTCAAAGTTTAAACTTGATGAAAAAAAGGAAAAAATAAATAAAAAGTTAAAACCCCAGAATATACGTCTGTATGTACGATCATACAGTTAACTAGTATATGAATATAGAATGTATTACCCATACACCAATTCCTGCATATAATACTATATACTACTATACTATATACTACGGTACTATACTATACACTTAGTATATGAGTATATATACAAACACATATATTTCTATTTGGATAGCAGCAACAACACCGCGATATACTGCAGTTCATTTTAAAATCTCATTTAATATTACATATGAAGAACTCGGGACAGGTAGGATTTCTTTAAATCATTTTTTTTTTTTATTCGATTAACACATACTATTCATAATGTGGGTAAAGTGTGCACAATATAGTAATAGTATAGTATTATTTAAACAACAATACTTTCAATAGAACACATTATTGCATAAAATATTCGAAAGTATTAAAAATATAAGTATTAAATATGTTTTTACGAAAATGTAAAAATTATTATAGATCAGTATAATCAAGTTTTTAAATTTGAAAAAAAAAATTAAGACCGAAATTATTTTGTCAAAATAATGCGATCAAGATTTTCGACAAGTGAACAACTTTGAAAACAAATTAATATTTTTTAACTTGGAATTTTTAAAATTAGTATGATTTTTCTTATTTCTATTATTTTGAGACGGAAAATATAGCCTTTTAATAATATGTTGAAAAATATAAACTTATCCAAAGAATGTATGAATTCATAATATATAATACAATTTATTCAGATGGAACTTTATAAAAAGTATATATTATATATATATATATATATATATATATTGAATGATACATTATACGCATGTTTACAAACCTTACATCCATTTAAGAATTATGGAAAGTCTAATTTAATTGTACGTTTAATACAATGTAATAGATCACTTTCGAATATATTGCATTACAATTGTATGTTTTGAATTAATTTAATTTCAGTAATGTTATACATTATCATTTAAACTAATATAAACAGAAGAAGAATATTTCGTATTTTTTTTTTCATTCAATTTTTTTTAACAATAATACATAGACACATATTATAAAAATATAATCAATAAATTAATATTTTCACTAAAATATATATCGAGAATTGCATCGTACAAAATTCTTCAATCGTTTCAAAAATACAATATCTAGATAACATAGTAAATTTAAAATTGATGTGATTTTTTATAAATGTTATAATTTATTAAATAATACGCAGAAATATCAAATGAAAGAAAACGTATTGTTTATATGTTATACAATATATACTTACAATATATACCTACAATATATACCTACAATATATATGCTATAATAGTATGCCAAACGCAGATCAAAGCTTGAATCCATAGTAATAATAATAAAAGTGAAAAGCCGATTACATGGATTTATAGAAGTTTATATATATTAAAGCAAATAACGAGTCTTCATCTACATGAAATTAACTTGTTTCAGGAGTTTATTATACATATACAATACGTTATTTATTTACATTTAAATATTAAATACATATTTGTTGTTAACTTGAAATGTATTAAAAACTAAAGGTATTTAGGTAAAATTTAAAAACAATTTTTTTTTTATGAAAACTAATATACTATTTGTATTTTGTATGGCGTGGTGGTACTCATATCATTGTCAAAAAGTATAATAAATATCACTTTTGATAATTTCTCAGTAATAATTATATTACTCAGAATATTTTTAATAAAACAGCTTCAATACTAATTATGTATTTTAATTGGATTAGTACAGTGACGGTCAAATGATTTAGTCATGAAGGGATGAGGCTGATTTTTCAACATGAACTTTGATCATTGAAAACACAAGTCATAATTTAAGGATATAAGATCACTTTATTAAATAATAATTTTATTATTATTAAATTATTAAATCTACTTATTTTTTGCCAATTCATCCAATACTTCATCTGTGACAGATGCGAACTTAGAAGAAGGTTAACCCCTCCCCTTCCCCTCCCGAAATTCAGGATGATATATAAAATATATACGTAATTTTGAATTACTTTACATGAAAGTAATATGACCAATGAACATTTAATACTATTTACGTATTAATATTGGAAATTTGGAATTTTTGGAAATATTTATTATCTGTTATTGAATATTATTCACTTTATGTACAATACGTTTATTCCATTACGGATATCATAGTTTATCACTGTTTATTCATTGTGATTTACGACATAATATACATGTGAATTAGTGAACTGTGTATTATTTAATCATTTATCTTCAATTATTATGGATTATACACATTCGGAAAGTTTTGTTAAAATGAGCTCTCGTTTGATTTTATAGTTTTTTAAACTGAAAAATACAATCACCGTTTCAAAGACTTCAAATTCTGATCCTGAATCATTAATGAGTAGTTTACCAATAAAAAAGCAAAAACTTGATGAGTCACAATCAACTGTAATTATAATGTGAACTTTTTCCATTAATTTTATAATATCAAAATTCTACCAGGAGTGTTTCGATCATTACAGACAAATCTCATTTCCGATAGCAAATAGCATCTAGTTGGTACTTTAGAGAAGTCATTTTTTGATTTTCTCAAAAGCGCCTAGAAAAAAATTGCATAGGAACAATTAAAGAAGTTGTAAATTTTTTTCGCATATCCAGTAAAGCAGGTCAGATTTTAAAGATTCAAATATTAATATAATATCATCATGCGTGAATACAAAACAAACAGTTTCTTAAATTCTATGAAACACATTAGGTAGAACACTTGGATTTTCTTAGTTTATTTTATGATGCATACGAACATATTTGTTCATCGTTGGAGGATTTGGATGAAAAAAATCTTAACTTTGATGGAGTGAAACCTCACACCCTGCTAGATAATATAGAAATATAATAACCAAGTGAAAACCATGATTGTGAAACAGCAGCAGCTGTATGTTGGCAGTTAATTGTTTCTATCATCACAAAAAAAAAAATTGATACCACAATTTCTGAATATTTTTATCAGATTATTGTAAACAAAAATTATCTACATTAATAAATATTTTTATTATTATAAATAAATAGGTAATAAACAGCATACTATTAAAACTAATACATAATAACAAATAAGTCATAGGGGGATATACCCCCTCATCAACCCTATTTGACCGATAGTATATATAATACACAGAAAAAATAAAAATAACCATTAATTTATCTAAATTTGTTTACAGTATATGATTTAAAACTTTAAGAGTATTAAATATGCTAAAACTAATAATGTTTTTAACACGTGAAAATTGACAATAATTTTATAATATAATATGATTTAATATGAAATTTATAATATTTTAGACTATTATTTTATATTATATTAAAGACTATACGCCGTCATTGATTTGGGGGCGTGTTTTAGAAAGCCAAGTCTTAGAAAATCAATTTTTAGAATAATTATTTTTTTAAATACAAAATAATTATAGAATATTAATACATAACTATAAATATTCAATAGATATAACGCGATTGTAAAAATACGAGTTTAAATTTGCATAAGCGTGCTATTCAAATTATGACTATTGAGTCCTATAGAATTCAATACATAAACCAACCAACCCTGATCCCCTCGCCTACAGTAAATTTTGTAATTTACAATACATTCACTCCTGTAATTCCAGTATATTATTTTTATTTATCACTGGCATGTAAGAAAATACTGATAATTATATTGTACTAAATATAAATGTACGGTTATATTTTCAATTTGCATATATTAATGTGTATATTTTTCATCATTTATTGGCAAAACTATGGAGAGGTGCTGCTATAGTTCATTAAGCTCTCAACTAAGATTAGTATAAATATAAACATAGAAAATATATTTTGTTTAGAAATTTCAATTTCTATAATAACATACCTTAATATTATATATATATATATAACATGTAGCTTGATAAATCTCTAATGAAAACGTGTTGAATATATGTAAACAAATATACGAAGTAGTTGATAATATTCTAAATAAGATTAGTATGAAATATTGCTAATTACCTAAGCTTTTAATTTAAATTTATTGTATTTCCGTTTGATCTCATGTAAGTATTTAAATATGCTAAACTCGACATTGTTAAACTTAACTTCCAACAAATATGTTCCAACTCTGTTATTGATACATCGATACATATTAGAAAAATAAAAATAAAAAAAAACAAAAGTGGATTTAATTTCGACAGAGTTCAACTTTACCGCCTGTACCTAGACTTATAACATATATACGTACAACTATATAAGTGGATTATCATGTACGGGAGATGACAGATTATCGAATAAGAGTTTAAATCGCAGTAAAACGACAGTAAATTATATTTTTACGAATGTAGAAAGTACAGTTTTGGATGTTACGTGGTCATACATATAGTAAAACTCGGACCTTCGTGTAGTAGGCTTACAAAAGAACGGCGAGGGGTATACGCAGACCGCTATATGAAGTAACGACGGCGTAGTATGCCGACGAGTTTTCTCAGATTGTTTTTCATGCCGCACTTGGCCACCATAAACCCCGAAGCCGCCGCCGACCCTATTTCGGCGGTATTCGCGATAGGCAGACAGGTTAGGTAGGACGTGCCGCAGGGACTCGGCCGTGCGCGACCGTGTGTAATTACCGAGTGCACCCCAAGCTAGCCGGCCATTAATATACAACGACCGACGCACCGAACGACATTAACAGCCGCTTCAGTGATTACAAAACGGATACAAGCAAAAACCTAGCCATTATCGCCGTTAACGCTATTAGCCGCGATGCTGACATCGTGAGCTGGGGAGTGAGAGGGAAAGAGGTTGAATACTACGGGAAGAATATACGAGGAATTATAGGCGGCAAGAAAAGGAGAATTTAACCGCCGCCACCACTGATATCACAAGGTGTACTAACTACGGCGGTGGCGACTAGACACGGAACATCGGTATATACATATATTTATATAGTTGAGTGCAGTGATACATATACACAGAGGTGCACACACACGCAAGGGAGATGGGGTTAAACGGAAATGTCGAATCGATTGTTTAAACGTATTTAAATTTTCAGTGGGAGGACGAGGGAAACCGTTACGTAATTTTATCGACTTTTACTGAATATTAACGAACGGTAATTATTACAAACGTTTGTTATCGCGTACATGCGTTACGATATCTCACGTGACGACACGAGCCTCCCTTCACACACTGTACCCTAATATAATAATACATACACTCGCATATCATTAAAATGTACACGTAATATATATGTTAAATACGAATTCGATTAAAACTACAGTTAATGTTCACTTGCGATGACGTTCGATCCTCACATATGTATAATTATCAGTTTAAAATCAAATTTAAATTTTAAATACAATGCCTATAATTGTATTATCTCGATATACGCGCTAATTGTTTTTGAATAAAACATAATTTTCGTCTTTTTATACATTTTTAACTTTTTTAGCTGATAGGTGTCGTTCTTAGTAGATAAGCCTGTACAGATTGTAACTTATGACAGTTGTTGTCAGAATATCGCGATAATCACAAACGTATACCTATACTTTGTAAGTATAATTAAATAGAAACATACAATTTAGATAAAAATAAGGGCAAAACAAATCTAAAATAACAGTTAAACCTATTCACCTATGTTTAGAATTTAATTAAAATAAACTGATCTGACAATATTATCCGCTGTACCGACCACTGAAAACCTAATTTTATAATAGATTTTAATTGATACTGTTTAAAACAAATATATCGGTTGTTATTTGTATGATATATTGATGTACAATGAAAATGTCTACTTTTTTTGTTTATGGTTTGACACGACTCGTGAATGCATATACGCGCATTCGTGAGCCGATAATAATCAACTCTGATTAGGGTTAGGTGGGGTTATAATTCATATTTATTTGTGTAATCAATTATTAATATTAAAATTAAATTAATTAGATGAAACCGAACAACTGTCATAAAAAAAAATGTGAAAACCCTTTCCGAGTATAAAAACAAAACATAAATTGATTTTTGTTATTAAAATACGCTTAAATACTATTCTATATTCAGGGTGGTAAAATATTTAAAAAATAATCGAGATTTAAGGTTGGGCTAAATTGTGTTAAACGTCAATGCCATAATTTAATAATTGTTATTAAATAGCAAACTGGGGCCAATTAAACAAAGTCAAAGCTTAAATTTAATCTCATTTCATGTGCACTGATAATACTATCCAACTTTATTATATTCAGGTCGGCGCACCGTGTATTTAAACAAGAGCCGGGTCATTTCAAGCTTTTTAAACATCAAAGAGTTACGACGAAACGAAATTATCGACTCGGGAAAACATTTACAAGTGCCACTTGACCTCACAGGAAATCTCGTTTTAACAGAATATTTTTTCCATTTTACTTTTAAAAATGTGACATTGCATAAGCGAAATATTTTTTATTCGACATGAATTTAAAGGATACGTAATTTTATACTTTCATTTAAAAATGTATAAATATAATATATTATATATGAAAATATTTAGTTTATTACTTTTACACTACACACACACACATATATAAAGTTACTTCGAATATTACTACGCTAATACTAAACTCTATATTTGTAAAAGAGGAGCCAGAAATGTTCTCGTTAACTTAACAGTTTTCTGAAAAATTAAATATAATGATTTAGTCAAATTTTAACATTAAACTAATGAAATATACAACAGAATGAAAGCAAATTGAAACAATATTATTTACGCAACAGTTCTGTGTCCTACTATATTTATACAAATGGCACTGTTAAGTTAATAAATGATAAAAAATCAAAACCTAGTAGTAATTGTAACAAATGTAAATATTTAATAAAGGCACCTATAATTAGATAGCTAGTAGACAAAGGTGAGCATAAACTAGTAAACAAATTTAAGTTAAGTTAAAAAGTTAATTTAAAAAAAATATTTTAATTTAACTAGTTAATTCATTTTAATATCAACTAATTAACTTGACTAGTAGATATTTTCGTTGTATCAAAATTGTATTGGTGATGTTACGAACTGTTCGATTTTCGAACCGAATCGATCCGAACCCCGAGTGTTCGGTTTGGTTCGAAAATCAAACTCATAATTGGTAATATTCGAACCGAACTAAACAACAAAAAATAATTCGATTCGAATATCGGACGAAGAAAAGTGTAGAGAAATTTGTATAGAATTTGTCGAAAACAAAAACATTTAAATAAATAAAATGCTGTTTGTTCTATTTTTACCTGTAATCTATAATAATATGAATATTAACGACGTATTTTTCCACTTCCGATATCGTTTATCAATATAATAATATAAAATGATGTAATAACAATTATTCACAAATCATTGCCATTTAAATAAAAAGCAATGTTTTTTGTTTACAAAGATTTAAAGTGGGCTACGAGGAAAATACTATATATTGTTCATATAAATGTTCGTAACATTTGGACCAAATATATATTTTTTGTCTTCTTATTAATTATATAATATTAGGTAAATTAGTTACAAAACATTGTAACTTATTATCGCAACTGTGGTTATATTGATAGTCATAGAATTAGTATTCATTAAAGGTTCATTCGTGTATTAACAAAAGTTATTCACGTTTCTCAGACAACAAATTAAAATATTATGTAATTATTCATTTATATTGTATTTATTTTAATCTCTTGATCCGTATTAGCACAATGATACCATGATATAAAAATCGTATTATAATACATTATACAACAAAAACAGTTGGTTTCTTGGGTTAACCATATTATAGAAATGAATATCTGATAATAACATTACCCTCCGGCACCCAATTTTTCGTTATAACCCAAAAAAATTTGATTTCAATATTAAATATCTATATTATTGATTTTATGAGTTAATAATTAATTATTTAGGTTAACCAACTTTTAAATCAAACGGGTGTTTGGATGTTTTAAAATCCATTTTATTTTTTATGAAGTTTAGTTCGGGTTTGATATTTAAATTGAATAGTATGGTTAGTATGGGGTTCAAATAAAAAATTGTAAATTCAGTTCGATTTGAGTTCATTATAATTTGAATAAGTTCGGTTACGGTTCGACCCCGAAAATCCGGATCGTTACATCACTAAATGTTATTTATATTTAATAAGTATATGTGTAACAAAATATATTATTATTATTATTATTATTATTATATTATTATATGTAGTAAACAAATAACAAAAAAATAATCTTATCATTTTAAATGCATACTATTATAACTTTTATGTTATTATAATAATATTATAGTAATATAAAATGAATAATGTAAATAAGTGACCCTAATTCATACGTACATTTGAAAAAAAAATTATTTTGTTTTTTTCTTCATTTTCAAGTGATATATAAATTAAAGTTTATAACAAGTCAACAATACATGTAGATAACGAAATTAGTTCACATCCATCAAAACCAGGTGATTTGCGTCTTTTAAAATTCCATCTTATTACCTTTTAACAACTCACGTGCTTGTCTTCTAAAATTTAAGGGGACAAAGGGAGGAGTTATAATCTGATTAACGAGACTCAAGGGTTGATCCGGGCCTAGGCTATCAGTCAAAAGATGTTGGACGACAATGACTTGGACTGAGCGCGAGAGAGGGTCCTTACGCGGGATAAATGCTTCATCAGTCATTACCAGGCTGCCACACCCTCAGAGGGGTAAAAAATAACAACGAAACCCTTTATCTGCCAGTTGCACAAATTTCGTTTTAAATTGTCTTTTAAAAACTTTTTAGTATTTTTTAATGATTTTTTAGTCTTTAAATAAAATACGTATAATATCTTATACTAAAAGTATTATTATTATTATTATTATTATTATTATTATTATTATCTATACTACTATTTATTTATGAATAAATGTATATAATAATACTTAAATTAATGTTCTGTTTAGTTACAATTATTATTATTATTATTATTATTAGTATTATGATTATAAATCACAACACACATATAGATAAGTATAGTAAATTATAATTATTTATAATTATATACAACATTTTTGTTAATTCAACATGTTTAATTTACATATCATGTTTAGATATTATAGAATTTATTTTTCTTACCTATAGTTCAAAAACTAATATAATAAATAATTCACTTCTATTTTGCGGAATTTAATAGTTACAAAACAAATAAGTACAATTTAATCATTAAAAATATTTTATTTTTAATTTAGTTTATAAGACTACTTACCCTTTCATCCAATAATATAATGATTTAAAATATATAACGATCAGGTTTTATTGTGTGAACCATACTACAAATAACCAATAGGAATGTGACATAAATTGAGCTCTAACTAAATTTAAATCTCAAATAAATAATATTTACATAAAATTACTACAATAATTAAAAATATAATCAATTATGTGTGCTTATATAGTTTAATCGATAAAATATAGTTTGTAGAAGTATGTTCATTTATAAAATTATTGAATAAAATAATAAAATATAATTGCAAATATTCATGACTTTACTGTTAAAATAAATTATACATATTCAATATTATTATACCTAACCCTACAATTTTTAATAAGTATTAATACAATAATTACCAATTTAATGCCTGGTCAAAGTATTAATTTTAACAGGATTTGGACTCAAAAATCATTGTTATGATTTTTGAGTCCAAAATGTTTCATACCGATTTATTTAAGAGTCCTTCATTAGATTTCTTTCACCAAATCAACATTGTTGGTCATCAGAAGCCGTCCTCAGTAGACTACTCGATGGCGGCCAATAACATCAAAGAAAAACGCGCAACAAAATCAATCAATATACACTTAATAATAGCCGAGTTATTCTTCCATTTTTAGTTTATTTTATAATATATTGTACAACCAAAAACTATAAATAGATATATATGGTCCTATTTTGGTGAAAACATCGATTAATATATATATATATATTTCATTTTTAAGCTTCAATTTAATAAGAGTTGATTATGGACGAAATTAATATATAAATATTATGTAATCTTAGTTAGATACACTAAAGTGTATTTATAAATAGTAAGTACCGTTATGAATTAATTGGAAATCGGAAATTAATAGATAAAAGAATATAAAAATCTTGAAAAAGCACACTTATGATAATGAATACCTAATATAAAATACTAATATAGTATAAACATATAGATTATAGATATAATACGCTTTGATTAAGCTACACAAATTAGGTTAAATAATTTAAAATTTAAATATATATTTTAAAAATTTTAAACAGTATAAACACATTCAAAGTTTAAATTGGGCCCTCGTTCGATATTTCAATTAATTGTGGGTTTGGCATAAACTAGCGTTGCATTCTTAATTTGAAAGAAATTTTAAATCATAGAATTAGACTTATCATAGACTAATCATAGACTTCACCATAAAATGTTTTCAAGTTTTAAATACTTACTAAAAAAATTATAAATAAATATTTTCGAAATGTATTTAAAATATCTAAAGTTCCGCTATAACACATATCTATATTTTTAAGATTACTTGTTTATTTATTGTTTTATCAACACCTAATTAGTGTTAATAATCATAGAAATCTTATAACATCTAAATTACAAATTTTGACAAAATACTAAATATCAAGGAAAAATCATGTAATTAAAGATATAATTAAATAAGCATTATATTTAATTTTAATTCATAATATAAATACCAACACTACAAATTCTAAAAATAATCTTTAAAGTCAAAAATAATAAATTATTGCTTTTGTTATTATAACTGTTTCACATAAAATACTCTTTATAAAATTTAAATATATATTATTTGAATTCCGATTTTAAACTCATTCTTAAGGTCTATAAATTAAATATTTCACAAAACTCCAGGATGTTAAAAAAACATATGTGTTTGTTGTAAATGCAAACATATTTACTTAAATATACAATAGTAATATACCAGTGTATTATATATAATATTTAGACTACTACAAAAAAAAATATATTTTATGATTCTATAGCACTATTTGAAAAGAAAAAAGGTACCTTTATGTTAGAAACCACCATAAAAATAATATGAACTGATTTTACGGTTTATATTATATTGTTGGTATTTTGACACGTTTTATAACTTTATTAAGAAACCAATAGGAAAAAAAATCATTCAACCTTGAAAATCTATAACATTTTGTTCAGTTACATTTGTTAAAAAGGTCTTTTCAAAATATATAATATGCTGGTAATCACCATAACAATTTTCCATGTTTACGCCCGGATGTAATTTTAGAAATCAAAATAACTTATTCCAAATGTGTTATTCCATACTGACCAATTTGACTAAAAATCAATTTAAAAACAATTTCTATTTTTTTTGTCTGTCCTAATCGGTTGAAAACAAATAAATTAAAACTTAGTTTATTATACACTGATGTTATCGACACTACATGGCCGTATCAGAATTTGGTTATATGACTAATTTAGTAAAAGGGTGCGATATTCCGATGCTAATTAAAATGTTTGTTTATTAAAAATAAATATTGAATGGGTTTACTTTTTATTACACTTTTTAATAAAAAAAAATTATTATTTTAGTTACATTTTAATAAATATATTAATTTCCATGTGTTTTAAATAGTATATATGTGAATCCAAAACAATTTTTTTTATAACATATATATAATTTTACATTATTTGAATCATGGAACAAAAGATACAGAGAATTAGATAATTTAAAATTAAACATTTTAATAAACTCACTATCACTAAAACTGTTAAAACCTTTACACTCAAAAAATAATTATATCAATATTATGCAATAATAAATAAATATAAATATGATATTTTTTAAAGTAATTTTATTTATGAGAACGTTGTACTTGTATTTGTTGTTTCTATGTACCAAACGAATAACACAACAAAATCAAGCTATGCAAATCTTGCAGTGTTTAAGTTGAATTTAGTTTAAACACTATGAACATTTTAAAAGACGAATATTTTCAAGATAATATCAAAAACTTTTTGTAAAATCTCAAAAATATTTATTTCTTCAAATTTGGTAATAATCAGTGCTTGAATTGAGAGGGACACAGGAGAATGAATTAACTTATTTTTTTATTTTTGTTAATGTACCTCTTCTAATTTTTCTAAATGGGATGCCAAGAATGCCAAAGCCCATACAAGTCAATAAAACATTTAATTCTTCAAGTTTTACTCTTTCGCATCCCTCTTCTAATTTTTTCTTTAATTCAAGCACTGGTATTAACGAATAAGTGTTTGTATAATTTTAAATTTGCCACTAATTCCACAGTTTAAAATCTGCATAGTGTGGGTTTGATACATTGCCTATTAGATATATTCGAGAAAACAACAAATATTAATGTGTTTTCTTCTTTATTATTATAAATTTAATAAAAATAAATAATGGAAATCATATATATATTGTATATTGCTTTGTATTTTATAAAATTTAGACACCACTTATGGTTATAGCTGCATAGTAATAATTTAATTGTACATTAATTTGTTTATTGCTTAAATCACAATGTTTCTAATACAAAATAAATATAATAATTATCTGTAAAAATATACTTTCATAATAAATTTTGTTGAATATTTTATAATTTTAAATAAATATAAATCTAACCTTGATCATAACCAGAATGTTTATTATTATCAATGAAAGCAAATGAAAGTTTGGTAGTAACATAGAAATATAAAATATAATTAAAATTCATTATTTGTATTGTTGACATAAAATGATCACCTATATAACTAAACCTAACTAAACCTACAATCATGATTTGAAGACAAAGTAAATACTATCTATTTATTTTTCATGTGCCAACAAAATTAATTAAATAATATTCAATGTTTCCTAATTTTGAAAAATCTCATGAAAATTCAAATATCTATAAATTAAATAGTTAACTTAAATTATTTTTATACTAAATTCATAAAAATGAAAATAGTATATAACATGTATAGTAATATAGTATCTAGTATACTATGTATAATTTTTGTTACTTTAAAAATTAAATTAAAACTTTATTTTCCAGAAAAAATGTACACATTTTTAATTTAAATAAAAGTTGTAACAAAGACCTACTGTAATGTAATAAGTACCTATTATTTATTTAAATTCTAAAATAAATACAAATTATTATACGTGATCAAATGAAAATATTCTTTTTTTTTATAGAAAGTCTTATTTTATCTCCATAAACAAGGCGACAGAAAGTATATCATTATACATATGATGGATAATAAATTGAATATAGAAATAGTTACCTAACTGTAAAAATAATACGAATTACCTGACAAACAACTGTTCCTGATTGTTAACCCTCCAGGAGACAACAGTGGCACCTGTTAAAAACAAAAATTACCAAAAACGGTTTATAAGAATAATATAAATTCGTAAATATATCATACAATGATATTTTTAATTTTTTTCTGATATTTTATCAAATAGGTGTAGAAAATATATGTAGGTATTCTGTTAATTCAATAACAGCAATCAAGGACAGTGGCATTCCAATTGAACACAACAACATTACATTATCACTAACAATATTATTAAAATGTTTTGATTATTATTATCTAGTATACTACCGTGAATCAAATAAATCATTTACCGTGCAAGTTGATCGTACATGTTGTATTATTTCCTCTATCGAGAACAACAACACTAGACGCAGGAACTGCCATCGTCAACGCCGGTCGAAACACAAATGATACGCGATGATAATGAAATCCAGGCCACCCGGAACCGAGGCCGGTCGTTATCAATCACACCAGTCGGTAGCGTCCGTCGACGGCCGCCGGACAACAATCGCTGCCGCAACCATCATGATCGCCAACCTAACACATCCGACTACCAGTGTAACCATGACCAAAATCTACTCTCTAGTAGTACAGAACTCGCAGCGTGATGCCCGCGTGAATCAAATAGTCTATTTAAAGAAAGCTAGAGCAACGATTTCCAAAGTATATTCTGCGGAATCTAAGGGTCTGCAAGATATATGAAAATATAATGAAAATTATTTTATATTATTTTATTTGGAAAAAAAAATTGTTATCTATTAAATACGAGTATATACTATCGTTATAAAATATTCTTTTCACTTTGATCACATAATGCATTTTAACATAACAATATCAATAATATAACAATATCAAACTATTCGGACTATTGTATATTTTCATTACATAATTGAAAAATTGAGATTCAGTTGGAGTTGGAGACATTGGGATTCGACGAAATATAAACTGTTTGCTGAGGGTGTCGTAGTCGTAAAGGTTTGGAACCGTTGAAGGACTCTATAAACCGCTAGAGAATAAACGATAGGTTTGCAATATTATTTTAGATCATATAGCATTGGCGTATTTACAGGGGTATTGATCGCCTCTTGAGCCGTGTTTATTGTACTATGCCTTAATTTTTTTATTTATTAATTCAATGCTTATTCAATTCAAAGTTTCTTGATTAACGTAAAAGTTTATGAACTTACTCAGTATGTACTTTCTCAAGATTGAAAAACATAAATCAATAGCTGAGCTTAAAATCCAGCTGCAAGTCATGAGAACTTTATAAATTATAGTTAAAATAATTTGTTTTAATATATAGGCATGCGCACAGATACGCAAGGTATGCCCTGCAGACCGTGTTAAGGCACAAGAGCGTGGGTTACAAATATATAGTATATAATATGACATATGCGTATTATAAAAACCTAAATCTCTATTAGCTTCCTTATCTCTAGTCTTCATAATAATAGTTATAAGATACTGGTAGTGATATATTATTTTCTATGGTTATTTTACACAATTATTTCAAAGGGCATCTATGATTTATTGAAGCACATTTTACTTAGATACATACTCTAAAATGGGAGCCTGCGCACGCCTATGTTTAATATAAGAACATTTTCTTTCTAAATATTTTTATTTATATTAGATTATGTTTAATGGATTGGCTTATTATTTTTATTATTATTAGTATTGATGAATTATCATGAAAATCAAGAAAATTTTAATTCGTTGTATAATTTAACAATTTAGATCGGTCTTATTGATCAATGATTTTCTGCTATTATACTATAGCCATAGATAATAAATATTTCTGATCTATGATTAAAGCTTAGGTGGATTAATCAATTATATTAATTATATCATAGAATAATAATAAAATTCTATGATTATATCCATTATATGTCTATGATTATATCCAAAAATGTTATCACCGAATAATTATGTACATGATAACAGTTTTATCGTTATCAATTTAATAATAATATATTCATTTTCAAATCTATACATTTTTTTTTAAACATTTTACTATTGTATAAACCATGAAAAAAATTACGAAACATTTACTATTAAAATAATAATACAATTACTGTCAATATAATATAATTACTGTTAGAATACAAATACTATTTGTTTGTGGTCAAGTTCATCACATTTGTCATTGCGTTGTTTTGTTATCGGAGTTTCCAGCAAATAACTATTATGTCGTTTGAAAATCTAACTAGAGATTCTAAGTGAGTACGACAATATGGTTCCAGCTTAGGGTTTGTAATTATACACAGCTAGTATATGACTGTAATACCTATGAAAAATTAATCATCTGTCTTAAAATTTAATTATTAAAGCAAAATTGTTATTTGAATATAAATTTGTATTAGAAAATACATACTATAATAGTACAACATAATAACGTAAATTAAATTATAATCAAATTTTGATATTTATTGGTTTTCATTCGTATATAATTATATTCTTTATCTAAATAACCAGAATTTTAATAAAACCAAGTAAGGAACTTAAGTTTCATATTTACTTGTAAACAGAATTTCCATTTTCTATCACTACCTAATTAAAAAATATCAGTAACTTTAACAAATATTAAAACAATAAATCCAAAAACTTTAAAATATACAAAATAAAATTTTCAAATTTCAATTTTTTTATAGGTATATATAATAATAAGTTTTTAGGTTATTTTTTTTGTTTTTCTTGACATTTAACAAAATATACCTAATGTTATTAAATATGAAGTGACACCTAATTATAACATTTAAATTTGATATTAAGTATCCAACTCACTGCATATTATAGGTTTTGTGAATTTTGATCTTACTATATTGTTCATCATATAAAAGAATATCACATATTTCTATATCATTAATATTATTTTCATTATGTTATATAATCATCATTTTGTTTCTCATATCCCTTAATTCCACTATTAAATAGAATAGTTTCTTTAAATATATAAGCAATTCTAAACATATTCAAAATAATGAAAAATTAGATTTTCCAAAGCATATGAAATAAAATTACAGCGAAAAATATCACCTACATGAATTATAATATTAATTATTATTTAATATCATTTAAACAAGATTTATATTACAATTGATTTATAAATATATAATATATGTAAAAGCTTTTGAAAAATAAATCAGAATACCTAACTGATGATAAAGCAAAGTAAATAACATATAATTTTTATCAAGTGCTAATATATTTTATGCACCCTAATATTTCTTTATTTTACGTAGAATATATTATACATTTTTCATTTTTATAACATATATATTTAATAATAATTATTATTATTCTAAATTTATTATTTTTTAAATTATTTCAGTTTTTCTATAGGATTATCATTGTTAAAAAACATTGACGACAAAAAATTTGTTCGCTTGGTTGATAGAATGATGAAAGACTTTCAACCAAATAGATCATCATCATCGTTTACAGAAAATGAACTAGCATCCATGGAAAAATCATTAAAACTCTCCAGTCATCAATGCCAATGTCTATTGAATTTTTTAAACGGTTATTAAAACAAGTAAATATGTTAAAATTCATATCAACCAAAACACAATTTTCAAATATACATGATAATGTTTTTAGGTAATAAGTGATGTCACCAAACCTACAGTACTGAAAAATGTATTGTCAGAATTGTTTTTATTAGATGTGAACAAAGTCGAATCATTTTGTAAATGTTGGACCACTAATGTTGAACACATTATATCTAGACTTCAACAAAACTTAACTCATTCATATAGGGTAATTGTTATAATACTGTATGTTTTAGTTTCAATAATGATATTTAAATAGTTATTTTACTTTTTATCAAGTTAAAGGATGTAAATTGGGCGTTGAACATTTCGTCAAATGTTGGAATTGAGTTATCTGATCCAGAACCTCGATGTTTAATTGAATTAAAAGTTGAAGACAGTCAATGTCATGATGATCATAAATCAAAAGAAATTATATTAGATCTAAATGAGGAAGAGCTGAAGAAACTTTACAATACATTAGAAACAATTAAATTAAAACTGGGTGCTCTTCAGTATTAATAATTAATAGTCATGAATTAATAACATTATTATTTACCATGTTAACAATGATTAAAACTAACCTTACAGATATATTAATTCAAACATCATGATGATAAGTATTTTTCATTGAACTTTATAATCAATTAATCAATTAGTGTATAAATGAGCATTTATATAGTCCATTTATAAGTCCAGCAAAAAGTGAATTATGATATTTATGCCCCATACAGCATACATATCTTTATCATGGTTACATAAACTACTTTAGCATCAAAAATCAATTTTGAGTTATTTTCAATACAAGTAACTGAAAGAAGACAAAATTTATATTCAATAAAATAAATCCCTAATATTTACAAAATATATATAATACATGTACAGATCATAAAGAGTGTAGGTATAATTAACAAATGTTATAACTTTGGTTCTAGACAATAGTTTATAAAAAAAAAAATACACACCCTACGCCATAATTATATTTTTAATTTCTTCAAATAGGAAAATATTTTTTCTATATTTTGTGTACAATTCAAAATATTCATTATCTATTTTGTTAATTTAAATTTTAGAAAAACAAATTGGTGATAAAAACTTCATAATATTTGATCACTTATTTGCTACAATTTGTTGATGTTTATGCAAATAATATGTGATATACTATACAATGCAAAATACAAATATCAATTTAGTATACTACTCATATGTACATTCCAAAAACTTTTTAAAAAATCAGAAAAAAAATAATGATAATTAATAAAAGTTTTTACCAACAATTTTTTTCTTAAATGGCTATTTTGAATTGTATTAAAAATATATTTTCTTTTTTAAAATATTCATAAACATATAATCACTGATTTGAGATTTCACAAAATTTTACTTCCAGGTGCATGATCATCATGGCTTATTTTTTGTTAGCTGTACTTTTTTTTTTTTTTTTACAAATCCGTGCCATCAATTGCCTTCATATAGTTTCTTGCCAATAACGAGCCACTTCTATTAGCCTGGTTGTTAGCTTCCAGAAGATCTTGTGTGTTGCATGTTGTTGGGAGGTTTGGACAGACCAGGAGATGTTGCATGATCTGGATGAAGCCACATTCACATTTGCCATCTTCTGATAATTTCAACTTGAACATATTTAGTTTACATCTACCTACTCCTGTTCTCAGTCTATTGAGGGTTTTCCATATTGGATATGGCAGATTTTCACCCTCTGATATTTATTCTTGCAGTTCGAAATCAGAAATAGGGACTTTTTGTTTCCACGGGTCTATTTTACGACCTTCAGGTGTTGTTGGGATGTCCTGTCTAGATACCATAAAACTTTTTCTCGACTTTAGTCTTCTGTGCTGTGGTTCATACTGATGTAGTGTATGTCTTGTATCATTGATTTGTTTTCCTCTTTCAGTCTCTGCAATTACTTGTCGACGGACGTCAAGCAAGACTACTCCTGCTATGGGGTAGATTTTATGAAGTGGTGTGGGCTTCATTGTTTCGGTGATAATCCTCACGGCTTCGTTCAGAGCAATATCAACATGCTTTGCATGGGACGAGTTTTTCCATGCTAGTGCGGCATATTCTCCAGCAGAGAAACAGAGGGCGAGTGCTGAAGTTCTTAACACATTCGGATTGGCACCCCACTTTGTACCTGTCAGCTAGCGTATGATGTTATGACTTTGCTCTTTGTACCCTTACAATGCTTCTTATACGAGAGGGTACGATTTAATTTGATGCCGAGGTATTTTAGTGTGAAACAATGTTTTAATATTTTACCTTGCCATTTGATGTTTAATTTCCTCGTTGCATCCCAGTTTTTCAGATGGAAGGCACATACCTGAGTCTTTTGAGGATTTAGGCGAAGGTGGTTCTCTTCGTAGTATGTTGTTAGGGCTTCAAGTGATGTGGTTAGTTGCTGCTCGACTTCTTGAAAGCTATTAGCTTGTGCTGCAATCGCAGTGTCGTCAGTGTATCTGAAATGTCTTGTATCTGCAGTATTTGGCTGGTCGTTGCTGTAGATATTGTACAAGATTGGCGCCAGCACGCTGCCCTGGGCCAGGCCATTCTTTTGATTTCTCCACCTGCTGTTTCTGTTTTGAAAAGACACGTAAAATCGTCTGTTTTTCAAAATGTATGCTATTACTAGTGTGAGAGTGTGATCTTTAATTTGCTCATACATTTTGTAGAGTAGACGGTTATGGTTTATCGTGTCGTATGCTGCACTTAGATCTATGAGTGCAACACCTGTTACTTGGTTCCTTTCATATCCATCTTCGATATATTGTGTCAGATTTAAAACTTGGCTACAGCAGGATTTGCTGAGGCGGAAACCAACTTGGTTGGGAGTAAGGATGCTGTTGATGAAACCAGATATTCTATTTAGGATTAGGCGTTCGAAAATCTTAAATAGGTGGCATAGAAGTGAGATAGGCCTAAAGTTTTTGACGTCATTTGGCCCTTTTCCTGGTTTTAATAAGGGTACTACATGGGATTTACGCCATTTGATAGCTGTACTATATAATATGTTTATTTATTGTCTATGTATAAAACAAACTACTCTAATTCAAACATTTGAATAATTGCTGGGTTACAAATACTGTATATGTATGTGTTATGTGTGGTCTAGTCAGAGATTTTTTATTTTAGTTTATGTATTATAATTGTATTTTACATTTTATGATTTTAATTTATAGAAATTTTAATAGTATTTTTTAAATATTTAAAATTTCAAACTGTTAAATATTTTTTGTTATCAATTTTAATATGTACTTTCTTAAGGTTTAGTAGATTAATGTTAATATTATGTTTTCATTCGATTATATGTATATATTGTCCTAAGCATAAATTATATAATTTTGTATTATTTTATAATTATGATTTAAATAAATTATATAATGACTATTTGAGTTAATTCATTTATAATAGCTGTTATATTTTATAAATGTATATGAACAATACTGTTCTGAAATAGTAATAAAATATTGTTTAAAACTTTGTTGTAAATATATTTATTTACATTATATTTGGCTTATTCCAGATCTTATAGACTCATCGTCGTTCCTACTACACCTCTCCATGCTTTTCTGTCCTTAACCAGTTGTTTTTCATCTCTTATTCTCAGGAGCTTGAGGTTTTCCTGACTTGATCAATCTACTGCTGTCCTGATCATCCTCTCGGTCTTTTTTGTCTGGTTTCCATATTGTGATATCACGTAATGTTTGGCCTTTCGCTCTCCAGACGTGTCTGCCCCAGCATAACCTGTTTTTAAAAATTTCTTCTATGTCTAGCTAATGAAACATTACTCTACATTTGTTCTTTGCTTATGTGTATTCTCTTCCTTGTTTCTTTTGGAACCATAGATTTTATGTAAGATTTTTCCTTTAAATAATATAATTATTTTTTCGTAAAACTTTGTTGACGCACATGCTCCACATGCATACAGAATTATAGATCTAATGAGCGTTTCTGGACAATTGACTTAAATAATGTACAAATACAAAATAACACTTATTTTCTGCCGTTATTCTTCTATTAATCTCTTCATGGCTATTTGCTTATTGGTTAATATCAACTCCTAGGTATTTAAAATTTGATATCTTTTCGTAAGTTAAATCCTCAACTACTAGAGAATCTTGTACATGCTCTCTTCAAGATATTATTAAATATTTTGTCTTTTGCTCATTAAATTTTAAGCCAATATCTTTTCCCTTATTTATTAGTTTTTTGAATACTTTATACTTTTTCGGTTTTTACTATAATTATTATGGCCTCTCCATATGCTGCTAATGTTATCTGATGTCCATTAGCTATGCTTAGTTACATGACATCATCAAGTGCCTCTCTCACTACTAACTCTAGGGCTATGTTAAATAATGTGGGAAACAAAGTGTCTCCCTGTCTTAAACCTGTTATCATTAAAAATTCTACATTGAACTTTTCTTTATATTTTGTGTTATACACATGCCTTTATAAGTCTCACCAGTTTTGCAGGGATTCCAAGTTTAGGTATTGCTTTCCAAAGTCTTTATCGATTTATAGTCATATGCCTACTTGTAACCCACAAATAGTAGGTACATATTCATGTTGAACTCATGATTTTTCTTTACCATTGATTTTATTGCATGTAATTGATCAATTGTCGATCTCCCTGGCATGTTGTAAGTATACATCAATGTTTGCAAATAAAAATTAATATTAATAATTAAAAACGCTGATATTTTTAATTTTTATACAAATTGGTTTTTAAATAAAAATAAAAAAATTAGAAAAATAAGTTAATATTTATTCTATTACAATTTTTGAAGCACACAAAATGATTCTAACATGGTTGTGTAACAATCTTATTTAATTTGTTTCAGAATACATATCTGATAATATAATTTGTCTTTATAATGTAATTTTTTCTTCAATTCATTTAACAAAATTGTTAAATGAATAGACAAAGCAAAATTAATAATCCAATTTTTGGAACGAAATTCCTTTACAAGGCTTGCAATAGGATTGAATTGGTAGAAATCGTAACGTAACGAAAAAGTGTTATGCTCCATCCATTCAACTTCTATTATATACGGGTATGTGTGTGCGTGCGTCCAAAAACAGACAAGCAGAAGAGCGGGCGGTCAATTATATTATTTTTTTTTATGTATAATTTATAATTACTCACTATTTTATATGTAGTTTTCAATAAATTAATATTTTTCCTAAAATATTAAATGAAACTTTTTGATTTGATTCATTATTTTACATTACTTGCATTCAAAAAATAATAAAAAAAATATATATATAGATTTTATTTTGAATTACATTTGGAATTGAAGAAAAAATGTAAGGAAATTCGTTCTAAACGAGGCCCCCAACTGCATAGGTTTTTATTTATTCTATAATTTTTCTCTTTTCTGACATAAATCTTTACTTCATTTATTGAAAATCTGTTTCAAGATTGCCTTTCTATATTCAACAAATATAAAAATGTAAGAAAATAAGAATATTTTGTTCCGAAAAATATAAGACATACATTTCTCTTAAAAACTTTAGATGTGCCCGATTTCAATTTTAAGACTGCAACACAACATCTCTTAATGTAATGCAAAAATATAGATGTTTCATGTATGCCTACCATCATTTTTGCAAAAATTCTCCCTATTAAGCTTTTATTGAAACTACTCATTTTTTGTCACTATCTGTAGTAACATTGACCAATTTTTTCCACATTAAATTGTACATAGCTTATTCTTAGAAGGTATTTAAAAATTTTTTTTAGACATAATTGTGATTTTTTATATCCCATCAAATATTCAAGTCGCAAAAAACAAAATATTTTATTGGAACATATAAAAATGTGCAAACAAATTTTAATGACTATTTTTAAGGTAGAATTGTAATGCGAGTTAGATATCAAAATTAAATTTGAGAACAATCAATATTATATTATGTATAAATTTATTTATTTATTAAAATGAATCATATCAAGTACTTAACACAAAAAAGGGTTTACATTAAGTTCAAATATCACTTGAATAATACCATGTTCATTCATATACCCATGAGTCAATAGCCTTTGACCATGGAACCACTTCTTTTTCAGAGAACCACAACCCAATTTCTTTGTTTGCTGAATCTACTGCATCAGATCCATGTATGATATTACTATAAATATTTAAATGAAAATCAATTGTAAAGTTATATTATAATAATTATTGAACATAAAAATATTTATTTACCGGCCAACTTGGATACATAAATCTCCTCTGATTGTACCTGGGTTTGAATTTTTCGGATCAGTAGCACCAAGAATGAATCTTCCAGTTTTTACAGCATCTAATCCTTCCCATACCTTAAGTTTTATATTATTTCAATAAATAAATATTATATAAAAATAATGTGTAAATAATAAATTTACCATGGGAACAACTGGTCCAGATGCCATGTATTTAATAAGACCGGAGAAGAATGCTTTGCTGGAAAGATCAGCATAATGTTGCTTCAATAATTCTTCAGACGGCTGTGTACATACAAATTATATTAGTTATTTGTACAGTATTATACATTGTAAATTTAAGAAAAAAATACAAATTTCTTATATATAATGGAAGTAAATCATATCAATTTTTTTTTTTATTGAAATATTGGTCCGTATCAATGTTATAAATACATATAAGTAATATCATTATGTAAGTATAGAATCATCAATTAAATTGTTTTATATGTGGAAGTAGAATTGTATTCCAAACAAGTTGACATTATTGTCCAAGTTTTACAGTTGTGCGCCTTTCTAGCTAAACTTTCAATAATAAATTGTTTTTTATATCTATTTAAAAAAAAAAAAATTACTTATTGTACATCATACGCATTATATACATTGTAAATTATCAATAAATAAATAAATATTTTAAAAAAAATTGACATTTGATACCATCTATTCAAATGTTTTGTTACCAAATTAAAAATACTAATACATGTCACAAAGTGATAATTTTTTCTTAGTAAATAATCATAATAGTAATATTTAAAAAAAATAAGAAAAGTTAAATAAAAATGATTAACGCATACGAGTCTGCGTTAAGTGAGACATTTTATGTCTTTTTAGGTTAGGTTTTTTTTTCTGTAACGCTTTTTCATGACAGTCCCCAGTGGATATCTTAATTTAGGTAATGCTTTTCGTGGACACTTTTTGGTGGACACTTTTTCGTAACGGTTTTTTATTTTAATGTGCCAAAATAAAGACATAAAATGTCAAAAAGAAAATTGGATGTCATTATTAATACTAAAATAGTTTAGAATCAAAGGATTTAATGATTTAAAACATTAATATAACCTAAAATGTAATAAACAAATATAAAGCATGTTTAGGAAAACACATTGTTAATACAATAACTTCAATAACCTTATTGAAAAATGAATTCTTTCAAAATAAAATAAATTATTATTCTATAAGTAACAACTGTCATGTTGTAAATTAGAAGAAAAGAATGTTATTACATCAAAATGATAATTATTTGGTTAATTTAAAAATTGATTATATTTAGTAACAAGTATTACCATAGAGCACTGATATTTGTGTTATGTATGTAATGATTTACTACCTTCCTCATGTCACTTAATAGTGGACACAAGACAGAACTTACCCACATGAACTTCATAGCCACCAATTTGAATCCTTTCGTCTCGAAGCGTTTGATAATCTTGCCAACAAGTCCACGTTGCACACCGTCGGGTTTGATCATGATAAAGGTACGTTCGGAATTTGGGTCGCCCATGACTAGTCTGATGAGTATTTGAAACGTAGTTAATATCGTGCAAATAAACATGTAAAACAAATGACCACCGATGGGCCTGGTGGACGGTGTGTTGAAGAGAAGACAAAAACAACAAAAGTTGGCACGGAATAGCAACAACAAATCTGACTACTGACCGGTAATAAAGTATAATGTTGCAACGGAAAACAGAAACTGGCAGAAAATGTTGATCGATGACCGTTTACTAAATTCGGTTTGTATAGTTCGTTATCGAACACTGAACAAAAGGCAAAGTCCTAAATAGCCGGTGACGTATTTGGATGAGACAATTTTGATTTTTGTGGTTAAAGACCATAGTTTTCGTAGACGTCAATGACCGTATGAGTGACGAACGTCTCCATAAACGAGTTACGTTTCTAACTTCATTCAAATTTTGGTTATTATCATTACATAAACATAACCACCATAGACTTATAATATATTATAAGTCTATGATAACCACATTGTTTTAATTTTAATTCTGATATGATCGACGTTTAAAAAAATTAATTTGCAGTTCTCTGTTATTTTACAAAATTTAACCATGTACAGAAAGCGAGTTAAATCCAACGTCGTCAACATACACGACGATAAAGAAATGGAATACAGAAAAAATTTACCATCTTTCAAAGGAATTAATTCTATGATGGAATTGAAAGAAGTTAGAAAAATATGTACAAGGAACATTCTAAATTGATTTGTAGCCGTAAGCGGCATTTTGCTTAAAGATATTTTTTCTTTTTATTTTAGATGTCAATACCGTAGACAAAACTAACGAAGCTGAAGTCAAACGTCAGAATGCATTAGCTGAAAAATGGAAAACATTACAGAATCAAAAATGTACTATTGCCAATGCACTAAAGGTATACTAACAAATTTTGTTTCAATGAAATGAACAAATATATATTTTTAGTTACCAATAATTTTAAAATCATATTTCATTATTATGTAAATATATAACATTATTTTTTATATTAAGATAACTTCTTTTAAAAGATAAATGTTCTGATAAATTGTCTTTTAACTGACAGTATATTTTCATATATTTAATAAGATATTAAAAATATTTAAATATATATGGTTCAACAGTTTCATATGTTTTTTCTATAACTATTTTTTACACTAAAAAATAAAATATTAAACTAATTTTAAAAAGTTTAATTCTATTAGTGGACAAGTTGTATGTAATTTTGAACATTGTATTCCATTAATATTTTTAAGACAATTTTCAACAATTATTTATTATCGGTTATTATGATTAATAATATAAGGTGGATATTTTAATATTTATCATAGTTTTTAAATTACTAATATTAATAGTTAATTAAATCAAATCAATATATCTATCAACGGTGCACATTATTTGTAAATATTTATGTTACATAAATTAAAAATACATATCTTAAATTCTAATAATAACTAAATTTTATAGGGAGAATCATTAAACAAAAAAATTAAATTTGATGAAGATGGTGATGAACAAGAACATAAAAATAATTATTTGCAATCATCTCAAAAAAAAATATCGTTGTTTGCTGATGATGATGCTAGTGACAATGAAAATCAAAAAGAACTAGTATTGGACTTCAAACTAAAATTACAGTTTAATGATGAAAAAGACAAAAAGGTAATATAGTAATTTAGAAATTAAAACTATTAATTCTATACCTGGATCAACAAGAGAATGTACGGCATGTTGGCCAAAACTAAGTTGGCGCTGCACATTCCTTACCACCTCTACGCTTTAACCAACAGCTGCTAGTAGTATGCATAGAGTACATAATATTACCAATTGACTACGGTATTCAGTATACATGTACAGTAACCATGCATTCTTTCATTGAACCAAGTATAGTTTTACCAAAACTCATATTTAATATTACACCATTATTTACTCTGTTTTAGTTGTTTCACATGCAGACATCTAAAGCCACTGGAGATGATCGATTTATAATGGACAAGCGGTTTTTTGATGAACAAGAAACAACTGAAAAAATGAGTGATGATGAAATAGAAAAACAAATGAATATTTTAGAAGATGTGGTTGGCCGATCCATTACAAAACCTAAAAAAGATGTTGAATACCAAATGTAAGCTTTTTTCTTATTGAAAATCATTTTATTTTATTTTAATAAATTAGTTTTAGAGTCAAGGTTCGAAGTCGAAGCTGCTTGTCAATCTGCTTAATGTTAGGTGCAAATGGCTTGCTGGAAAGTTTCTTCTCAAAGATTTGTCCAAACATTGCCCCAACATCTATAATACCTTCATAAGTGTATTTGTTGCTTGGCGCTATGTAAGCAAGTCCGTCCCAGTCCTCGCTTCTGTCGCGCATTCTCTAAAGGCCTCTAGAAATTTCATTCTTCATTCTAACAAGTTACCCCTCTATGAAACTAATTTTCCTTCATTATTACTTATCCCGAAACTTCATTACAATAAAAATTTCCTTAGATACTCTCCAGAATTTCTTAAAGCCTCCTCTGCTTCCTTTGTCAATGGTCTCTTTCAAGACTTTATTCATAACACTTTACCTCTTTTCACTCTAATATACACTGATGGCTCGGTTTCCCCGATGTCTGCCGGATTCTCTTTCTTCATTCCAGATTTACACATTTCTTTCACTAACAACCTTCCACCCACAGCATCGTCCTACACGGCCGAATGCTTTGCTATCATCGAATCACTCCAGCTCATCTCCACCTTACATTCCAACAAGTTCCTCATCGCTACCGACTCTCTCTCTTGTCTGCAATCTCTCTCGTCCAATGTATTCCATTCACCACCAAACTCTCTAATATGCCAAATTAGAGAGCTTTTATTCTATCTCAATATTAAGGGCTTTGATATCCAATTTCTTTGGATCCCAGGGCACACTGGCATCTCTGGTAATGAGATAGCCGACTTCTTGGCCAAAAGCACAGCGTCAATCCAACTCCCACCCAACAATCTAATTCCCTGGTCTGATTTCTGTCCCATACTCAAAGCTTGCGTACACCGTCTATGGTCAAATTTGTATAATAACCTTCCACCTCACTTTGCCACTTGGTATAGAACCATAAACCCTATTATTCCAGTTAAGCCATGGTTTCATAATCTAAATTTATCCCGCAAAGTAATCAGTTCATTTTCCCGCCTACGTTTTGGTCATACGCTTCTCCCTTCACACTCTTTTAAATTATCCCTTAATGACTCGCCTCTTTGTATTTCTGCTCACGCTCCAGCCATCTGCGATATCAACCATATCCTTTTTGACTGTCCTGCTTGATCAGCTGAGCGCCTTCATTTTTTTTCAGTGCTTCGCTCTCTTAACATCCCTCCTACTTCTCAGTGCATACTTTCATCTCAATCATCCCTTTCCATCAGTGCAACAATCGCTTTCATTACTAATTCTGGGCTGCTTATATAACATAGCTTTGTATGTAATTGTCAAGACTATTTGTTAACACAAAGTTTCAAAAAAAAAAAGAGTCAAGGTGTTAACATTTTTTTATTTATTATAAATTTTCCTAAAAATTTGTGAAACAAGCTATCATTATAAATTTATATTTTAAAATGTTTAATAACTTATTAATATATAATTTAGATTCAACATGGTAAGATATGATCCAGCACAAGTAGAACATCAAAAATATGTAAAAGACAAACCTGAATTACCTAAACAGAAGCGACCTACAAAACAAAAAGTCACACAAACAAAGGTTATAGCTAAACCAATTGTTGACACAGATAAATATTATAAAGTTGGTGAAAAGCTAAAAGATGTATTTAGTACTCAAAATCAATTTAGTTTAACCAGTTTATTTAATACATCTGATAAAAGTGAGTTGATAGAACATTTTGTTATCAAAAACATTTATTGTATTTGTATCAAATAATATAAATACGTGATTGAATGTTATTAAAAAAAGCATAGTATTAATTTTTTTGTATTTAAATTGAATTGCTTTGTTTTGTGAGATTGAATACTATCTAGTTAGTGTATCAAATAGCACGTAATGTAGGTATTTTGTAAGTTATGGAAATTATATGTTGGTAAATTCTTTAAATTGCCAAGTCAAAATATGAAATAAATTTAAATTTGTTTACCTATTACATACCAGCAACATGACTACAGATTATTATGTATAATATATAATCCAAATTTGAACAAATTCATACCATTGTTGATCAATTTTTTCATAATTTTCTCTATTGTAATACAATAGTTTTGATTATACAGTCATGCATATTAAAATATACAGTAAAGTGTCAATTATCTGCACTAATAGAACCAAGGAGGTGTGTATAATCAAACAATGATTAAAAATGTACCATAATATGTAGAATATTAATGTTTAGAATATTTAAAATTATTTTTTTTATAGAATGAATAAAAATACAGATGTATGTATTTATTTAAAATAAAAATTAATTTTTCCATTTCTCCCTTATCAAGTTTTTCTAATATTTTGATTTTTGTTTTATTTACCATACTATGTTTTCTTTTAGAACCTACTTATGAAGTAACAACTATGACTTAAGATAATCTACATTAAAGTAACTTAGTATGAAATAAAATAATAAGTATATAAAAAATAATAATTATATCCATATGCATATTACATAATATTGTTTATTTTGAATTTTGAAGTACAAATGATAAAACTGTAATCTATGTCAAAATTAATAAGTATAAAATAACATTTCATAATGTGGATGATTGACACTCTACTCTATACATAAATTATATAACATTTATTATAACAGAATTATTAATATTTTTTCAGTTGATGACAATTTAGACAACAATAAAGAATATCAAGCAAAAAAAATTACAAAATTTCAAAAAAAATTTAGTCGGAATCCATTTAGAGATGATTCTAGTGACTCTGACGATGAAGAAAATAAATATGAAAATATAGAAGAAAAAGTTGATGTTGAAGTGCCTTCAGAAAAAATTTTAGGATCCAGAGGTGTTTGGCGAGAAGCTTTTTTTTTCAAAACAGATGATTCAAGGTTTAAAGGTTACTGTTATTACTACTATTGTTACTACTATTATTGATTGTATTATTGAAAAAATATTATATTTTCTTATTATAGATGCTGAAGAATTTTATGAACCTAATCATAATGAAACCAATTATACTGGACCTCAAGATCCAAAATTTATTAAATTAAGAGATATGTTAAAGGAGTTTTTAAAAAATAAAAATAAAAGACATAAAAGAAATGTAAACCAAAAGATATTTAGTAGAAAACTTGGAGGTACTCGCCAGAAAAGTCATAAAAGCAAACCTGAAAAAAATATAAATAAGTCTAGAAATGGAAAAAATATGAAATCAACTCTAACTAAATAATTATAAGTTACTTTTATTATATACATTTTATATATTACATTATATTGTTTTTGTACAAAAATAAAATATATTGAATATTTAGTTTGTTTAATGTTATTTATTGTAGTTTATTTCAAAATGTGCAAAGAAATACTAAATTCAATTTTTATATCTAAAAAAAATGTGTCCATTTTCAGCTGGTTTCAATTTTCATGATCAAGGCTTGGCATCAATACCAGTTAATTAATAAAAAAAGATCAACTACTCACGACCTTCTTAAATTATATTAAAAAAGTATACTGAGAATTCTAATAAATATGTTTTAATGTTTTAATTAAATGTGTATCCCGTAGATCACTAAGATATGGTATATTACACTGCAGACCAATATCTAATATTTATATATTTATAAATTAACATTCATTTACATAACTGATAATTTTTAAGTTTGCAATACATAGTACAACTTTTGACATTTCTAAAAAAAATTATTTTGTATTGTATGTTTACATGTATTTGTACTTTATATATATATTTTTGAAAATGATAATAGTTTTTACTTATATTAGTTAACATTGTAGTACATAATATGAGGATATGTAGATGTCATATCCACAGACCACATACACTGCTCTGTCTATCTAACAAATAGTATAGCAACCAACACTCATGTCATATGTATCATTTTATTATGGTGTTATTGTGTAAGCTAAAGCAGACATTGGACAATTGTGTTAAAAATGTTATCGATTATTTTTTGCACAATTTATTTGATTAAAATATTTGTTTTCCTAGGTTTTACAATTATCACAATGAAGTACTTAATACGACTACTATGGTCTGTGGTTCTGTGATTCTGAAGTCTATTAATATTACAGATATAATATATACAATTGGTTGCGTATTTTCAACTTTTTCTGGGAGGGAGGATGCAATTTTTTAAGAATGTTTTAAAAATGATTAGTGTTTACCTATACATTAATATATATAAGTGTCTACCTATATTATACCTATACACCTACATTTTTTTATACATTTTTTTTTTTTTTGCTTGTCTTATATTTCAATACCTTTAATAATCCTTTTTATTTCGGTTCTGGGGGGGGGATCTAGTACGTCTAGATCATTCCCCATAAATACACCACTGTATACAATAATTTATAAATCCCAAAAATGACTTCAAAAAAATAAGTAAACTATATAATGGTTATGGACCACTTCCAAAATGAAATTCTAGAGCTACCTTTGCTGTTTTGAGTATATTGTAATAATTTAAATTTTTGAATACGTTTCAGACAGTACCTGTCTGTGAATATATACCTATTTTACTCAATGAAAAAATATATCTACCTACTTGTGTTTTGTATATGAATACTTTTACAAATCCCTGGTTTAATAATTATTGCAAAATAAACATTTCTTGCGGCAACAGGTCGACGATATATAATATAATGCACGTCGCCGGCTGTCGATCACCTAACTTATTAAGAGTATTAAGTCTATCCATTATAATACATTTTCAATAGTACATATTCGACTCAAATATTTCATAGTTATGTATAAATGCGCATTCCTTCATTCTTAAAAACCCATTATCAAAAACAACCGAATACGGATCCAACCATGTTTGGAACATAACAACTGGTGGCAGCGGTGGAATTAATTCAGATCAGTTATTATTTAGTCAACCTAAGTCTTAAATAAATTTAAAACCACTCCTAAAGTTCGATTCAATTTTACAAACGACAAACGGACATCTGGATTTTCGATCTATATGTATTATTTTCTTTAAATAAGTCATATTTTTTATATACAATTACTGTATTCCTAATATAAATAATATTAATAAAAATAATAATTAGATGCATCATACATCATGAGATCTAAGTCTATAACCGGAATTTTTTCGCAAGAGTCGAATAGAGAACTACATTATTATAGAGATAATCAATTTTAATTAAATACAAAACCATTATTTGAATTTGTATTTATATGCAATTCTAATGAAATAAAGTGCACGCCCATAACCGATTGTTGATTATATTTATGCGTGTAACATCATTTGATTAAATATATTTAAATATATTTGATCAATAATACCATCCCCTTAGGTATAAACAATTTTAATACAAACATTATACAGAGTGAACACAAAACACATATTATCTACAGATTATATGATTACCGATTATGTATTATGCCCTTTTCAAAAGTAGGCATATAGAATAGGTATAGAAAGCCACAATATAAAAAAAAAATAGCTGTATATTTATAACAAATATGATTTATATATTAATTACTAACAATAATAATTGAATATTAAATTAAAGAAAAAAAAGTGTTTTCAAATATAAACTAATACACTTTAAAATATTATTTTTCTTATCGTAATCATATTTATTTTGAATATATTTACAAAAAAATTTAAAAACTTTTACGTTTATATTACATGACGTTCTTTTCTAAATTACTGCAAAAACCGAGTTATCTAAAGATGTATCTATTCGTTAGCCGAAAAACGTCCTTTTTACCTTCAACTCGCCAAGTGTCAATCGTATACATAACTACAAAATATGTAAATACACAGACCTAAACTATAGATTAATTTAGATGAACAATGGGCAATAACTATATTCTCAATTATTATTATTTTCATTCAAGAATACAGAGTTCAATCTATATTTATACGATTAAATATTATTATTTAATAAGAATACTTATTTATCTTAAGTCTACGAATTAAAATAAACTAAAAGAATGAAATAATAATTATTAACCAAGTATATTTGTGATATTCGTTTTATGAGCATAAAAATTTAAAATTATTTTAGAGCAACGGACAGTAAAATGTGCTGAACTATTTTAAAATTCGTTTTAAAACTTGAATATATGCAAATCAAATTTGAAATTGTTAAATATTACGCGTTTACGCAGATAAAATAACAAATCGTAAAAAACAGTCAAAATTAACGTGTTATTTTTATAAATTTTCATAAACGCACAAGAAAAGTTATTTTATCTTTTTATTTCAACACTTGAAGATCGAGGATAAACAACGAATTGCAGACAAAAATAAATAAATTATTGAATTTTGAATAAATGATAGTTTTAATGTTGAAAAGACGAATTATTCGCATTTACGTGTACGAATGAATTATTTACGTACAACGAAAATTTCAATTAATTTTTAAAAAAAAAACCCGTATAAGTGTAGAGGACGTAAAAAAAAATTGTTTGAAATAAGAATTTTTGTGGTTGACAATGAAAACGGGATTAATATTACGATTTTTCACATTCAAAGCCCCGTCAAAAATGGTCATTTTATAGTTGGTATAAATAGAAATAAGTACGATTGAAGACGATTCGTAAAAAAGGATTAGTGAAAATTTGTCAATTGTCGGATAACAAAGACGTAGAAAATCTGAAAAAGCGGAAAATAAAAGAAATTGGAGTGATTTAGTATGGAGAATCACTATATCACTCTGTATATAACAGTCGACAATTGTTGTCGAATGTTCTAGAAAATTCTAAATGCCTGTTCGACCAACGCAAAACGCAAGTCAATAACGCGTTGGTCAAAGTGTCGGATTCGGGTCGTCACCCGTAACGATATTCGTGTGTCACCGACCGCTGCGTATCGTTCGGCCACGGCGTACCAGGCTGCGCGTGTGTTGAAAACGGCTGTGTACCGTTCGCCGTTCGCTGGAACCTAACCTAACATGTGCGCTTAACCTTAAGCACCGTGACCTGTGACTTTGACTAGTGTGCTGGTAGAATATTCTCGAACTAGCGTCCCGGGAGTTAATAAATACCGAGCACCACGGCGAATCAACAGTTAATTTTCAGTTTACCGTCCGTCTGTGAGGAAGTGTTCTCTGCGTGCTATTGCTCTTGCGATCAAACCATTAAACATTGATTGAATTGTTTAGTTTTGCGAAGTGTTTCAATTGCATTTAGAATTTCAAGTAAATTCTTAACTGTAAGTATTAATTCATCTTTTTTTTTTGTGTGTTCTATAAATTAGGCTAACGAACAACAAATTTTGTATATACCAATTTATACTTTAGTTTTTTTATACATGGATTTCGATTTTTATTTAATATCTTAAACATTAGAAATCTGATATTTCAGATATCGATTATCTATCACACCGGCTATATTTATTATTTTGTTTTGGGCGATATGTATTTTATGTAGATTGATTATTTTTGCTGATCTCTAAATTTTTAGCCATACGTTTAAATTGGATTTTGTAAGATTAAGTTTAGCGTGGTGTTAAATCAAACATTTTTTTTTTTAAGTTATTACGTTTTGGATGATTTTTTGAAATAATTTCCTGTGTAATATTGGTTTGTCTAAGTTGAAAGGTTTTGATCATTGAATTATTCCTTTATAATTTTGTCTGCTTATAAAGTTACGAAAACATTGACCGTTTTGTACTTTGTTATAGATGCCTGAAGACGTTACCATGGCCGCATCTGAAGATGTTGAGACGTTTGCTTTCCAAGCTGAAATTGCTCAGCTTATGTCTCTCATCATTAATACTTTCTACTCCAATAAAGAGATTTTTTTGAGAGAATTGGTATCCAATTCTTCTGATGCATTGGATAAGATTCGTTATGAGTCATTAACTGATCCATCTAAGTTAGAATCTTGTAAAGATCTTCAAATCCAGATCATCCCCAACCAGGAAGAAAAAACTTTGACCATTATTGACACGTATGTATTCTTTACGATTATCATTTTTAAATTAATATTCTTATTTATGTATTTCATCTTTATAGTGGTATTGGTATGACCAAAGCTGATCTAGTCAACAATTTGGGAACTATTGCGAAGTCTGGTACTAAGGCTTTCATGGAAGCATTGCAAGCTGGTGCTGACATTTCTATGATTGGTCAATTTGGTGTGGGTTTTTATTCTGCTTATTTGGTTGCTGATAAAGTTACTGTTGTTTCTAAGCATAATGATGACGAACAATACTTGTGGGAATCTGCTGCTGGAGGTTCATTCACCATCCGTTCCGATCCTGGTGAACCGATTGGCCGTGGTACCAAGATTGTCCTTCATATTAAAGAAGACCAAGCTGAATTCCTTCAACAAGAAAAAATCACTAGTATCATCAAAAAGCATTCTCAATTCATTGGCTACCCGATCAAATTAATAGTTGAAAATGAACGTACCAAGGAAGTAAGTGATGATGAAGCTGAAGAAGAAAAAAAAGAAGAAGTTGAAGGTGACGAAGATAAAAAACCCAAAATTGAAGATGTTGGTGAAGATGAAGACGAAGATAAGAAAGATGAAGAAAAAGATAAGAAAAAGAAAAAGACTATCAAAGAAAAATATTTGGATGAAGAAGTTTTGAACAAAACAAAACCCATTTGGACACGCAACCCTGATGATATTAGCCAAGATGAATATGGTGAATTCTACAAGTCTTTGACTAATGATTGGGAAGACCATTTAGCTGTTAAGCATTTCTCTGTAGAAGGACAGCTTGAATTTAGAGCATTATTATTCATTCCCAAGCGTGCGCCTTATGATATGTTTGAAAATAAAAAGAAGAAGAACAACATCAAATTGTATGTACGTCGTGTATTTATCATGGACAACTGTGAGGATCTCATGCCCGAATACTTAAACTTCATCAAGGGTGTTGTTGACAGTGAAGATTTACCATTAAACATTTCGCGTGAAATGCTCCAACAAAACAAGATCTTGAAGGTAATCAGAAAAAACTTAGTTAAGAAATGTTTGGAATTGTTTGAAGAATTGGCTGAAGATAAAGATAACTACAAAAAATTGTACGAGCAGTTTAGCAAGAACTTAAAACTTGGAATCCATGAAGACAGTCAAAATCGAAAAAAACTTTCAGACTTGTTAAGATTCCATACTTCGGCTAGTGGTGATGAAGCTTGCTCTTTGAAGGAATATGTTGCACGAATGAAACAAAACCAAACTCACATTTACTACATCACTGGGGAGAGCCGTGAACAAGTATCCAACTCTTCATTTGTTGAATGTGTTAAGAAGCGTGGTTTTGAAGTCATCTACATGACTGAGCCGATCGATGAGTATGTTGTTCAACAAATGAAAGAGTATGATGGTAAAAACTTGGTGTCTGTTACTAAGGAAGGATTAGACCTTCCCGAAAGTGACGAAGAAAAAAAGAAGCGAGAAGAAGACCAAACTAAATTTGAAAAATTGTGCAAAGTTGTCAAAGATATTTTGGACAAGAAAGTTGAGAAAGTTGTTATTAGTAACAGATTAGTTGAATCTCCTTGTTGCATTGTTACATCTCAGTATGGTTGGACTGCTAATATGGAACGTATCATGAAGGCCCAGGCACTCAGGGACTCTTCTACTATGGGTTACATGTCTGCCAAGAAACATTTGGAGATCAATCCTGATCATCCAATTATTGAAACACTTAGACAAAAGGCTGAAGCGGATTCCAATGACAAAGCTGTTAGAGACTTAGTTATGCTATTGTTTGAAACAAGTTTATTGTCATCTGGTTTTGGCCTTGAAGATCCGCAAGTACATGCTTCCAGAATCCACAGAATGATCAAATTAGGCTTGGGCATTGATGAGGACTTGCCAATCATTGAGGAAAAATCTGCTGATGTTGAAGCATCTCCTATTGTTGAAATTGATGCTGAAGACTCTTCACGTATGGAAGAAGTTGATTGAATTGTTACAAAATAAGATATTTCGAAAGAACATTTCCTATTTTTTTTTTATTTTTTAAATATTAATTTAAGACTGATTTGTCCTTTTTTTCAAATTTGTTCTAGAGTTATACTACTACATTGCAAAACAAATAAACAAATGTATATTTTATAACATTTAATATTCACTGATGCACACTTCTTTATGCATGTGTTTGCTTTAAATATTGTAGTTGTGTAAAAATAGGGTATTTATGAGTTTCAATTAAATAAATACATGGAATAATTTTGTAAATAAATTTGTTTTTTTTTTTGATTTAAGCTCATTTGGTATATATAAAAAAAAATTTCCTTATAAACTATTTTAATCATAAATACTTATGGTATACAACAATTAATGGCATACTAATTTGTTATTACTTGTATGTAATCATAAATAATACTTCAACAAATTAGGACTAATATAAATTATAATTTTGGTTCAATATTTTATATTGCTTTTGATTATAAAAATGAATAATTATGTTGCAAACCTAACCAATTATGTAAGTTTAATAGAAATTTTAAACAATGAAAGCTTTTTTTATATGAAGGCATATATGACTATTATACACTTATTACTTATGTAAATTTTAAGAAATTGTTTGATTCTTAAGTGAATCACCTAAGTACTTCTCTGTTGATTGTATAATACTTTTTACTTCATTTGAAAACCCAATAATTTTTATGGGAGTATTTTAAAGAAACCGTGGTTTTTTAACCTAACTTTATAGCAACATTATTTTGGACGTTTTAACAATTATATTATATTTTGTAGTGTTAACTATAGAAATGTATATACACCGTTGGGATTATTCTTTAAAGAATGGTATATCTTGCTTATCTTCAAAATTTGAAATAACTACTTTAACACTGATGTTTGTCAAGATGAGAGCTAAGGGAAACAAGTAATAAATACAAGTTTAAAGGTATTACCATTCTTAATTAAATTAAAACATATAAACATCTAGAACCAAAGTTATAGTTTTTTCAATTAATTGGTTTATTACACCTTCTGTAGTAAATAGATTCAGAAGGTCTAAATAGCTACTTACACTCATAGATTTTAATTAAATTATTTTCTTACATTTTTACTATTTAATCGTAACTACATGCCACATAAATATTACATGATAAAAATTAATCTTAGGTTGTAATTTTTGAAGTCTTCATCTTATAAAATCCTCAGTGCGAACCAACTATAACTGTAAGAGTAGTTCGAGGATGACAATGTAATTTGTGTATACAGTTAAAGTGTATTATTATTTTTTATTTATATTTTACCTTTTAGAATTAAATATGCACTTAAAACAAAACAAAATATTCATAATATTAAAGGTAATTAATATTCATTAAATTTTTTCAAAGATACTATAATAGTTTTAATATTATTTAAAACTTCAGTATTTAATTCTTACATTATCTTTTTTTAGATTTACATTAATTTTTTTTTTGAAAATCCCACAAGTCACTATCTAATGTTCTTAAGTTATTTATGTATAGTTTAAATTATCCTAACAATAACCATTAACTAGCTAAATAAGAAATACAAACACAGTCCTGCTAAAATATGTATATGATAAACAAAGAAAACACATTTACGCTAATTATCCTTTTAAGTGCAAATAATTTATTTTAAATATAAAAGTTAGTCAATTTAATCAAAATTATTTTTACATTTTGTATATTAAATATGATTTTCAATCATAATCTAATATAATATAATTTGCAATTCAAATATTAAATTTTGGTTAAAATTAAAACAAACATTTAAAAATAAAAGTTTTATTTAACTTAAATTTATTACAGAATTTAGAATTAATTTAAGAATTTTCTGCTTCTTTGAATCTGAAAATAGTATAATAATATTAAATAACAGATTAATAATACATTTTACAAAAATAAATATTTAAAAAACAGAGGAATTGGTTCTTACTTGCACTTAAGACAGGTATAAAATACAGTTTGTCCTTCATCTGCTGACCTCAATTGCAAAGCAGCATATGACATTTGGTGATAACCACAAGCGTTACATCTTCTCTCAGCAATTGGACCGTCATCTGTATTTTCTTTGTTGTGTTCAGATTTTACTACATTGTCCAAATCCTCAACAGAGTTCAAAACAATATCGTACTCAGAAACAGAACTTCCATATACTGTAATGATGGATAAATAATAAATATTCGCTAAATAATTGATTGTTGTATAAAAATGTCTTCTTGTAACTCTTATTTATAATGTGTTAAAATAAATCTAGGTATCTGTCTTAGCAGACTTTGGACTTTTCTTAACATATATATACACTAGAACTTCCTTCTATTTAACAAATTTCGCAATTTGAAAAAATTCTTTATATATATAAATATTTGATATATAGAAATTAGTTTTTTACTCCAAATTTCTTATTTATTACATCATATGAATGTATGTATGTAAATACATATTTTATACAGAATAACAGTGAAAAAAATAATACATATGTATAGTGAAATATAAAAATAGATATAGAATTAATTGCTAATATTCTACTGAACCATTTTTGTATAAAACTAATAACAAATTCTCATAGTTATTTAATGAATGAAAGAAATCATAAAATATATATTCAGTGACAATTAATTTCATGACAATTGGTGGTGAAAGCAACCATAATTTCCTTTTCAGAAGGATGAGAGACATCCGTATTCAGAATAATTTAAAGGATACGTTTCACCAAATTTTAATAACAAATATAGTTTATACCTTTTAGCTTCAAATATTTAATATTTATACTTGTTTTCCATATATTTTTTTATTTTTTCTATTAATTGTATGTATTTTATGATTTAAATAAAATGTTATAGAAGAGTATAACACTATATTACATAGAGTACATTGCGTACCTAGTTAACATGTGTATAAAATTAATTTGTTAAATAGACATTTTTTTTTTCATTGAATAGAAATGTTTTTAAAACCTACATTTCATGGTTCCCCAAAATAAATCATGACAAAGAGAGTTTAGCTAAACATAAATTCCACTGTATTAGTCTGGCCAGTATTAGCCTGGACCGCTCCAGAAGGTTGGATGCACTTGGAAGCAGCACAGAGAAGGGCACAGCTGCGAGTGACCTGCTGTTATCGCACAATATCACGTGTGACAGTGGCGGTAATATCAGGCATTCCACCCATTCGACTGTTGGAGACTGAGTGGACGTCGGTCTACGTGGGCGGCAACAAAGGAGAGGTAAGGCGCGAGTTGCTCACCAGATGGTAGGAGTGGCAGAGGAGCAAAGAAGAAGCCTGGACACACAGACTTTGTGGTCAAGTAGTCAAAAGAAAAGGACCGTACGTTTGGTGAGCATGACCCAGATGTTGAAAGGGAACAGCTGTCTTGCAGCGTACCTGCATATATTCCACATTCAGGACTTGGACAGGTGTGCTCATGTGGCACTTCCCCAAACGATGCAGAGCACGCCTTCTTTAGGTGTAACGCTTGGGAAAACTGTGGAAGGGCAACCTGCGCAGAATTAGAGTTTGCGGGACTCGAGCTGGACAACCTCATCAAGGTCATGCTCACCTCTTTCCTTTGCTAGACAATGATCGGTCGATTAATGAAGCGAGTCATGTCTGCAAGAGAGGGCGAGGAGAGAGCCATGCAGAGGTTACCGACCGGCTGAATTAAAAACTAGGTGGTTAAGTAGCGCCTTGTCGATGAACCTTTATATACATCAGTTTGTTTGTCAAGAAACGATGGCACTACCCCACCTCCCTGAAGTAATGCCAGAGAGCGAGTTCTGGGAGGGTGGTGTCAAATATTGTTGATAAGGAAAAAAAGGTTCCACTGTATATATAATATATATAGGGTCAACTTAGAATTATTATAAAAATGATTAAACTTTTTTTACTTTATACTATAAACACAAAGTCACAAAAATAATAATACACTTTAACTATGTATACATATTTTGACAACTATGTTGTCATCCTCAGAGCTAATCCTCACTACTCACTACTAAGTAGTAGTTGAAATATGTATACACAGTTAAAGTGTATTTTGGACTTTGGATTTATAGTGTATAGTATAAAAACAGTCACAAGTTCTCAAGCATATTTTCTTACTTTCAGGTCCAAAAACAGTCTCACACGAATAACATTTTAAAAATTCTTCCATACTTAGAGGCGGCAGTACTGAACCACATTTAGTACAAAATCCTGGGTACGTTTTGATATCGTCTGTTATTTCCATTTCATTATTCTGTATCTAAAACACAACAATAATTATTTTACGATATTTCATTTAATTATAAAATATAACCACTGATATATATGTACTTTATACAGTAATACTCGCATTTGCTGTCATAGGCATCGTTTATTTTAATAATTTTAAATTGAATAAAAGTAAATAAATATCGATTTACAGGCTGTATCATAAGACGAGGTCAGTTCTCCCCGCTTTTGTTAAGAAAAAAAATTGATAACCGATTTTTACGGATGTAGGAATACCATCATAGATAATTAAAAACCCACGTTCCAAATATTCATTAATGGTTCCAATCACAAGTATTATTTATTTTCACATTCAGATGTATTTATTTTCTAATTCAAAATTTGCGTAGCTATTTATTTGCCGTGCGGAGGGGTCTTTTTTGATGTATACTGAATATTTTCAATAGCATCTAAAATAATAATAGTAATGTACGTACGTGAAGTTAGCACCACACTCATAGCACACATAATTTAGACATCTCTAACAAATATATTCAAGATTTGTTAGACGTTGTTAGAATGGTTTATTGAGTATAATTGATTAAAATATAAAATGTATATGTTTTATTAAGACATAAAAAAAAATGCGATCATTTTGACCATAGCGCGACTAACACCGTGTAAATAATATAATAATACATAATAATATGCTATAGGTGTTATTTTTATTAAATATTGTATCAATGAAAAATGTTTTTAATAATGGTAACTATATAGTAAGTTGCAAATAATAAATTTACTAATCTTTAATTAGTTTTAAAATAACAATAAATGTTTATTTTTTTCTACAATTAGAACTATAAAATAATGATTATTATAAATGGTAATATTACATAGACAATACAATATTACAGTATTAACCAAATAGAAATTAACTTTGAACAAAATTTTAAACCATAAAAACTTTTAAAACTTATATTACATGAACATATGAAATATTATAGATATAATAAAATATTTTATTACTCTATCAATGTAATGACCGTTAAAAACCGTTACACATCAAATATTCAAATACATTAGTAAAATATATTATTTCACATATTTAATGCAGAGTTGTACATTTATCAGCACTAAATTTCTATTTGTATAATTTTATAATTTTGTGTGGTGGTATGTAACCTTAAATTGAAATTATTTCTCTTATCAAAAATGGGAAGAACTGACCCTATCACCCTTTCCAATAAGACAATACCATAAACCAAAAATACTTAGGCCCTCCGCACACGCGGCGATTGCTACGCGATACGATTCTTGCGCGATTTATGCGATACATGCAATGCGAGCGATCTGTGCGATTACGGGGACGCACACGATGCGATTGTCGTGCGATTATTATTACCGTTGGTTATATATAATTCGGTAATTATCAGTCGTTTACTAACGTTTGCACAGTTCTTTGGTTATCTTTTTTAAAATGTCGAGTTCATCTAGTGACGAAGAAGATAAATTAACTTCAGTTGACACATCATGCCAAGCTTTGTCTTGACAATCCTTTCTTGAATACTCCGATAAAGAGAAATTATAGAACTCAGGATGTTTTTCAATTTCACCAACAAATTTAATATTGAATGATTCCATAGTTAGTATATATATATAATAGTTATAATTATATATAAATAAATAATATAATGTAAATTGATAAATATAATTGTATATTAAATATATTAAATAAACGTATATAATACGAAAATAAAAATGTGCAATCCGTACGACGCGACTGCCAAGCGATCAGCACTACCGGTCGCACGTGTCGTCCGTCGCCGCGTCAGTCACGTCACAGTCACGTCACAGTCGCGTTGTTATCAAATTGCGTCATTAGTGGATCCCCATTCACTTTGCTGGGAAATCACTCACATTGCATGTATCGCATAAATCGCGCAAGAATCGTATCGCGTAGCAATCGCCTCTTGTACGGAGGGCCTTAACCTACAATATTAACGGCTGTTGGAACGAATATTTCGTAGAACAAGTGGGCGGTTAATCTTTTTTTGCATTCAGTCAGTAATGTTCAATATACTTGTTTGTTATAGAAGTTGGCTGATGTTTTTGGTTTATAAACATCTATAGAACGATATTTATAAAAATAATAGTACTGAATTATTGACGATGAAAAAAGAGGGGCTGGCGACACAGCAAAACGGGTTTTTTAAGTATGTCGGAGAGGGGGAAGGGGGAATTTTTTTGAAAATGGTCGTACGAATTCGTACAAATGGAGTACTAAATTTTGATGTAGAAAAATGAAAAAAAAACTTCAATATAACTAAAATGAGAGCTGGAAACGTATGTCTATGGCCCCCTCCAATTTTTTCGTCATTGCGTCAATAATAATGTCGTACAAATTCTGAAAGTGGTCGTACAAATTCATACAAATAGAGTACTAAATTTTGATGCAGAAAAATGAGAAAAAACTTCATTATTAAAAAAGTGGGGGCTGGAGACATATGTCTCCAGCCCCCCTTCAATTTTTTTATCATTACGTCAATAATAATGTCGTACAAATTCTGAAAATGGTCGTACAAATTCATACAAATAACGTACTAAATATCTGCATAAAAATTATAACGAATTTCAAAATTGGGGGGGCGGGCGACATGCACGTTAATAGTACTTACGTAAAGTAAAAAAGGTCATGAAAACATTAATCTTATCCCATAGTATACTTGCCCAGCGTGATATAGTGATGACTGATTATATTATAAATTATTGTTGTGGTTATGATTAGTGATGGGCATAATCGAGTGAAAATAATCGATTATGTTACCGAGTGATTTTTCACTCGAATTATGGTAACTCGGATTACTCGAGTAGGAGGTATCTTTTTTTTTTATTAGCCAGCATCTATTACGAATGAGGTACCTTATTCAGAACATTATTTTTATATCCATAGTCCAAAACTCTGAACAACATAAATAATTATTATCGTTGTGTAAATTATTGCTTGATTATTTTTAGCCAACGCTTTTCCATACTAAACTATATATCCCAACAAACTGGATCGGTATAATTTAAATTTTACAATAATTGTCATATTGTCATATGTGTATATGTCAAATATAAATATTTATAAATATATACATAACCGCCAGAAAAGCTTCCTCCTATCTGAATATACGTACTTATATACTTTATGCATTACATACAAGTATAATAAAATATATTTAATTTTAAATATATATTATAAGTGACTACTATCATTTTAATATCCTTATAAGTAAATATTAATTCATTTGTACTCGCAAGCGTGAACACTCAACAATGAACAGTTGATATTCAATACCTATTTGTAAATAAACTTGATTTATATTATGTATAACAATTCGTCAAGTTAGAATTGAATAAAAAAATAAAAAATGAGATTATGATTTAAAGACAATTTTATTTCGATTGATTATTCCGAGTCATTATGTCAAATTGAAAATTTCGAGTTATTTTTTCGAGTGATAACTCGATTATGAGAATTTATCATAGATTTATAAGTCTATGGAATTTATCGATTATGCTCATCACTAGATATGATAGATGTTGTATCTATAGTCGTGTTTTGAACGCAATTGATAAGGAAATAAAATAAAAAAAAAACAAATAAACAAACAATTCATTTCGAATCAACTGCGATTTTCGGCAGACAAATAGATTATAAGATTAGCGTCACGGACGGTGTCAATTTTTGTTCCGTTAGGATATCATTCCTGTTTTTCAAACAATACATTACATTATATTTCGAGATCAGTCATGGGAGGACCCAAGGAAGGCGTTCAGAAACAGATACAACAAGATTGGGTGAACCGCGAGTACATCGAGGTGATCACAGGTAGCATTAAAAAAATCACGGATTTTCTCAACTCGTTTGGTAAGCATATTTTGGTCGAATGTGACTGTTTGTACTATTAGATTGTGTGCCAAAAAGTTTCATATTCATGATTCTGTGCGTCTGTTTTAAAAATTATATTACAAAAAAATTAATAAGTGTATACAAGCAATGAAAATTATTTGAGATTGATATTACAAAAATATATGTATATACATATACTATAATAAACCCATACATTTATAAGAAAGTGTTTTTTTTTAAGTTTATGTAACCATGGAAACATTTAAAAGTTGTTTGATCATAGTATTTTGTATAATCATTTTTAACTAAAATCTTTAGTTTTTTGAAATTCTAAATTATAATCTCTTTTAAAATTTATGACTTTAGTATCAAAATGAAAGTAACATATTGTACAGATGTAGACAGGTCAGTTGTATTGAGCAATTTTGAAAAACGTGGCTGGTTACATGTAGGCCCAGATGACGATTGGAACTTTTATTGGGCTGGTATACAAACATGTCGTAGTCTATTTAGTATCGATAGTGGTTATCGAATGCATGATAATCAAATGATCAATCATTTTCCCAATCATTATGAACTCAGCCGTAAAGATATGTTGGTTAAAAATATTAAACGTTACAGACGCGAGCTTGAAAGAGAAGGAAGCCCATTAGCCAAACGTTTGAATGGAAAATACTTATATTTAGATTTTATTCCAGTTACATTCGTGTTACCAGCAGATTATAATTTATTTGTAGAAGAATATCGGAAAGTTGGTCCTAGTACATGGATTATGAAACCAGTTGGAAAATCTCAAGGAACAGGAATATTTCTTATTAATAAACTATCAAAGTTGAAAAAATGGTCTAGAGAAGGAAAAAATAGTAATTTTAATACATCCACTATAAAAGAGTCATATGTAATATCTAAATACATTGATAACCCATTACTGATTGATGGTAAAAAGTTTGATCTACGTTTGTATGTTTTGGTCACATCTTTTCGCCCTTTAAAAGCATACTTGTTTAAGTCTGGGTTTTGTCGTTTTTGTACAGTTAAATATAACACAAGTGTTGGAGAAATAGAAAACTTATTGATCCATTTGACAAATGTTTCTTTACAAAAACAAGGTGAGGAATACAATAGTTTACATGGTGGTAAATTAAGTATTCAAAATTTGAGACTATTTTTGGAAAGTACAAGAGGAAAGGCAGTAACTGAAGCTCTTTTTGATAACATTGTTTGGCTGATTGTTCATTCATTAAAATCAGTTAGTTACATAATGGCTAATGATAGACACTGTTTTGAATGTTATGGATATGATATTATAATTGATGATAATTTAAAACCTTGGTTAATTGAAGTAAATGCATCTCCTTCATTAACATCTACTACAGTCAATGATCGCATTTTAAAGTACAAATTGATTGACAATATGTTAAGTGTAGTTTTACCACCCAGTGGAATTCCTGATGTACGTTGGAATAAATGCCCAACACAAGAAGCAATGGGAAATTTTGAGCTATTAATTGATGAAGACCTGGCAAAAGATAAACCTGGACCATCAACTAAAATTGATCAGAAGGATAGATTGAAACGCAAGACTTAATCAAAATTATTTACATTGAGAATTAATAAATATTAGAAAATAATGATGTCTACTTTAATTTATTTGTAGAAATAAAATATTTTAAATTGATCTTTTTATTTGTCACTATGACAATTTAAAAAAAAAAATTATATTATCTATATTTAATTAATTTGTCTATAATTTAGGTTATTTTGTATATTATAAAACTTACTTATAATAAAACCAATGACAGGTTTCTTATTATAAAGTTATGTTAAGAAAATATTTTTGTTTTTTTCCTAATTGATCTTTAATAACTATAATTGTATTTATTATTTTTTAATGCTGTAAAGTTTTATGTACATGAGTCAGGCATTTATATTTATACATTTAGGCATTCATATTACATAAAAAAATTATATGTATTTTTTTATAGATATGTCATGTCGGTCAAGACTAGCTATTTTAAATGAAAAGCTTACAACATTAGAGAGAAGAATTGAATACTTAGAAGCACGGGTAAGAATCTATCTAATATTTAATTTTTGGAATTAAATTTTAACCAATGAAATTCAAATTATGATCATTTTTTATTCTGTATGCTATCTACCAACAATTTAAATATTCAATAATTTTATACTAATTAACTATTGCATTAATTTATATTAATATATAGGTACATATGAAAAATTAATTTCATTTAGCAATGTATGATATACATTTTGTATCTATTAATTAAAATATTTTTATAACAAATTCAAAATATTGACTTGATAGTGTACTGAATAAATAATCTTTATATGATAAATATAATATGATAGCATACTGAGCAGCAGTTCAAAACATTTATAATATTCATTATTACAAATTTGGTTATTAAAAATAATTATATCATTTTTTAGGTTACCAAAGGAGAAACCCTTTCATAAAATATTTTCAAGGCTTAGGATAATAAAAATATTTGTATGTATTTATTAGTAGTGTAATCATATTCGTCTATAAGTAATTTATATTTTTTGCTGTTGTAATAATTTACTTTTTACACTCATGTATAAAATACTAATAAACATTATTTATAACGATTAATTTTTTGATTTGTCATTCACACAGATATTTTTTTACCTAAATTATTTAATAAGGTTTTGTATGTATTAAGTTTAAAAGAATACTTAAGGAAATAAAATATACTAAATCAAACAATTTTTCCTTTAAAAATAATACCAGTTTTTTATTTAAAATCAGATCGAACTAAAATAAAATATTATATATTTTAATTTTTAATCAAAATATAATAATATATTCAACTTTATATGTCACTATAATTCTTAATGAAATTTTTATGGGACACTAAAGTGATGATGTTTGATTTTACTATTTAAATGATTAAATATTTTGGAATACATTGTATATTTAAGTAAGATCAAACAAACAACACATTCAATAATAAATTACAATAAATAGCACAGATGTATATAGTTAAGGTTAAATATATGTATAATGTTTAATAAATGAAACTTAATATATAGTAATTTTGATATTAGGGTAATAGAAACAATTAGTAGAACAGAAAAACAAACTGTATAGTTTAGTATGAATCCAAATAATTGTTAATTAATTTAAACAAAATATATCTTTTACATTTAAGTTAGTTACTCAATATTATTTTTTAACAAAAACATATTTATTATTTATAGAAATACTTATCTTCTATATCATAAATAATAAAGTATATTTATTTTGTATATTCTAATAATAATAATTTCATATTATGACAAATTATGAATAAGTTTATGTTTAATTATTATAAGCATAACTTAATTTATTTATTGTAACACAAGACAACATTTAATTATCAGCCAAATTATATATTTAAACATTTTTTTTTTTTAATTTTCTCATTTGATATAATAGTTTAAATTAAAATAATGGTTTTTGATAGAAGGATAGGCAGTATCCAACCTGAATGTATATTTTTAGAATTGTCTTTATACTGTTAAATAGTTTTGTAATCCATTGTAATTTTAGCCTTATGTGTGTGTAATTGTATATTTCAGCATAATAATTAATGTAACAGGAAAAATTATTAATTATTAATTATAATATTTATATAGTTAAAATTAATTGGTAGCAAAACAAAATCTAACTAAATTTAAACGAATGAAACTTCACTAAATAAATGCATTTGGATCAAAAAATATATAGAAATATCATTCCAATGTGTCATGCATAACTAAGTCATAACCTATGACTTAATTTTTATAAACATAGCATTATTGATATATTATATATATATATATATATATATATTTGTTTTACAGATATTCATAACTTGAATTGTGTGAAAATATAACATTAAAGTTTAAACATATAATACATAATACCAGTGGTTGATCATTTTCTCTTATGGTTCAATATATTTTGTATTTTTCATATATATATATATATATATAATATATATATACATACAGTGTAAATAAGAAAATATTTTAGTACTTCATCCTGAGTATGGCATTTAAAAGACAAGTATATACATTATACAGAAAATATAAAAATCAAAATAAATATATAAACACAAAAGTAGTATCTGTATATGTATTATATATACATATATATATATATATGTGTGTGTGTGTGTTTTAAATATATATATATTACAATATATCACGTTTTGATAATAAATAGTATTCTATACTTACATAATGTATGTTTTATTAAAAAAGTAAATTAAATATATATATATAAATATATTTATATATATGTATATATATGTATATATATGTATATGTTAGGATCTTGCTAAAAAATATTTAGTTTATTAAACATTAATATTTATAGGTTATAAGGTTATAACCATTTATAACTATTTATAAAAGAAATTAGATGGTAGGAATAGTATATTAAAACCGAGTTCGCGGTACTGGATTTCTTAAAATGAGAGCACTTTCGGCTGACATAATAGGCAATTTGTTTTCACTGTGGTAATTTACCAAATGACTGACACTCTCAAACATACGATCTTTGGTTCTAACTGCACCTTCGGGATCAATTAAAAGCAAATGCTTCTTTACATCTCCTTGAAGACCAGTCAATACATATTGCCCAGGTGATCCTTGTGATTCTCGTACTAGAAAGTCACCATCCTTAAATAAAATACTAATTATTATATTAATAATATAAAAAAATTAATAAAAAATATATGAAATATTTATAATGCTTATTGAATTATATGTTCATAACCTATGCAAGTAGAGAAAAAAACACATGTTGAATATATACTAATATATATTTGTATGTGTATATATATAAGAATAATTGAATATATACTAATAAATATTTGTATGTGTATATATATAAGAATATTATATTTAGAGTTTAAAGAAAAGAGAGGTCAAATTTACAAATTTCATTAACACTCATCCAACTGTCATACAATTATGGTTAGTTAAATCTTCAAATTATTTACACTAATACATTATATTAATTATAATTATAAATTTGTAATGTTATATATCACATATAATCTTATTTATTTATTTTGTTAACCATAACAAAACAAACTATACACGTTAATCATAGACAAATTATTATAATCATCTGAAGTCCTTATTCTGATGTCATACATTATTTATGTTTTTCCTGTAAACAAATCTACATTTTCTCACTAACTTGGAGCATTTTAATTTGAGGTTTCGGGTCATTCATATATGAAATATAAGAAAAATATTTTAAATTATATTATATACTTTAAAAATAAAATATACTTAAGTATAATATAACCATTAACATTGATTTATTGAGAAAATGTGAAAAAAATTTTCATAATTATTTATTTGATTCTGTGTTTAAATTAAATAAAAAATTTTTTCTCTATTAAAATATAATATATATATATATATATGTAATTAAACGTTTATTATTTTAATTTTCTTGTACATTACACATAAATAAACTTCTTTATTGTTAACTAAAGAATAATTTTCAAGGGGAATTGTATTTTTATGTTATGTTGCACAAAAAATAGGAGTGTGACAGACCACTATACAGTATACAGGTCACTCCATCGAGGTTATAAGCCATATGTGGCCAATAGGTGATGTAGAAATATATTATTACATTATATTAATTTATTTCATTCCTAATTAATAGGAATCATATAAATTAATATTAATATTTTTTTAAATAAAAATTAATTACATTAACTTACATGTTTTAATAATACTTCGGCATGCTGTCTTGTAATATTACCATGAAACCATATTTCATCTTGTAATTTTGGCGCCATTATCGGTATAGGCTCATGATCCACAAATGGTTCTATTTTATTTCAACATATAAAAATATAATATTGCATTGATTGTTACAATATATTTGTTGCTTCAAAATGTTTCTAATTATAACATACGCATATCAAATACATCACGTGGTTGTGAATTGTAGTTTTTGTTTCCAATTACAAAATCGTTGACATAGTTATGAGCAGGATGAGGTGTAGGGGGTGGTGGTGCTTCACAATTTAAATCTATCAGGTTATTTGAAACCAGTCTCTCTAAAATTATAATTTATACAATGTTTATAATTAAAATAATTATAAATAATAAATATTAGTTTATAAAAATACCTCTATTACGATGATCATGAAAAGCAGGAAGAGGTGGTACAGGTGGAGGACCAGATTCTGGAGGAGACTTTCCTGGTAGATCATTATAATATTCTCGTTCATCTCGAGTATTTAAACTTAAAACTGGAGCAGGTTTTGTTAAAAACTGTTTAAACCGTAAATCAAATGCTTGACCAATAGTTGTAATAACATCTTGTGCTAATTCTCCTTCACCACATTCTAATACATAACATGCCCTCCAGTCTTTAATATCCTTTGCTACAAATGCAACAAAATCTATAGTGTCCTAAAATTAATAGATAATTTTGAATTAAAATTTAAGCCATTAATAGAAAAAAAAATAAACTATTTTATATGTTAAACATGAAATAAAATAATTTTGATATCCTTACAGCATCTCCACCAGATGCAAAAGATATCCTAGGCATGTCATGTGTAGAAATTATTGCATGTGTATCTCTCAATTTTAATGTTAAGCATGTACTTGATATGGACAAAGTAACATTTGATCCTGCATGGTCCATAATTGAATGATCTCCTATTAGCCTTAACATCTTTTTATCAATCTACAAAAAAGTTTTTAATCAATAAAAAAAAAAATCATTATTTTCGAAAATTTGAATACCATGATGACATTAACCCATTACATAATACTACAAAAAACTGTTAATATTATTGTTATCCTATTATATAAATAATATAATAATTTCATAAGAAATATCATACTTTTCGTTTTTTATCAGCAGTTTTTAGTCCAGCTGCTTCACAAACTTTATTTATACATTCTCTATAGAAAATATATTCAATAATTAACAAGTTAATTTAAAACAATCAATATTTACATCTTACTTAGCCACCAAAAATCGAGTATCAAAATCCAAACTTTTCATAGATGTCAGTACTTCCAAACATCCAATATACTAAAAGTTTAAATAATGTTATTTTATTAATTTAACCAATTATTAAATAATCGTGGCAATTTACTCGAACTTCATAGCAAACACTACTCCTTGTAATAACATTGTCTGGATGTAGCCAACCTCTGGCTGGTTTGTTCATGAAACTTCCCCATGAATCTGGCATTTTAATTAATAAAATAAACTACCCTATATATAAAATTATTTATTAAAACAATTTTAACACTGCTAACAAAAATTAAATCAATACTTACCCGATAATGATGAAATATTTATATATCAAAACTTAGGTACCAATAAGTTTCCATTATTTTACTTGAAATGTAGGTATTGTATATGTAATTAAATCAATGCAGTTTTTTCTGTAACAAAGAATGATTCATAAGAAACATACTTTATGGAAATTTGTAATAATTACTGACTGCAGTACCTAATACTGAATACATTTATCAACATCTAAAACAATATTAATGGTAAAGGTAATTTCATTCATCAAATGATTACATTTCATTTATCACTGATGCATACTTGATAACAAAACAACAAAATTAAAAGCCATAGGAGATTAATATTTTTATTCTTATCTATCTCCAATTTCCATGTGAAAACATATTTTCATTATCTATGAAAAAACATATGATACACTAATAAGTACATAAATGTGACTGCTATACATTATAAATAATTGTTATTACTCTACCATTATAACATCCCAACTATATATGTGTGCATTCACCAAAAAAAACAAAATTAAAGTTATATAGGTAAATGATTTTATTTTATGAAAATATATTAGTTATAATTTATATTTAACGTTCAAGTGACCGACACTGCTAATGGTTTATTATTATATACAATCTACAGTGGATCTAAAATATTAAATACTTAGTTTTATTGTTCAATGGACAATGTTTTTGAAAAAAAATCTATTCATTTATGTCTTTGTTAAGCCGTTAAGTATAGCTAGTAGAAATCATTATTTTCAAAAATGTAATCAAGTAAAATGTTACTCAACCTTTCATAAATGGACATTAGATTATTTCAGAAACCAAGAACATTACAATAAGTTTGTATTAAATCCATCTATAACTAAAGTTGATAAATCAGTTTACAATCCTGTTCAGTTAAAAACAATTCCTACTGACAAATTACTTATTACATTTGTATCTACACATGTTAAATCTCTCTATTATGAAATTGATAGAGAACTGGTACATCGTGTAAATGATATGTCAATTAATCACATACTTGCATTAATGGATGCTTGTTTATCTGAAAAATCTCAGTTATCCAAAAACTCAAAATCGTTTAAGAAATGTATCGAAGTTATGGATGATTTATGGTTTCGAAGACCTGACTTGACAGCTTCTCAAACTATACAATTAATCTATTATGTTAGTATATACAAGAATAAATCAAAAGAGATTGTAGAATTTGGATTACAGAAATTAATGAATGAAATCAATTATTTAAAACAATTAACTGATGAAGAATTAAGTGTTTTAGCTGTGGCAACATACAAAAGTGGCGCCAAAGTTTATGATAAAATGTTAAGAATATTTGCTTACAGAGTAGAAAAAAAGTTAGATAATCTCATACAATGTCCTATTATTTTCATATGCCTAATTAAACCATTGAAAAAAGCAAAATATCATGACCCAATACTATTCACTCAGATGGTTGATGCGTTTAATAATACAAATAATGAAGTCATGAATGATGTGACCAGTAGCATTCATCTTCTTACATATTTTGCAGATGCTAATTTTGGAGACGTAAAATTTTTGCAAAAATTAATTGACTCTATTGGAAATATTATGGTAAATTATAACTATTTAGATTTTGTAATTTTTTTTAATTTTTCTAAAAAAAAATTTATTTCAGATTAATGATAATTTAAAACATTATCGAATAAAAGATATATCTAATTACCTTTTTTCAATTAGTTATTTGGGTTTAACTCCAAAAAATCCTAAAGTGTGTAAAATAATTATCAATTTCTTAGTTGAAACATTCAACTCCAAAGAAAGATGCCAAAAAATGTCTAAAACACTTATTGGCATGTGTTTATCAATGTGGATGTTAGATTATAAACCAATAAAACTAATTCAATTTTTATTTTCTGAAGTATCTGTTGCAGCTTTAAGAAGTAAATAATTATATTATATCATACATTAAAAATCTAATTTTATAAATTAAGTTGTTATGTTATTATATTTTAGTGCCTAATGCTCATAAGCATGATAACAGACTTGATCTTTTATTAACATGTGCCTTTATCGAACAGCCAGATTTGATGTGTGGTCAACTTATTGAAAAAACAATAAATTCCATGCCTGATACTAACAAACATTTAGGCGAACGTCCATTTTTGGTAGAAGTATATCAGACACTACAAACAATATCTCCCAAATTGGATATATCAAAAGTAGAATATAATTTCAGTATACCTTATTTGAAAATATTAGGAATAAAAATTATAAAAAACAATAGGTAAATATATTTGTACATAATTTATACTATTGATTTTAAATAATTTGTATACATTTTAATAACATAAAATGTCTTAAAGATTCTACAAAAAACATTAAATGTTTATTAAAAATATATATTATAACTATTTTATAATAGAGTAGGTGGCAAGCCAATGAGAATTGATCAGTTTTGCAATTTTATTATATTTTATTTCTTACATTTACATAAATTTGTCTTAAAATTTCAATCTACTATTAAGTAAAAAATTACAAATAATGTATTAATTTTCTTTAAGAGAATTTTTATATCTTATTTAAATAACATAACCAATCCAGAATTATGGATTTATATATAGGGAATAATAATTCACTAAAATTAAACATTGTCAAATGCTCTCAATTGTTAAGCTAATAATTTTCATTCAATAACAATTTGTTTAAATGAATTACTGTTAAAAGATACACATTTTAAACTACTAAATATGTATAATTTGTGTATAAATATTAAAACAAATTACTTTTTATTTACAGCAAAATTATACATGTAGAAGTTTTGGATAATAGTACTTGTTTATATGACACAGGAATCCCTAATGGTATGATGAAATTAAAATTTCGTCTGGAATCGAAATTAAAACTCATAGTTTTTATTGTAAGAAATTATTATATTCATTTAAAATATGTCCAATATATATTTTTTTTAAACCATTTATTTATTTTTAGGTAAACCATAAAGAAAGTCCTATATCACTGACTAGTCATTTAGAATCATTACTGTCTTGAACTTGGAAACATATTTGATTTAATGTATGTATCTAAATAGTTTAATTTTTGTTATTTTTTTAAATTATATTACATTTATAATTAAAAATTTTACTAAAAATAGATCTTTATCAATGTAATAGTAATACTTTGTAAAGTTTTAATTTTAAATAAATGAATATAATTAATTTTTTTATAAAACAGATGTTCTCTTGTTTTATGAATGTGTCTTTATGTAGTTTACATGATCCCATCAAATGAATTTGTGGTATAAATGTAATTGCACAATACTTAAAAGCACCAAATAGTTAAATATTTAATATAGTAACAAGTTTTAACACAAAACATGGTAGTATAGTTAAGTTTATACTAAATATTGTTGAATGTTTACACTTTACATATCACAACTTGTTATAAACGTTTGTTTGAATATTGACAAATTCTTTAATCAGTTAAACAATTGCGTATAAAATCTTTTAAAAATAGCTTTTATTGTGGCCCTCTCAATAAAAATGCAATTAGTATTTTCAAAATTTAAAAAATATAATGTCTAAAAATCAATTATAAATTAATTAAAACAATTATTTCACTTTTTAAAATATATTATACATTTATACTGACATTTTAAAATTTAATTTCTACTTAAAAATTATTATATAATTGACAAAAAGTATAGAAAATGTAAACAAATTACCTCTTGGACTTGCTACTATCATAAATAAACACAATAACTACAGATTACTGAGAAAAGCAAATACTTTTAAAAAATATATAATTCACATATTACATATTATTTACAAAGTACATTTTTAAAATTTAAGCAAAGGGCCATACATGAACTATATTGTATTCATTTTTTAAACTCCAATATATTTATCATCGATAACATGTGTATTTTGCTGTGCTCTCAATGGCTAAACCACATTTTATCATTGTGGTAAAGGATTATATTTGTTATATAATCTATAATATATTTACTAGTAACACCACAGAATATTGGTAATAATAACATCAATCTCATTGGCTGTTATCTTATAAAACGTTGAATGGTTTAACAATTTTCCCACAGAACATTGTAATATACATATAATTAATAAATCTCTCTTGGAGTTGCAGTTCGAGATATTTATTTTAGTGTTATAAGTTATAACTTATAATTTTGTCACGAAACTTTTTTTTATATTATCTTCTGTTGGAGTTTTACTCCCGTCAACTTTCTCCACCTACAACTTAAAAAAATTAATATAATGTTCCTAAAAAAAATATTTTTTTTAATTTCATACTTCCTTACATTAAAAACTTACTTTCTCCTTTAGCAGTAAGGTGTTATCACAGATATACAATTTTATATCTGTGGGTGTTATACAGATACTAGATTGGCGGCATGTCATCTACAAGACGTCAGTAACCATAAAGTTATATATTGGTTATTAATTATTGTAAATATTAAAGATCTCGACCTCAATTCAGTAATAGTTAATAAATAATTCACCTGTAAAAGCTTTCTGTCCAAATGCCATCTAAAAGTTATGAACATCAATCTCAAAATAAAGGACTTATTGTGCACTGTGCGCATTAAACATACATATGAACAATCTAACAAAATTATATATTTTAATTAAATAAAAACATATTTAATTAAACTGCCAAATACTGTATTTCATGAACATCGCCGATAACATTTTTATATTTACATTATATTATACGAGTAGGATTATTTGAAAACCCGCTGTTTATAGAAGACAGGTTGACCAAAACAATTTTAAAAACAAGGAAGTTTCAAATTACTGGTTACTTACAGCAATTACAAAATGTCTAACGATTGTTTTGAATAACCTAACACTACATGTAATTTGTATAAAGATTCCCTTTCTGTACATTCTGTGATTAGATTTTTGACAGTTACGGTAATACCACAGATTAGATGAATGTAATCTGTGGTAATACGTTATTTTCGTTATTATCTTTAACGAATTCTCATTTAAAATATATAGTGGTTATTTAATTTTCTTTATATTCATTTACTATTTCTTATTTGACATTATTAATCAGTAGTTAATTGTAATTTGTAAGTAGTTAAATTAATTAATTATACAACTAATAATATTACTTATTATTTAGTAATTAATATATACATTTTTCTTTTGTTAAATAACAAGCGTCATGTACACAATATGAATTCATTATAAACATTTTTTAGAAATTGAATATTTGTCTTGTTTAAGAAAATCAAATTAAGTGTATTTATCACTGTAATGAAATCAATTCTTATATATATAATTAGTAAATACCATTTGATTATACAGTCACTAATTAGATATTAATCAACTTTATTGCTTAAAAACTAAATAATCTTAAGTACCTTAAAAAGATTAGTTAATTTTTTGTCTAGATACATATTCAATTTTAAAATAAATTATATTAATATAATGAATTATCAAAGTGAATAGGGGATTAAACATACCATTCTCTGCCTAACATATCGCTCACTCCTTTCAACAACGTCATATCTCAAAAAACTTGATTTTTAAGGAGAGTGATTTTAAACTTTGAAAGTAGAATAAAATTGTCTAAAATAAATACTAATCTGCCAATTGAAATTTTAAATATATATGACATACTTTAAAGATAATACCGGCTTTTTTCCCCAATTTAAAGAAGAATTACGCATAAAAACTTAAGTTAGATTTTTGAGATATGACGTTATTGAAAAGAGTGAGCGATATGTGAAATGTAGGAAATATTCTATTCTCATAATCACTGAAATTCTGTTATTTTAAATATTATAATTGAATGATCCATTATAACATTTAAAAATGAGACATTGCCTATTGTTTCTTCAGTTTTTTTGTATACATTTTAATTTTTAAGAGAGTATATAACTATAAAATAAATTTTTATTTATAATAAAAAATTGATTTACATTTTTGTAATGGAAAACAGGTAATTGTTATTTGTTATAGTCATATTTGATTGTTGATATTTTTTTATATACTTTTATTAAGTTGTTTGATATTGCTTTGTAAATCATAATCCATAATATTTTAGAGTTAGAGTTAAAGTTTATCTTCTGAGTTAAATGCTAATAAACCAATTTTGTAAGTTACCCTTACCCCAACATCATTTAGTGGAAGTGTGTATTGACTTGCAAATAGATATTTTTAAGAAAAAAGTGATAAGTGATTTATATTTTAATTTGTTTAATAAATAATATCTAACTGTTGATTTAATTAGCATTAAAAATGTCTAATTATTTATTAAAATGATTTTCTTTAGTTAGGTAATATGTCAAAGTCAATGTCGAAACAAACAAATTTTTCAAAATTTTTGAGCAAACTTGAAGATTATGAAAATGACATTTTGTGCATTCAATTAATAGCAAGTGGACGACAGATACTTCAATCAGTATATAACAGTATTAATAACGAGCAGTTAACAAATTTGACAGATAGTTTTATGAAATTTCTGTCATTACTTTCTCAGTATCATCCCAATTCATTATTACATGAGGAGAATGCCTTTACATTACATGAAGTATGAATATAAGTAAATTATAATTTGTGATTGTTTTATTTTATATAGATTTTTTTTAGAAAACTTCAAAACAAAATGAAAGCCAAGATTTATTACCAAAGAATGATATTATTAAGATGGTGAATAATGATCTTCAATGCCCAATTTGTAACGAGTGGCTATTTAGAGTAATTTTAATGTTTTCATTTAAATTTTTAATACTAATTATAAGACTTCATACACTGATTTACTTTATAATTTACTGTATGCATAATATAAAAATGAGATTTCTAAATTCATATAGAGTTATTAACCTATTATTATAAAAACACAACACCAAAAGTAAAATATTTGCAAACCTTTAAATCTAATATTTTATGTCGTTTTCTTAAATTTAAATATAAAAATATTACCTAAAATCTGTTAACTTTTTTATTTTTAATAAAATACTAAATATAAATACAAAGTTATTTAACAAGTACAGCAGTACAAATACTAAGGAAGTATACACTAATTAGTAACAGCAAATGGTAAATTAAAATAAGACAATAAATAACTTAATAATAGCTTGACAAGAAAAAAATTATCCCAAAGTTATGCGTTGAGAATATTTTATTTTGTGTATGTGAAACCTGTATATTAACGTAACAAGATAAAAAAATTAACTAGAAGTAATGGAAATGTGAACCTGGAAAATATTACTTCATATAAGGAAGGGAAAATATTGCTTACTGCCATAAGAGCAAAAAGTGAAAAATTTATAGAACACTTAATGAGACACAACTTCTTCATAACTAACAAAATGAAAGGAAAAATAAATAGCCATAAAGGGCGAAGAACACACTCATAGGAGAAATGATTGAATTGGACTAATGATATAGATATCCTAATATGAAGATAGAGAAGAGTATTAAAGAGAGATGAATATTTGCTATGACAAAACAATCTTTAGAAGAAAGAAGAAACTAGATATAAGTATTTACAATAATGAAAAAACCCTTAAATAAATCAAATAATTAAATTGTTAATAAGTTAATTAACTTTTAAATATTACATTTATGGTTCAACCAATTTTTAATTTGCTTAAGTCAGAGGATGGGCCAGATATTTAAAAAAATATTTAAGTACAAGATACTACACTATGTACTTTTAAATATATCCCATGATATAAATGAAACATACTTTACAAACTAAAATATACTTTTTAAAACTATTTAAAATACTATCTAAATAGTTTTTAAATAATGTATTTAAAATTATTCTCAAATACTTCTTTAATACTAATATTTTATGTATACTAAAATAGTTTTAAATAATATTTCAAATACATTCAGTACTATAAAATGAAAATTGTCATTAATTACAAACAAATTTTGGTTAACCTACATTTAACATAATCATAATTGTTAGTGATTGTTGATTGGAATGTTGAAGGGACCTGTAATGTAGTAGAAATGTGGTATTCACAAGATAGGACCTTTATGTTAACTTCATATATTGTTAAACCATGAAAAGATTAATTGGCAAAAGTGTTCATGAAACAATATTATTTCTAAAAAAGTATTCAAAAATAAAAATTTTCATTAGTTATATTTAATACAAAAAATGTATTTAAAATACATCATAGAATACTTGAAAATAAAAGTATTCATTAATAACAAAATTACACTATTTAAGATCTGTTTATTCCTATCTCCAACGTGCATATGGCAGAGAGAAATCAAATTTGTAATTTATAAAATGAATAAAATTAGTTTCTTGGTAATTAATTCAATAGGTATTGGGTTTTTTTTTATAAATTTAATATTAAAATTTTAATTATTTTAGGCAACTTCTACAAATTGCCATCATACATTTTGTGAAACATGTATTCAAAAATGGTTAAAAATGAATAATACATGCCCAGTTTGTCGTACTTCAATTCAGTATATTTCAACTTCTATAGCAATAGATAACTTCATTTCAAATATGTGTCAATTATTTGGTGGTTTTATCAAAGAAAGAAGAGAGTCAATACAAAATGCTCGAACAAGTATAAACTTCATATTTTTAATGTATTTAAATATTTATTATTATTATTATTATTGTGTATAATTTTAGATCATAATAATGACCAATCTAATGTTGATTCTACAGTTGATGGACTATTTAATAATTTCAGTATTAGTCAATTAATGGAAGATGATACATATATCAGTGAGCTTGATACTACTATAACAATGACGCATCCAAATGTAGTCCCTTTAATACCTCAATCTAGAGTATTACAAAATCCTGTACCTAGAATGAATTTAAGACAATCAATAACTAGCTCAAATACACCTCACCCAAACACGGTACATTTATCACCTTTGAGTAATATTAGTGAACATCCAAATATGGTTCGTTTAATACCTCAGTCTGGAATATTACAAAATCCTGTATCTAGAATGAATTTAAGACACCCAATAGCTAGTTCAAATACACCTCACCCGAACATTGTTAAATTATCACCTTTTCCTCAATCATCTATAATATCTGTTGCTAGTTCGCAAGCTAATCAATTTCAACCAACATCTGTAACCAGGCTATGCAATAATCATTTTCAAACCACTTCTCTGACGCCTATTGTTAGTCCAAATGTTCATCGACCTAGAACTAATAGAAATGAATCTTCGAATAGATATTATTCAAATATAGCCAGTTTATCACCATATAGCAACAGGTGAGATGATTATAAAATAATTAATCCGATCAGGCATCTAAATACTATGTTGGTGATTTTGATGATTGTCCTAATATTCTAAATGTAGTATGTATAACTATGTATTGTACTAAAACTGTTAATGTAAAATAACAAATATTAATTTTAATTTGTAAGTGTTAACGACAACTACTGTAGAAATAAATTATGTTGATAGTTTCTTATTGATTGTAATTTATAATGGATGGTCTTTTATAAAAAAAAAAAAGGTTGAACTAATAAATTGTCATTATTCAATATTAGTTGTATGACATTCTTCACATATATCATATATGTATTCATATTAGGTATGCTAATTTTGTTTTATTTATCTCTCTCTCTCTCTCTTAGGTTAGGTAAATGATTAAAACTTAATATTTCAAAATGTATGTGTGCTTTTTAATAAAACTTATAAATTATTTATAGTTTTAATTAATTATTATACATTAATAAAACAATCCAGATCATATATATTGTTTTATCTATGTCTCATATCAAATAATATTTTACATAAATTATTTGAGTACCAAATAGTATACCTATCTTTATATTTATTATTTATGTATAAGTTCAGTAGTATGCATTATAGTTTGTGAATTAAATGAAATCATAATTCATACTTTAGTCAAAATTTTTGTCCTACAAGTAGATATACTTAAAATTGTAGAAATATCTGCTTTAAGGTATTATAAAATTTGAAATTGTAAATTATGCAAACAATGCATACATACGTTACAGGACTAAGTTCATGTTATAGCAATCCCATAAATTATAATTCCACTATAAAACAATACGCAAAAATGTGATATAGGTTTATAAAAATTAAAATTTATTGAAAATACACCATAGTAATTTAATAATATTAAATAATCTATATCATTTTATTTAAATCAAAGTGAGAAAGAATTGGTTTATTAAAGGACCTTTTATGTAAAAGGAGTATTTTATGTATGTTTTAACAGGAAATATAATATAATATAATTAACGCTAATTTGTCAATTTTTTGAATAAATTTGAAATACATTAAGAAAAATATAAAACATATATGACAAAATAACCGGTAAGTATATATCAATTATTGAATACGTTTATCGACTATTTATAAAATCAATTGTGAATACTAAGTTGGATATATTAGCATGCTACTTTCATAACACTAATTACTAAAATTCGTAGGTACCTGAAATATAATTTATTTCCAACTGTAATATTATTTTGTATAATTATAATTATATTATTTATAATATTTATATATATAAATAAAATTGATAAAACATTGATACAGATTTTAAAAAGATATTTTTTTTTCAAAATTAATGCAAGAAATATTAAATTATTTACTTATGTAAAGTCAATTTGTCTTTCTTTTTTGATAAATTTAAATAACTTCATCATATAATGTAGTGGACACTTCTAATTTGCTAGCAATTGTTTTTAAATAAATAATATTCCTAGAGTAGTTATCCTATCTTGACCTTGAGTTGACCTGCAGTATGTTTTTATTCTTTTTGCCATCGCTGTTATAAATGGGATAGTGGCAATTAATTTAGCTAGTTTATATACTTTCTTCAATCCTAAATCTAATATATTTATCTATATTAATTTTATCAAATAAAAATTGGTTTATGTTTTAAAATTCTGTAGTGTTATATAAAACAGTCATTTAACATACAACTCTATTTTTTAAACGAATATCAACGTTCCGAATATTACTAGGTACAGCATAATTTATAACAGCAGTTAAACCAGTCAATTATTTACGCGAATTCTAGTAGACCATTCGAAGATTACCGTGATAGAAAGAGATCTTAAAGTTAACGCTAGTTTTATCGCACGTTCTGTGACATGAATAGATACATAGAAAACTCGAAATAAATGATGAGTTCATATCCAATTATTACTTAAATAACACACAAAATTCAAATTACATATTATTTTGTTTTTATAAAATGTTGATTTATAATAAAAATATAAGTAATAATTAGTTATTATTACTATATTTTTATTATTAACATTTTTTAAATTTAAGTATGTCCGAGGATTGACCACAGGATAAATTAATTTTTATTATTTGCCCATAATTCGATTACGATCATACGAAAATGATAATAATATAAGAAGGGTATGGTAAATGGGCAGTAAAAGATGTGATGGTGGAAAAGTGACAAGTCGAACGACCAGGGTCTGATGTGCCTGAGTTCGTGTATGCTGACGACGGCGAGAACGGTGTGTCCGTATGCGATCCCGGTGCCGGAGAACTTAACTTAACCCTTGGTTTAGGTCGGGTTACGTGTCGGACGGGTGTCCACGTTAAAAACCACAGTATTCGTTGGCAAAAAAGCCACTCGCCTCGGTCACGGCACTCGCGCGCCGCTAAATTAAACACATAGTACCAGGGCATTAGCCGTCGTAGCGGTCGGATCGGCCACAATATTATTACAACGATACAATTTTTATGTTTTGTGTTGCCACCATCTAACGCGTCCATCGTACCCTAGTCCGCTGACGCTGATTCAATGCAATGCGAGGGCTTCGTCAGCTGACATGACCATTGGTTAGGTTGCGAATGACCGCGGGCCACGGAGATATGTTTCTGTGCTGGTCCAAGATAATCTTAAACATCCGACCGACGAGATTAGTGTCCGTGTACAGTCGGCCAGCGAAAAAGTTTTAACTAGGATTAAACCGAGCGCCGAGGGTTAAGTTTGATACCGCAGTAACAGGGTACCATGTGTGGCTGCCCGCAACGAATGACAATCCATGTTTACGCCAATGATTTACCTCGTGTTAATAAAACTCAATATAAAAAAAAACGATCAATTATAATGCAGTACATGATTACGGCTATTTTTTCACATTACAAAATACTAACAATGTGTGATACGATCAAAGCTCGGAGCTTTATGCACTTAAATATAGTAAAATGTGTGTTAAAAAAAATATATCAAGATACACAACGTATAAGAAAAACAAAATATTATTATAAAAAGAAATTTTTGTTGTAGAACGATTGAACGCCATTCGGTATTGACTTTTATTTCAAACATTTTATAAAATAACATTGAGAATCTACTGAAATACTGAAAACACATACAGTATCCAAACTCAGTACAAGTCGAAAATAAAGAATTGAATGGATAAAATATTGACTATTTATCTTTTGGAATTTCAAAAATATTAAAAAAAATAGTCACGTAAACAATTCAGGATATAAAAAATAAATTTGGTACAAGTAATATTTTATTTTACCGGGAAAAAATGCCATTTATTCAATGAGTACCAAAAGTAGATATGAAATATTATTTTCAGATATTATTATTTAATAATAATGAGTCATTATTGACTAATGACAAACGACATTATTATTCAGCAGTCAATGTGCGTATGTAAAAATCATGTTATATTGTTATTTATCGTATGTAAGATTGTAAAATTCAATTGATTACCTACTAAATAAATAAAATAATCCAAGGCACTCAGGCGAGTGTTTCATTCCCTATATTGTATTTCAGATAAGTATAATAATGTGAAATAATAATTATGATTTTTATATTATTTCCTTTTGTATAAAAATAACTTTCAAAGAATAATTTAAATTAATTTGTCATATATTAAAAATGAGTTTATTTAAATAAATTGAGAAACATTTTTTAAAAATGTTTATTGGTGAAATGTACAGTTTATTGTGTATAACTACAAAATAATAAATATTTTTATTTCAACAATAAAATAAATTTAATAACTTCATACGTGATTTTAGATTACCTTATTATTATGTAAATTAATTTAAATATTAGCATATTTAACAATATAAAACAATTTTTAATTTAAATTTCAATATATAATTGTTTTACATAAGAATAAGGTAATCTAAAATTGTGTATATTATAAATATTATGTACAAAACTATCATCAACATCTTACAACACATAGGTTGGATTTTTATAGATAAAGGTTCTGTATGTATTTCATTATCTTGTTACTATTAATAACTCATTTTTAATGCTTTATTGAAAATGTTCAATTTCAGCAAATTTTCTAAGAAATTCATCTTCTTCTCTGTTTTCTATTATTATGATATCTTAAAGGTCTTATTGATCCCACAAAAACTTACCTCTGAATCATAAAGCTCTAGGCAGTTATATTTCAAATAACAATTGAATATCTTTAACCATAAGATGAAAAAAGAATGTTATTTAAATAACTATACAATGTAATATGTAACAAAATATATGCGATGTCTCATATAAGAACATGTATTTTTACAATATGCATGGTGTCTCATATGAGACCATGTAAAATATTTTAGCCGTTGACTAACGTAATGAATTACTTACTGTACATAATTTACCCGCGTTTTATTGAACATCTGATAATGTTCTTTGTCGAATGCTTGTTATCATTATTTTAATATTAAGCTTGTTGTGATAATATTGTTTGCCGATGAATTCTTGATTTATATTTTGTAATTTGTGAATGATAATTTTCAAAGCCAAATAATTATTGACGTCCACGTCACTAATCGATATTATTACTCATAAATTAGATAAAATGCAATGATCAATTACGCGGTCATGTGTATAATGTCTGCGGATTGGAAGAGTTGTGTTCGACCTGGTTTGTTGGTTATGCCGTTCTCGAGTACTCCAAACCTCCACGGTAAATAAAACGCTTTCCCTGGTGCCGCCATGCTGTGTTACCGCGTACTAGGTAACATGCGGAATTGTGGTTATCACGCTGTATTGTTTATCTCCATGTACACACTGTGTTAGATAGTTCGCAACTCGCAAGTCGCAACGCATGTAATGTCGTTCGTGTTATTATTTTATTCGATTTTAATTTTATTACATAAGCCGTATACTGCACCGTTGCTTCAAGACACGACGAATGACGACTATGGCTTGAGTATACGATTTTTGTTGTCGTGACGTCGTGTTGAAAACCATACACAGTTATCCAGTGACTGTATTTTTCTGCAATTTATGTGAATTTATGTACGTAATATTATGTTTTCTCAATTATTGTTGTCTTAATAGCTAGTCCATTATTCTTATTTCTAGTTACTTTTCAATACGTTTATCATTGACTTTATTTGTACTATAGGGTCGATAGGGTTTGATGATGACGATGTGTGGTAAGGACTTATATAAAATATTTAGGACCTGTTATTACAGATGGATGGTGATTTTAAAGAGAATATGAAACACGGAATTAAGTGTAAATGGATGGAGTAGAAACAAGTGTCTGGTGTTTTGTTTGATAAAAGAATAAATGATAGATTTTATAAGATAGTGGTAAGATCTGCAATGCTGTATGAATGAGAATGCTGGGCAGTAGAAAACTGAACTATTTGAAAGATAATTTAGTGTATTAGAGATGGAAATGTTAAGACAGTTTAGTAGAATGACCAAAAAAGATATAGTAAGAATTGAATATATAATAGATAGCATAAAAGTGATACCAATAGTTGATAAATGTGAAAAAATAGATTTAAATGGTTAGGGTATATTATAAGGAAAGAAGATACAGAGGCAGTGAGAGTGAAAGGAAATTGAGGCAGAAGATAGAAGTAGAAAAGGAAGACTGAAAAAGATATAGTGTGATGTCATATAAAGGAATATGAGGGTGATCAAGTTGGACCCTATATAGTTGAGAGAGAAGTATTGTACAAACTATATTCATCTGAGAATACTTTAAATGAAACTTCATATTTTGGGAGTTGTTTCCCTAATAAATTAATCACCTAGATACTTGATTAAATTTAATCTGTTTTTATCCTAATAAAACTATAAAAAATATAATTATTTCTTTCATTCATTCTAGACTTTTCATAGTTCATATTACATTAGTGTAAAAGTCTAATAATTAGTCAAAATTAGTAATAAGAAAAGTTTTAATATTTTGTTGAGATATTGATTAATCCTTAAAAACATAAACATTCTCTTTAAATAATAATTAAATAATTGTATTTTTATTATTTAAAAAAAGAAGTATATGTTATTTTTTTATACCTACCTGTTTGCTTATTCTTTAAAAGTATATGAAACTAATTAATTTTCATTGAAATATGAAAAGTAGTCTTTGAATTGTATGTCTAAATTTCATAGTGCAATAAAAAATCAGTAGGTTATTTTAAAATGACTTAATATTATATTTGTAATGGGGTTTTAAAAATTAAACAGAATATAAAAACATACAAAATTTTTTTTTATAAATATACATATATATAATATAAAGTAAAAATAATATTAAGTAATAATAATAATGTAATTTGTAATAATTGATAATAATTTGTTGTTTTAAAAAAATTTTTAAAGTTTAAATATTCAAAAATCATTTATAACTCAAGAGCTGATCTTTCTCATTTTTAGTGAATTCCATAATGAATAAATAACAAACAGTTTACAACTAAACTCAAAAATGTGACATAAATATATAATGTATGCCTTACTAAATAATGATTGTGTCTTTACCCAATGATAAAAATAAACTGAATATGATAAGTATCATGTATAAATATAACAATTTTAATTTTTTTTTTTTTTATAATACATATATCAGCGCTGTATACAATAATATAATTTATTTATATAAATTGTCTCTGTCTCAATTATTATACATTTATAACATATTTCATATTATTTATTCCAATACAAATTTTAAGATTAACCATTAAATTTGAAAGAAAATAAAGATGTTTAACATTTATTTATTATTGATTTACGTTTAAGTCAAAATTAAAAATTAATATTTAAATATTTTTCAATATAAATTTAACTTTTATTGGTTTAAAATTTTTTCTTTTAGATATGAATCGTTTGTATTACATTCGTAAACATTAATTGAGAAATAAATCTAGTGGTTTCAGATCATACATAAACAACTTTAAGTTAAAATAATATGTATTATATTACCTTTTTTTTTTTTTAATAAAACTAATTTGATTAATTTTATAATTTTGAATTTAGATTTTATTGTCAATCTTCAGTGATTATCAAAAGGATCAACAACATGAATTTAAATTGTACTATAAAATTGTTACGTTATAATGATAATTCATTGTCATCTAATAATGTAACAGTTGCTTCTCCTGTACTTCCAAATAATATTGATGTAAGTAATACAACTAAAAGATCTACAAGGATAACTAGAAAAAATACTTTTAAAGATAAGTTGGTTATTGGTGATTTTGATGATCAATCAGGTAATATAAAGAAAAAGAAATGTATGATTAATAAACTACAGTCTAGTAAAAACAATTTAAAAAAATCTGTAAATACCCAGAAAGATACTAAAAAAACAAGTCAAAAATGTGCTTCTAAAAAATCAACGAAGAATAATTCTACCAATAGTGATAATAGTAAAGTACCTCATTCTACAATATCTATAAACTGTTATAAAGATTGTGGGTCAACGAATTCTATGCACAATTCATTAAAAACTCCTAAAAATAAAACATCAAAGCTGATAGACTTTTCTATTAAAAAAAAATCTATACTGAATAATGTGAATAAAGAAGATACTTTGGATTTGATTGAAAAAATTGATAAATTTGTATCTTCAAAAACTTCTAAAAAGAAATCTTTGAAATCTAGTCCTTGTATAAAAATTAAAAATGTACACAAAAATGACAAATCTAATAAAAGTGATGACTTAATATTTTCTCGAAAACTTGGTCATTCTACTTTGAAAAAAGTACAGTCACAAAAAACTGATGTTAATATTTATAATAATGACATTAATTCACAGAAAAATAAGAGTTGGTCTATAGTACTTGATAGTTTAAACAATATCCGAGAACCACAGTTATCTAAAAATGTTAATGATAACACCATGATGCTTAGAAGTAATAATAAACCACCGAAAATAAAAAAGAAATGGAGTGATGAATGGAGTGGAAATAAATTATCAAATTTGTTAAAAGCCAATAATGATTTTATAAGTGGTAAAAAAATAGATACAAAGAATTGTAGTAAGATCATTAAAAAAGGAGTAAAAAATCGAAAATCGAAAAATGCTAACCACAAGAAACTAAAAACTAAGATGTTAGAAAAATTAAATACAAACATTGACGATTCACTTGTGACTAATGATTCTAATACTGTAGAAACTATAGGTAAATCAACAACACATATTTCTGAGACACAAAGTCATGATAGCATATTAACTACAAACCGTATTCCTGTAGAACAGGAAATTATTGATAATAATACTACTGAACTTATTAACATTCAAATTCATTCAAATGATCCATGCAGTACAACGACTGCAAGCTTATCTGAAGTTACTACAGAACCAAGTACAGAAATACCTAAAAGTGTGTCATCGTATGATAATTATCAATCAAATCATTTAAGAGCTTTTGAACCAATATCTGAATCTAGTAATTTATCTGTTCCTATAATGAACTCTGAGTGCCCTGGAATAAGTTATGGAATTTCAATTCTATCTGAAGCTATCAGTCGTCAGTGTAATGAATTAGCTAACAAAAATGATGAAATAAAGCCAGAACTTAATATAAATGAAAAAATATATTCTCCAAAGAAAACCAATATTAGTCCGCGATTGCAAGTGCCTAATGCTGTGGTATCACCTCAAAAAATTCGTAAAGATATGTCAGAAAAATTAGTTATATATGCTTCAGAATTGTGTGAAATTGAAAAAGAATTACAATCACATATGGATCGTGAGATTTTTATTCTTTCTAAACGATTTAACATTCCAATTGACTCTCTTAAAAAGACAGCAGAAGAAGAGCCTCTTTCCGTATTGCAAAACCAGTACTTTAGATCAGTAAGTAGACATATGGTTAAAATTTCACCTATTATAAACAATATTAAAACAAAGTCCAGTCTGAATGTGAATTACATAAGTAGAAATTTAAATGTCGAGTACAAGCTAGAACCTATGAGAGAGGGTGCTGCCTATGAAAAAACCAACTTGAAAGATTTAATGGAAGAACTCACAAAAACAATGCCGTCATGGAACTTAAGCATCGTGTCAAATCCATTAAGGTATGTAATCTCTCATATGTCAATTGATACATATGGTATACCCACTGCAAACAAGTCCATTGTACTAGATAAATACTTTAGAGCTTCAGTCTACATTAACCAGTGTTTAAAATATACATATTGTAAACAATATTCAACAGCAACTGAAATCATTAATCTGATCAAAGAATTAAATTCTTTATAATGTGTATGTATTTATATTGTAATTTTTGATAATTTGCTTTTAACACTGTTTTATTTTTTTATTCAATCGAGTGTCATTATCAAAATACATTATACAATATACATTTTTTATTTTTATTTTTTTGCTATAATTTTTATGAAATGTTTATTCTTTTAAATACTGTATAAATGTATCTAAATACCAGGTTCATGATTATTAGTTATATGAAAAAATTAATTATCCTTTTAAAGTTGTTTTTATCAAAAAGTGTTTATACATTTAATTAATGATTTATTTTTAAATTTGTAAATATTTCAAAGTATTTAATAATTACATTTGTATGATAGTTCATTAAGAATTTTTGGTATCCAATAAATTGTTAATAATATTATGTATTCTTATAATTAACTATATCATATAAGTAAGTGTTAACTATTAATAAACTAATACAAATTTAATGAACAAATTGAAAATTTCTAATAATGCATTTGTATCTATCATTTATATCATCATTCATTATTTAATCATAATTAAAAATAATAATTTTATTATATGATTTTTTTATATAAGACTGTGGGCAGATTATCTCCGCCCAATCTGTCTTTATCTGAACGATCACGTTGCTGGTTTTTGTCTGCTGCAGAGTATTTTTCGAATCGACGTCGTCTACCCTTCTTTAACCAATTCACTTGGTCAACTTTCTCCAACAAATACGATTCTTTCGCTATGGCAATATCTGTCACCTGGGTCAATGTCATGGACTCTGTTGGCTTTTCTTCACAAACCCGATCTTTAATTTTTCCCGACTTTAAACCAAAAACAAACTTATCGATTAATATTTTTTCCAATCGATCACCTAATTCACAATTCATAGATAAGCTCCGTATTCTCACAATGAAGTCAACAACTGTTTTACCGGTTTGTTGTGTGGTGGCACAAAAATTATTTCTTTCCCGAGAAACGTTTGTTTTTGGAGTGAAATGTTCGTCCATAACTGTTCACAATTTTTCGAATGTCCTCTCTTTGGGTAACAGCGGCATACATAAATCCTTAGCAACTTGTATGTGTCTTGTCTGATACAGCTGAGCATGGCAGATTTTTTTAGATCACTTTTTACCTTCTTAACTTCTAAAAATTGCTCTAACTGCTCCTTATATATTTTCCTCAAATCTACCTCAAATTGGCCTACACTGCACAAATACGCCATTGCACTTTTATTATATAAAATAATAATGATATAGGTAGTATAATCGCAACACTACACATAGCCGATTTCATCTTTGTCACCACTGTAAAGTTGGTTGCCATTTAGGAACAAGAAGAAACACACTTATTATTCTTATGAAACTTTATTATTTAAGAACGACGAGACCTCTCCGACAGCAAACAGACACAGTACAAATTTCTATAGTCGCGACTGCGATACTTTTACCTTATCTACTATGTAAATCCCAACATTACAATTGTGAACCTCTGTTGGTGTTCTGAATTATAATTTTAGTAATCATGTTAAATATATACATTTTTTGTAATTTTTAGGCCAAAATATATGAATTAAAAATACAAATTAGGCAGTATTTTGTAATTTAAATACAGATATTAACTTTTAAAATTTAAATATTAAGTTATATAAAAAATGATAAATAAAAACTGTCATACCAAGACCAATCATGCATTTAAACTGGCGAAAATATATCTAAATTAGTTTGTATTCCCACAGAAATAAAATAATTGTTCTCAAGATAAAATTAAGTATGCAAAACACATTATAAATACATGAATATTTTGTTAGTGTTTACGACTGAACTTAACGATATAATATGTGAATGTGTTTATGTATGAATAATGTTTTACTACACAATTAGTTTGAACCATGACAAAGAGATAAACAGATATTTCAATAAAATTATTTTTAAGACTCCATGGAAAAGAATTTTGCAATATCTTTTTTTGCTGGGTGTGGGAATATTTTTGTCACAACAAACCGAAAAACATTAAAAAAACACTTCATTCGGCATGGGGTTGTTGTCTAAAACAGCCAATATATTCTGTGCAGTCATCATTGCCATTTCTTCCTCTGTTTCATCAGTTGAGCTACCAATATGCGGCAATAGTACTATGAACATGTTTAAAAAATTACAAATTTTTAAGATAAATCACATGACAATAATATATTATAAAAATTCTTACAAACATTATCCAATCTCATCAAAGGATGATCTAAAGGCAACGGTTCGGGTGTCATCACGTCTAGTCCGGCTCCTCTAATCCTCTTCTCCACAAGTGCTTTGACTAGAGCGTCCTGATCGATAAGTTCTAAAAAAAATTTATTATATATAATGCATGCAAAATTCAGTGTTTATGTCAAAACTTATGATTATTATACACATTTTAGGACATTGATATTTGAAAATAATGCATTTGTCAGATAAATTTAATTTTAAAATACTAATAGTTTTAAATGTAACTTCAAAGTTCAAAATATTTATCTGTTTTTTGGAGGTAAAATATGTATACTACAATAAATAACTAAATGTAGTTACAATACTACTATTAATGACTTTTGTGGTAGACACTCCCTTTTTATTCTATAATTATGTTTTTTGTAAATATTAGACAAATATGAATGAATCTTTTTAAAAATGATTAATGTAGCAATGTCATTACAATATTATAGAAATGGAAATAATATAATAATTATGAACACAAATTCATCTGAAAACAAATGTTTAAATACCAGACTTAGAGAAAATACTTTTTAAAAGTATTTAGAATACATATTCCCAATATGTTGAAAACAGTATTCAGAATATGTATTTGAATACTTCATGACAATAGTATTTCCTATGAATTTCAAAAACTTTTAGAATATTTTTTTTTTACTAGTTTTCAATAATATGAATATCAAATATAGTAATTATATTATTATTTAATGGAATTAACACAATAACTAAGAAGTAAATTAATAATACCAATTAATTATAAAATATAACACAATTATATTAACATAGTGAAATTAAATATATATTATTTGAATAAGGCTCGGGTGAAACACCAAATATAACAAGATTATTTATAAAATAATTGATGTTTTAAATACTGCTGGTATTTGCTATTTGTATTTTTTGTTTTTTTGTAGCTATTATTTATTGTAAAACTTAATAGAAGCTTTCTATACTCTCAATGACTTATAATCTATTATATTTTACTTTACATTCTAAATACTCAAAACAATTTTTGTCTTATAATAGTTAGTAATATTTTAATATAATATATGAGCTCACACTACTAATTATAATATGTAATATAATAAAATAATATTAAATATATATTAATAAACATAATAGATATACATAATATATTACTAACGTCCACGACCAATGTTTACCAGTATGGCATTGGACTTCATGTTAGCGATCCGCTCTTTATTCACAATGAATTTTGTCTCATCGTTCAGAGCTGCAGCAATCACAACAAAATCACTATTTTTTATTAACTCGTCCACTGTGACCAACTGTCCGCCAAGGGCTTTGACTGTCAATAAAAGATATACAAAACAGTTGATTATTTTGAAGCAATACTTCAAAATGTAACACGTAAAAAAAAAAAACTTATATAAGTCACTTAAAACAACAGTGTGATTATATATTTTTAATAAATTAATTTTTGTTGGATGTTTCAAAATAAAATTGAAGCTCAAATTTTATCTCAGTCAGTCACCATGAGTGTATGAAGTATACAAAGGAATAACAAACCAGTTGGCTTTTCGGTTCTGCTAGTGTATAAAAGTTTCGCCACTTTAAACTTGCTCAATTTCTCAGCGATTGATGTGCCAATGTTACCGCAACCAATGATGCCCACAACTGAATTTTTTATACCTTTACCACACATCCAGGTGGGAGTCCATTCTTTCCATCCACCACTAAAAAAAGTATGTTATTTATTTATATCAATTATGAAATGTGCATACACATTATAAAATATAAATAGATAATACATTAATAATATTTATATGACCATATCTAACATGAATTTTTGTATAACCAGATATTTTGGATATTATTACATTTGAACACCTACGTTTTCAATTCACGATTTGATTCAAAAAATCTTCTGGTGGTGGCTATGATAAGACCCATGGCTACTTCTGCTACAGCTTCCGTCAGTACGTCCCGTGTGATTCCTAAACGTACACCAAAATTTTTCATAGATGTCAAGTCCACGTGATCATATCCCACAGACATTGTACCGACCACTTTGAAACTAGGTCCTACATACAACAATTATGTTTATATAAATAGATACATATATATAGTACATAGTATCTACCTATAATTTTTAAAAATGTTGGTACCAATACACGGAAAATAATTACTATTTTTGTACTTTATTTAGATAATAAAAATGATTATTTTATATAGTAAATGAGTAAAATAATTAAATTATTAACACTGTATATAAATTATAAATATAGACCATAGATTGTATACAAATCTCTAATGTTTACTATATTTTATATTATTCAGTTCATTTTTGAAACATTTTGTTTTCCCCATTAAAATATATTAAATACTCTGATAGGGTAAATATTTGAAAAATGTATCATAATTATAAATTACACCTTATTAAAGTTTTAATTACTTTTATTTTTAATATATAACTTTCAAATTAAAATTAAAAATGAATTTTAAGAAAATCACTGTGGTACCATTATGTCATCATTGCATTTTACTTTAATTACTATAGTCTAGTAAACGTCAATACTAACCAGCTGCTTTCAAGATGTGTTCATTTATAGAAATCCCAGAAAAGCAGAATATTGCAAATTTACCCGAAATACAATCAACAATGTCCTGTGTAGTTATAAATCCATCTTCATTACTCGATTTGCATATTTCTAAGTCACATCTGCAATTAATTTCCATGCATTCATATTATATATTATTAAATATAAATATTCTTAATTAAATAATATATATTTTCAAAAATGTATAAGTTTGATATATATAAATATATATTTACATAAGTTTTTTTGACTTTTTATATAGATATACACACATTAATTACTTTTTACAGTATTATTTACACAGGAAAACAAACAACAAATAATTTGTCATAAAATGCTATCTCTAAATGTAGATATCATAAATATCTATATTTAATAAATACATTAATATATTTATGAAAATATATTAGGTATGTAGAATTAACCTTTTTGGATTCAAGCATTATAATAAATTATGGTATTGAAAATACAAAAAAAAATTATATGACACTGCATGAATTTTTTCTGGATTAATTGCATAGATTTCTGTTATTTATGCTATTAAGATTTAAGTGTATTGACTTTTTAATACTTAAATGTACAATTTACTGAACAATTTAGTTTAATATAATGTTAGAAATAAATATCAGTCTATTTGATTTGAACAATTCTGTTGTAGGAAATTAAAACAAATTGTAAGCTCACATGGCATACTTGCATTTCAATGAAATAATAATAATATAAATAATAATAATAATAATATAAATAATAATAATAACAATAATAATATCAATTATAATTACCTCTTACTTAATAAATCTATAGCTTTTTTTGGAAAATTATTGCGTAGTAAAAGTACTTTAGGTCTTGACATATTTTGTGTTCCTGAAAATTGCATACTATAAGATAAGTTGTTTTTTATCTACTAAATTTCCATATTATTAAGCTGCAAATTATTTTATCAAATAAAAATTTATACTCATATAATAAAAATATTTATTATAACTTATTAAGTATTGGTTATTATATATTATTATGTATTTGTGTTTATAAATGCATATGAAGATATGTATGCCCATAAAAACACTTTTCATAATAAACATGAGTAGAAATATAAGACTATTAATTGTAATTTCTAAATTAATATGGCTAACAGTATACAATAGAAGCACAATAAAATATAAATACAATAAAATTCTATACAAATATCAAGCAGCTTTTATTCATATTAAATTCTTTTAAATCAATAAAATTAAATACATTTTTATATGTAATGTATGAAATTGTTTTATAATTTTTTTATTAAAATATGCTGTTTAATATACTATTTTCTTTTAAACAAATAGGTATTATCAGTATATTGTTGCTAAGACTAAAACAATAGTCTTGAATTGGTTAATTAAATTTTGTTAATATGAGTAAAAAAACATTTTTTCTATTGGTATCAAATGTCAATAAGATTATTTAGATACTTGTATTACTATATGAAACCGGACGTTTTTTGTGAAACAAAATATTATCATGTTGTGTAGTTAGAATTAAATTGAACTCATTTTAAGTTTTAAAAACTAACAATATTTATGTATAATTGTATTATGCTTGCATCGGTGTTTCTAAAATGAGTGCAAAAATTATTTAGGTTGAATTGCATGTGGTTTTCTCGTGACAGAGCCGAGTTGCATACACAGTTTTCTGCAAAACAGCCAAGTTACGTGCATGGTTTTTTTTAAATGTACTATTTATTAAATTATTCATAATTAGTAACTCTTATAAAATTTTGTTAGGACTGCTTTCTAATGAACACACTTATCATACTTACTTATACAATAGAATTATAATATAAGTTTATGCCCCAAACATGCTTATTTTATAATTTGATTAAAAAAAACTAGTAAATATACAAATAATTGTGTGTTACATTAAAAATAAATACATATTAACAATTCAAAGTTTGTCAAAATCAAAGAAAAACTATTAAAATTCTAAATAAAAAATTTAATTTAACTAAATTAAAAAAAAAACTGGTAAGTTTTTGTATGCCAACTTTTCTATGTACTCCAAACGTGAATATCATATTTAGTTAAATATTTCAAGTTAGTTTGTGTTGAAAATGCTACAATTTTTTTTTTCCTAATTATTAATAAACAAATATACTTCATCTCGATTCGTTTTAATTTTACCTAAATTTAAATGTAGTTTATCTAAAATTGTAGGCAACTTTTGAATAATACTTGAATATGTAATAGTATTATAATACTTTATGTAATTCTTGGTGTAAAATCTTACATAGATTTTTATACAGATCATCCAAAGCTTTATGTTTTAATTGATTAGTTTTTGTCGAGTTAAAATATTTACACCATATTTTTCATGTTCGTAATTTAAAATACTAAAAATAATTTTACTATTTTTACTTATTTTAAAATAACATTTAAACATATGTTTTGTGTATGCCCATCTCTGAATATTATTATTTAAAAACTTCTTGAAATGACATTTATAGCTATTAATTTAGCATAACTTTTTATTTTTTTCACTGGGCATTACACTAATTCACAATTTTTTTCGTCTGGATCAATCTGAATGTACATACTTACATACTTATCAAATCATAATTATATCTAATCGTTATTCACTAATTTAGTTTCATTTCCCGGAAAACCCCCATATTACAGTATATAGAATTTACTAGTTATATTTATTATATTTACTATATATATATATAGTAAAAATCGACGAAAATAGGCCATCTGTTTAAACTTACGCACGCAATTCGGATGCAGCCGCTTGGACCCTTGTCTTCTACAAAAGATAGACTAAATGTTAATCATAAACAGTAATTTATGCTCATAGATTTTACCTAATTATAATGGTTTTTTTTTTTTTAATTTTATAATATATTTTATCACATGAACAGTTTGAACTTTGCGTATTATGTTATTAACAGCAATTTTATACCATCAATTTATCATCACATTCTCTTAACTCCTCATCGCAGACATAAATAAATAATAGACGTGTATAAAAAAATGTAATAAATATAATTTATATGTCAATGAAATGAATAGATTAGGAATGATAGCCGTCTTACATGTTAACACATTGGAGGCAATGTATGTGTGAGTAAGAAAGATAATATGCATTTTTTTCATGAATAAAAAAATATTAACTTATTTTTTACTTCATGAAAATTTTGAAATCATAACCCACGTTATAAATACTATACGCTACGATATAAGCAGTTGTGTTAAATATTCGAATAGTTTATCTAAATACATTATTTTAAATGTATTAAAATATTATTCTAAATACTTTCCAATTTAAAAAATGTCAAGAAAACAGTCAAATTATATTCATACACCTATGATTTTAAAGTGTCAAGATTTACATGGTATTATACATATATTTTATAAGATGATCCAAGCCTTAAATTATTCAAATGTTTTTTCGAAAAATCGGTTTATGACAATTGAGTATTACTACTCCAAGTGCACATAGTTAATATATATTGTTTTCCCATCTTATTATGATTCAAACAATACCATCAGGCTTCAATGAACATAGTTGTGTTATTGGAAGAACATTTGTTGTTGTTTAATTTAGTTTAATCTAATATTATTGTTGTTATAGTTTATTTGTTATTAAATTTGAAATATTATAAAAAGAAATGTTCCGTGCTTTAATGAATACCAATTGCTTTCCAATGGAAAGTTATCATACATAGACCTATAAAAAAACTAGCCTCTATACTTTCTACACAATGCTTTCAATGGACCTACTGCCTAAATTTTGAATAATTTAAATGACTTAAAATTAATAAGTAGAGAATAAACTTTAATTATTTATATTTATATTATTATCCATATGTAAGATCCTGTTTTAATTTTATTATTGTATACATTTGCATTTATATACTGACCAATGTATGTATTTAAGTCTGTTATAAAGACAACATTTTTCATAATGGGTTTTTCATTTTTATCATTCAATTTTAAAATTATGCTGTCTTATTAAAGCATAATTGTGTTTTCTGTTAACATTGTTTAATAAACCAGTAACGTAATAATTATCTATTATATGTTTATAAATGATGACTTTAAAAACGATTGAGACTTCTGTAGCCACTACATGCTGTAAAAATATTGTATTACATTACCCATTTTTATATTGGCCAGAAAAATAATCTCAATAAATCTGCCCATGTAGATTGTGTATGGTCCAATGAATAAATAAAGTTCAATACAATCACAATAAAGACTGACACCTATACCCTTGTTTACGACAGAAAATACCAATATCGAGCAAGTCAAATGATGGTGATGGTGATAGATAAATATGGTATGCACCGTGGTGGGAGATTGTACAGACTGATTATGCTTTGGTCGTTGTACAGCTAATTTTCTCTCATGGACCAGAGTATAACCATTTTAACAACAAATCTTTTTACTGTTAAACACACAAACAATAACTGAGGGGCTTCCAGCTAGAAAGTTACTAGTTAGTTTTTGAAATAATTATATTATTAATACACAAACAGAAAATAAAAATATTGTTTTCAGTTATATTTGAAAGTATATCAAAATACAAAACATTTAAACAAACTTGAATGAATAAATGCAATAACCATAAGAATTTCAAAAATTAAATTATTCATCAAATATAAGCTGTATACATATTTAGTAATAAATCAAATAATATGATACATGTATTAAAAATTTAAAACATGTGTTTATATCACCTAACTTTTAAACTATAACAGCACTTCTTTTGGCATAGGTGCATTGTTCAAAACAGCTATTATGTTTTTGGCAGTGAGTTCGGCCATTTCAATTCGTGTTTCAATAGCAGCACTTCCAATATGTGGTAACAACACTATAAATATACACATGCCATTTATATAACTCATACATACATATATCTTATTTCTATAGTTTATTTAAATTTACATACCAACATTGTCCATTTTCATCAAAGGGCTATCAAGTGGTAATGGTTCAGGTGTCATGACGTCTAGGCCCACTGCTCCAATTTTATTTTCATTTAATGCTTTTATAAGTGCATCTTGGTCGATTAATCCTGAAAAACCAAAACAATAATGAAAAACCAGTTTCAAGTAATAACATCAATGTTTAAAATGCGCCTAACCTCCTCGACCAATGTTCACTAGCACTGCATGAGATTTCATTTTGGCAATACGTTTTTCGTTTATGATAAACTTTGTGTCGTCATTCATAGCAATTGCAAGAATTATGAAGTCACTTTGTTCAACAAGCTCATCAACAGTAACTAATTTTCCATCAATTGCTTTTACTGAAAGATGAAATTATTCAAAAACATTTTAATGAATACAAATAAAATAATGTTACCAGCAGGTTTTTCACTTCTACTAGTGTATAGCAATTTTGATATTTGAAATGTGCTCAATTTCTTTGCAATTGATGTTCCTATATTGCCACATCCAATAATACCAACTACAGAGTTTTTAATACCTCTACCACACATCCAAATAGGAGTACATTCTTTCCATTCACCTCTAAAACAAATTTAGTTATTGTATTATGTAGTATAAACATTTATTAGTTAATTTACGTTTTAACTGCCTGATTCGCCTCAAAAAATCTTCTCGTTGTTGATATTAACAATCCTACAGTTGTTTCAGCTACTGCTTCAGTTAAAACATCTGGTGTGTACCCCAAACGTATACCATATTTTTTAATTGCAGCCAAGTCAACATGATCATATCCTACTGACATTGTTCCAACAACCTTAAAACTCGGACCTATAAAGTAAATAAATACATATAAATAAATAATACACACAGAGTATTATTTGTCTTATTGCATTTTTTACCTGCAGCTTTTATAAATTCTTCATCGATTTTAGCGGTAGGACTACAAAATATTGCATATTTTCCAGGTATTTTTTCTAAAATTTCTTTACGAGTAGCTTGGATGTTGTCACTTATTTCAACGTCAAATCTGAAATATATGCAAGTTCAAAATAATAAAATAATACTATTTGTTTGTTGTCGCCTTGCTACTGATCATGCAAATTGTATTCCTTCTCCAAACCTTACGTCATTCCAAATTGTAATTTAAATCATTATTTATAGTCAATTATACATAACAATTAATTATGTTATCAGTAATTAAAGTAATAAATGTTAATATTTAATATACTATTTACAACTTTTATTTAGATAGAGGTAAAAACAACTTTGCAATTTTTATAGGTGCAAATATAAATAAAATTTAAAAAACACAAATGTAGAGTATAATAGGTACATACATATAATATTAAGTAAGATGGATACTGAAACTATAATATATTTCTTAAAGTTGTTTTGAATGTATCTTCTTCATTAGTACTGCATTAGACCCGAATCTACAATTGTTAGACATTTGGCTTATACCATTTAATAATTGGATTTTCAATATCAAACAATTATATTCTACATTTGCATATTATTAAATTTTTTCGCCTCTAAAATAATATATTAAATATTTATTTAAATATTATATTATTTTAATTATTAATAGAATTTTTTATTTTTACATGTATATATAAGATTATAGACCATAAATTATAAATTTAATGATCAGTGGTTTAGTGATAACATATGAGTAACAAAATAATAATAATCAGACTTAGGTAGTATTCTAAATACAGTATTCAGAATACTTTTTACAGCTCAAACATATTTTAAATAGTACCCACAAGATATTTCATATTATTTTTGTTAAATTCATATTAATTTTAATATCTGTTTGTTTTTGATGAAATGAACAGTTTTAAGTTATATATTATGTTTGTTAATATATTATTATTAATATTATTTTATTATAATAGATATTATAATTAGTAGTGTGGGCTCATATATTATATTATAATATTACTAAATATTATAACACAAAAATTGTTTTGAGTATTTAGAATGTAAAGTAGAATATAATAGATTATAAATCATTGAGAGTATACAAAGTTTCTATTAAGTTCTACAAAAAATAAAGGTGTATAACTTTAATCTAAAAAATAATAATTTCAAATAGAAATACAAGTAGCAAATAGCAGCAGTAAGTATTTAAAACAACATAAATTATTTTATCAATAATCTTGCTATATTTGGTGTTTCACCAATATTATTAATATTATTCAAATAATAAAGAATACTTGATTTCACTGTATTAATATAATTGTGTTATATTTTATAATTAATAGGTATCATTAATTTACATCTTATTTATTGTGTTAATTCCATTAAATAATAATATAATTACTATATTTGATATACGTATTATTGAAAACTAGTAAAAAAAAAATTATTCTAAAAGTATTTGAAATATTTCTTATGAAGTATTCAGAAAATTAAGAAAATACTATTGTCATAAAGTATTCGATTACATATTCTGAATACTTTTAAAAAGTATTTTCCCCAAGTCTGGTAATAATAATAATAATATCAATAGTTCTTCATTAAGTGTTAACTTCAATTGATACAAACTGTTCAAGTAGCAAATTAATTGCCGTTTCTGGAACACCTTTCATTGTAACAAATACTTTGGGTTTTGACATGGCTACAGTGTAGTGATTGACTGGATTTAATATGCACAACAAGTGTTTTGATTTATGGATGCTATTAAAAAATTGCATTGTTTAATTATTACCTAATTTTGAAATAAAAAATTATAATCATGTATTAAATGTACATTACCTTTATTTGTTATCTGCAATAGGCAGTACTTAAGCAACACACTATCAACACCAAATTGAATAAAACAGAAGACAATTATCATGAATATATATAGACAATAAGAAGGTTAGTTGTGATTCGCCAACAGATCACACACGTCATATTATATTATATAATCATCTAATTATACGTAAAAAAAAATTATAAGAAATAAATAAATAATTATATAAGTAATTGTACTTATCTATATCGATTCGAGATAAAAGAAATTAAACTGATTAACTGCAAGCCATTGAGATTGGTTATGGATGATATTGCAAAACTAAAAACATCATTAATAACGTTTGTTGTAATTTATTAATCATGCACATAATAGTGTTAAAGAGAACGAGTATGACGACTTAGGAAGCACTTGGCATCTCTTGAATTTTTAAAATTTACTATCTCTTTTAGTTTATTGTCCCATTCGAATGTGATTAAATATTGTTATAGTACATATACAAGAAAATGCAAATTTTTTTTATGTTGGTATAATAGCATCCATTCAAAATAAATAGTAATAGGTATTAAATAATGATGTTCGCTGAATGTAGATAATTGTAATGATATGCATACATATCATCATTGTATTCACAGCTAACACAAATGTTATTAATGTGTTAATTTCTTTGTGTAAAATACCATATATCCATGTGACATTTTCTTTAAATAAAATATACTAACGCTTGGCCTTCTCGGAACACAGATTGTATTTTCAAATAATAATAAAAAAAAATATAACGCATATGTTTGAACCTAAACAAATAACCGACACGGGCGAGAGATGCTGATCTTCGGAATTGAAATTATAAATCAACCTTAAACATATAAATTCCACACAAACTTATAAAACGAAACTACGGCGCAGAGGAGTAACAAAAAAAGGATCAAAGAATAGTCAGTTGATTCAAATTAGAAATATAAAAGGGACAACTTGTGGGAACGCATTTCACGCGTACAAAAGAGAGAGGAGACCCACATACGGTTGTAATAAACAGAAACATACTTACATGAAACTTTACCCAAAATGAAAGGTCGTAACGCCGACCAGGGCCGGATCTTAACTTTTTAACACCCGGGGAAAATGAAAAACTTACGCCCATTTCAGGAGATGACCTTAAACCTTAAAAATACGCCTTCGAAAATTATACGCCCGGGGAGAAATCCCCGACTTCCCCCCCTAGATCCGGCCTTGACGCCGACTATACGCATATAGAAACGACAAAAACATCCGTTGTCAATATCAATTGATTGGACGGTTACGTAATCAGCATACTCAAGATATTATAATATTCAAAATATACACCCTAGACCACCCGATGATCTCGTCTCCTCATCAGTGTGTGCGCACATTCCAACTACGAACCACTACTCAAGACCAATTCTGTGTTCCGCGGGACATAGTTTCACGAGAAAACTTAATTTGAGTATTAGTTTATTTTATTTTGTCGGTGAATTCGTTTTGGAAGCGAAGTCACCGATCCAACCTTTTTTCTCTTTCTTTTTATCGTTTTAATTTCTTTATGCGATCGCAGTGGCGGCTCGTGGGTAAAATAGTTGGTGGTGCACATTTACCAAATATTATATAATAGTCAATGACATAAAATTAAAACAAAAACCATCTTATACTTAATTTAAATTTTATTGAAGTTTAATTATTAGTGTAAATCTATAAATAACGATTATAACTAATTACAAATAAATATTATTCATTTACATTTTTGTAACTTAATTCTATTCTTTTTGCTTTTTTAACAGAAAATACAATAAAAAATATCATTACGAGAAATAACTTTTTTTTTTTTTTTTTTTTTTTTTTTTTTTTATTTTTTTTTTTTATTTTAACAAAAGAATATTACAATCTGTAATAATTAATACAATAGGTAATAAGGTTAACATGACGATTACAGGGCTGGACGACTTGATTGAAGGGGGTGTCCAACGACACTACTTCACAATTCTAGATTACATATTTGATGATTAAATTAATTTTTTTTTTTTTTTTTTTTTTTAATTTTTTTTAATTTGAATTTAAGAGGTCTCTAGGCCAGTTCCGCTTAAGACGGCGTGGTGGGTTGTTGGGAAGCGTGAGAGAAGAAAGATTTGATATGAGTGGATTTGAATGGTTGAAAGTGTTTTTATGGAATGATATAGTAGTGAGGGCTAGGGAATGAATGTTGATTTCTGTGAGATTGCTGACGTACCAGGGAGCATTGGTGATGAGACGAAGGCAAATTGCTTGAAAGGATTGAAATATTTGAATGTTGGATTTTTTGGATGATCCCCATAGCTGTATCCCGTATGTCATGGAAGAGCGGATGATTTGTTTGTAAATTAATAGTTTAGTGTTGAGTGGGAGATTTGATTTGAGAAGATATCTAATTTTGTGTAGTTTTATGTTAAGGGATTTTCTTTTTGTTTTATATGATTGGCCCATGTGAGTTTGTTGTCAAGATGGACTCCGAGGTAACGGGTGACTTTAGTTTGGGGAATCATGTCGTTGTTTAGAATCATGGGGGGGCTAAGACCTGGACGAAGGGAAAAAGTTATGTGCGCAGATTTGATGGGATTTATTTTAATTCTCCACAGGTTAAACCAGTTTTGAAGTTTTGTTAGGTGAGTTTGTAGTGAAGAAGAGGCTATGGTTAAGTCGTCATTTGTTGAAAATATGCCTGTGTCATCAGCGAAGGTAGCAAGGGTAGTGTTGTTGGAGTGTGGAATATCGGATGTAAATATGTTGTAGAGAGTGGGAGCTAGTATACTTCCCTGAGGGACCCCAGCTTTTACGTAGTGGATTTGTGAGAGGTCATTCTCGCAACGAACGATATGAAGAAATAACTTAAATTAATATGATTTGTTTAGTTTATTTTTTTTCCTTTTATTGTACAGTTAACAGTTTAATAATAAAGAATTTGAGGTGGTTGGAACAGTGATAGAATTTTAAATTCGAATCAGAACTTATTTTAACAAAACTGTTCAAATGTGTATAATCCACAATAGTTGAAGATATAATAATAAAATAATACAAAGTTCAATAATTCACATGTACATTATGTTGTAAATTGCAATGATTTAAACAACGATTAAATACGATATCCGTAATGGAATAAACGTATTGTACATAAAGTGATTAATATTCAATTACAGATAACAAATATTTCCGGAAATTCCAAATTTCCAACGTTAATAGTTAATATGTAAATAATAAACGTTCATTGGTCGTATTCATTTCATGTAAAGTAATTCAAAACTATGTACATATTTTATATATCATCTTAAATTTCCGTGGGAGGGTTTAACCCCCCCCCCCCCTTGCGTTCGCTCTTAATATAAAGTAAGAATAGGTACGTGGAATGTTGAAACGCTGATTGGTAGGAGTAGAAAATTAGTGGAAGTATTGAAAAGGAGGAAAATCAATATTTGTTGTGTTTAGGAAATTGGAAAGTGGAAAGTGGAAAGAGGAGAAAGCAAAAGAAATAGGAGATGGTTATAAAACAATATATTCGGGTAAGATTAGTACAAGGAATGGTGTAGGAGTAATAATAATATGACAAATAAAGTAGTAGACGTAGTAAGAAAAAGTGATAGAGTAATAGTGGTAAAATTAATTTTTTAAAAAAAAGTCTTGAATGTAGTAAGTGCAAGGCCGTATTTGGAGGGAGAAGAACAAAGACATACTATTTACACGCCACATGTTAACCCGCATTTAGATACAATTTTATGGTACACAACATAATCTAATATTCACATCTAGTAGTTGAAAATATATAATTCAGTTTTAACCCACCACCGAAAATATGTTCCTGTTACGGCCTTGAGTAAGTTCTTATACTCCACAAATAGGATGTGAAGAAAAAGACAAGGAAGTGTTTTGGTGAGAGATGGATGAGATGATAAGAAAATGAAGTATACCAGGTAATGATGATACTAGGTAATGAAGATGCGATTATTGGTGGGGATATGAATGTACATGTCGGTAGTGAGAGGAGAGAATATGAGAGAATACATGGAGGGTCTGGTTTTTGGGGAAGGGGAGGGAATGAGACTGAAAAAAGTTTTAAATTTTGCATTATCGTATGATATTGCAGTAATCAATACTTATTTTAGAAAGAGAAAAAAACATTATATAAATTAACAATAAACCGTATGTGGAAGACGAGTAAAAGATTGTAAAGTAATCCTTGGCGAGGTGTAATAACACAACATCTATTGATGATAATGGAGTTGTAGTGTAGTGGAAAGAGGGTATACAAAAATAAAAAGAACACAGAAAGGGAGTCAAGGATTCGATGGTGGAAATTAATATGGACCAAAGAAAATGAGTTTTTAAAGAAGGTGAATGAAAGGATAAATGGTGTGTAGAATAGGATTGCTACTTGTGTAAAGAATATCGCAAAGGAGATTATAGGTGAGAATATTATGTTATGTTATGAAATATTATTACAATTATTATATTACCTATACTTGTTATTAATAATTAGTACTTGTTTGTTCGTATTATTGCTTATTTATATATCACTTTATTGTTTTTTACTTAAACTTCCTTATTGCCATTTGATTAAAAATGTATGGATGAATAATCAAACATTATAGTCATAGATTTATTTAATTACATGATTATAGCACAGATTAGATGAATTCATCTAATCTGTGATTATAGTACAATAAGTTAAAAAAAAGCAGCTGATCAAAATAAGCTTAATATTTATATTGTTTTTTGTTCTTTATCATAAAGCATCATCAATTAAAATATCCGGGTTTTATTGGTTAATTGAAAAACACGAATAATAGTTTGCACTGTAAACTTTATTGTATTGATTTTATAAATGGTATATCTATGGTTACTATGTGCCAAGTGGGTTAATGGGCACGATTTAAGACATAAAAATTACTCAACGAGGATATACTTTTGATGTACGAAGTATATCACTGATTAATACAAGTGAGAAATTCAAGTGGGGCGCAAGCGGTCATTAATGTAATTAAATATTTTCTTTCATGGCAACCAAGGTGGATTGATATAGATCCACCTTGATGGCAACATTTTTATTATCCATAGTAATTGCACATTAGATATCATGATTTAAGATAAAAATTATATATACACAAATCACGATTTAAGCTATAGTATTATAATATTTACGTTTTAAAGGTACATTTATTTTTATTTTATATTTATTTACATTTTTACTAAGTTGTTGTTAATTTTGATACATTGTTTTTAATTTTTTTAATTTTGTTTATTTTTTGTTTCATAGAATTAGTATAAGCAAGAAAGAGTTCGTTGTACATGTTTTTAAAAACGTCTGGAGAGACTGCTTAGAGAAACAAGTCTCTAATACTTGTAAAATTTTAAATGCATTTCTATTTGGATAGATAAGAAAACCTTCATTTTTTAAATTCACCAATTCTGATCATTTTTGGTTATACCTGAATTGTTTTGAGTCCATTTATACACAAATTACAGTTGGTTCCTTTGCTTAAACGTCTATTTAGATACATGTTTAATAGAAAATTATGATTTTTAAACTTTTATTTAATTAATTAACCTGTTATAACTTATAAAATAGGTAAATAATATATATATATATCATCCCAAATAATATACAATACATTCAAAAACTGAACTTTTTGTATAATCATAATCAAAAAAACATCTTCACAATTCTCACAATATGTAATATTATAGAAAAAATATAGTGCTGTCTATCAGGCACTTAAAAGCCAGCAATTCTTATTTAGTTCTTACTGAATATCGATTACAACCTTTACCAGATGTCCAAGTAGATGTGATATCACTTAGATTAAATTGATTGGCACAATCTCTAGAAAACCTATTTAGCTGTATGCCAATATTTGTTTCCTAGATTTTGTGGGACACCAAATTTAGTGGCTGAGCTTTGTCGACAACCCAGGATAAAACACTTATTGGCACCATATTTAACTTTATAATAAATTTATTATTTCTACTTAGAAATATTTTTTAGTTTTACCATATATATATATAAAGTGTAAACTGTTCACAGAACGTAGATATCATACACGAAAAAACAAATCAATTTCGTTAATATATTTGAATAATTTTCATAAATTATGAAATTATAATAATATTCATATTTTGTATTTGGCGCCAAAATATTTGTAAAGATGATATAAAGAGTATAGACTATACTCCGCTAGGGAGCTCTGTTTATATTTCGCAGTGTAACAGTTAGCTGTTTTTCATTGAGTTGTTTGATGTGTCAACCTGTCGGACCTCTGTCCTCTTAAACCGTGGTTAATGGGTTATACACCAGCTGCTATGGCATAAAAACGTTATTGTGATAATTAATATTGATAACAATACCTGGACGGTTGAATAGTGAGTGTGCGCTACAGAAAAAAGATTGTTAATTTTGTCACAATCAATTACTATTTATTGAAAACCGACCATTTATAATATTCGTCCTGTATATTGTGTAAATGTACTAATTAACCTAGTTTACTGTTTGTTACCTATTAATTTAACATAATAAAAGTATTTCAGTATGGATATTTCGACAGAAAGCATTTCAAATTTAAGACAGTCTTTTGCTGATAAACTCGACAAGCGAAATGGTAAACTGATTCGATATTATGTATGTTTATTTCAAACTAGTTTTAATCATGTTGAAGAATTTTATTTTCCTAGTCAGCCATCAGTTTGAGATCATTTATTATATTATCTATTGTCATTTTAAAATAAAACGGTAATTTAAATACGTTTGTATTTTTGTTTCACAGAAATATTTCATGATATGGACCTTGCCAGAGTAAATAATACAGATTTGTGGCTTAAGCGATTCTTGATTCACAACGATGGCAACCAAGAAGATGCATTAACAATGTTATGGAATGTATGTGAATGGAGAAAATCATTTGGTGTTAATGGTAATTATAATAAAATCCTCATTTGTTGTTTGTGTGTAACTTTGATGTTTGTATATTGAAGTTCAATATTTTTAATATTAATACGTATTTGATTCTAGAAATTAATGAAACTAATGGAACAGTGAGAATTGATTACTTAGAAGAAGGCATCATGTTTCCTCATGGTTTTGATAAAGACGGTAAACTTATGTTCATTATTAGATGCAAATTACATTTTAAAAGTTCCAAAGATCCTGAGGAATGTAAAAAGTGTGCTGTGTATTGGTTTGAAAGAATGGAAAGGTAATTTTTTTTATTTTATCCTATTAACAATTTATTATATTTGTTTTATAATAGGTTAACTAATGGTGATCAAATTACAATATTTTTTGATATGATGGGTTCTGGTTTAAGTAATCTTGATATGGAATTTACAAACTATTTAATCAATTTACTTAAAATGTATTATCCGGCATTTTTAAATTATATTATAATTTACGAAATGCCTTGGGTTTTAAATAGTAAGTTCATGATGTACATTTTACTTTTTTATTTAAATAATGTTTTAATTAAAACATTTTAAATATTTTTAGCGGCTTTCAAAATAATCAAAACATGGTTACCAGCTAAGGCCGTGAAAAAAATTAAATTCCTAAGTAAACATAATTTAAATGAATTTGTCCCTCAAGAATCAACTATGGTCAGTTGGGGCGGAGAAGATTATTACGAATTCAGTTTTGAACCAGAAACAAAAAAACTCGAAGAAATAAAAAAAAAGGTTTATATTATACATATTATTAACCTAAATATATTTAATTTATAGGCTTCAACATAATGTATCTAAAAGAACTAATCTACAATTTTTATACTTAGGTGCATTTTGCTGAAACAATGGAAGTAAAGAATGGTTTAGGAGACAGTAGAGATATAGTATATATGCCTAAAGGTCTAAAAGTTTATAATAGAATTTTAATTTTAAAATAAATAATATTAATAGTGTTTAATTATGTTTTAGAATTTAAATTAAAAATAATTCCTAATGAAGTAATTACTTTCAATAAAGATAGCAGCAATGGTTATAATGAATTTATGGCAAGCCTTACTTTTACAAATGATTATAAAGATTCAATTGCTTTCAAAGTAACTGCAATATTAACATTTTCAATGAATTAATTTAATTTATTGTTTCTTTTGTTTTTAGATAAAAACTACTTGTCTTGTAAAGTACAAAGTTCGTCCAAGTACAGGAACACTTATACCTAAAGAAAGTATAAAAGTCACTTTTGTACTAAATGGAACATCAATAAAGCAAACTGACATAATGAGAGATAAATTTTTAGTATTGGTTATTCCTATCATAGACAGTAAAGACATTGCAGAATTATCAAAGGTATTTGATTAAGGTTGACAAGTTAACAAGTTTATACTTTTAGTTATTCTTTTTAATCAAAAATATTTATTGAAATTGAAATAGGGCATTTAGTCTCTAAAATATCTTCAATTTTGATAAAATTTCCCAAATATTTACATAGATTTAAAATAAATACTTTTAATATTGTATTAACATAAAAATTGCATATTACATTTATTGCAATTAATAAGGCAAAAAGTTATACATTTTCAAAGAAAAATATCAAAATATGTTTAAATAAAATTTTTAATTAAAACAATTTATTATTTTTGTTAGGTACAATGGGAAAATAAGGAACAACACATTTTGAAATGCAGAATTGCAAATAAAAATGAAACAGTCAATACTTGGGATTTTTGTGATCAAAATCATAATAATGAACTTGAACAAAAAGTTGAAAAATTAATCAATGTGGTAAAGTATTTTTATTTCTATGTATATTTATGTAATTTAAAAGTTAGTCACTAGATGCAAGACTAATATAATATGGAATGAAATTTGCTTCAAATATCTTGACATTTCAACACATTCAATTTATTATTTAATATTTATTTGTATTATTGAAGTATTGTCAGATATTGGATTAGGTCATTTGAAAGAATTAATTTACAGAATTTCAAATATTGTGAATTAATAACCTTAATGTTAAAGAAAATTTAAAAATGTATTTTAGAACTATATTAATTTCTTCATTACTCATTTTTATATTGTATTTGAAAAAAGTGTGTTTATTGAATATCATCAATCATCACATTCAATAAACTGAATAGTCGTTTATATATTTATTTTTGATTAACACATATAAATTAACATTTATAGTTGATATCATTGGTGTGTTTTTAAAAAGTAATAAACTAGTATGTTTAATAAATTAAAAAGTAGCATATAGTTAGAAGATTAGAATTTTTAATTAATTTAAAGTTAAAATTATATTTATAAGTATTAACTAAAAGAAAAATGTCTTATTCACATTAATATTACTTGTAATTACTATATTAAAATTGGTATTATAATTTTACTCTCTTTCTACAAATAAATACCATTAACTATATATGTCCAGTTGGGTATATCTAATTTAATTTATATATTTTTGAAATAATTATTTTTGATTGTTATTTATAATCTGATTATAACCAAATTTAGGAGTTTCTAGAACTGTTATAATTATAAATTTAGAGATATAATTTAATTGAAAATAATTAATAATGTTTAAAATATATCTCAATAAAAAATAAAAACCAATTTAATTCTTTGCAGGTTGCTAATTTAGAAATGTCTAACCGTATGCTTTGTCAACACATGATGTACATTAAGTGTTCATTATATTTCATACTGTTAGTTAGTTTGTTTGCAATCGGATTTTTTTGGGCTATATTTTATCATAAATGAAAATAATTTTAGTTAACAGTAATACTTATTTTATTTACATCAAAAATATTTAGGAAAATAAATAATTATGAGTTTTATTGTGCTTTAATGGTTTCCTAATAAATTAATGTTAAAAGAAAAGACTGATTATTGTATTAAGTCTATTATTTTGTAAAGAATTTTTAATATTGTTATTTATTACTTATTAGTTATGTTTTGAATACCATATATACATAAATATAATGAATAAATTTATTCATAAATATATTCAAAACAGTACAATTCAACATGTGTATTAATTAGATAATTTAATAAAATTATTTATATATAAAAAATTGTATTAATAAAAATAATTGATATATTGATATAGTAATTAATATTTATTTTGCGCTGCATTTTGATATTGAAACCATCATCATTCCTTTAATTTTAGTTCATATTATGTTTATTAATTATATTTTGTACACATTTATGTATACTTTTCATATAGTTAATATTAATATACTATGTATAGATACAGAGCCGCAGCTACACATTTTGACAGAGGTGGCAAGCTCTAATTTTTCGCCCCTCCCCCTTTTACCACTTAACCAGCAATTTTCAAATAACATTTAGTCTAAAACCTAATCAGCTTGTGAAAAATTCTGAAATATGTAATAGGTAATATTTAGGATGTTTTGTACTATTATTATGAAACTAACATAATTTAATATATAAGGTTTACTCGTATATGAAAATGAGAACAAGACAATTAATGTAAAATATTTATTATACTAAATAAATGATACACATAAAATTTCTTCCAAAAGCTAAAAGTATGTTTTAAAGAATTTATTGAAACTTTCATGCATTAAATTTTTTGATGAATTGTATTTTTCGGAAATATCTACGTTTTTAATTTTATACTGACATTTCGGACCCATTGCAGGTTTCATCTTCAGAGTAACACGATCCTGTCCAACTGCCATGACTATCACTAAGTACACTCACGACAATCGGACGGGATTGTACTACTCTAAAGATGGAACCTGCAATAGGTCCAAAAACATAAGTAAAAATTAAAAAACGTAGGTATTTCCAAAAAATATAATACATTAAAAACTTTTAAAGATTTATAAAAATTTTAATTTTCTAGATTTTTTTGCTGCAAACGTTTTGATTATCTCGTCAAATGATATTGATGACGCTTTATGATGTTCTATCGATATTAAACTTAAATTGGTGAACCTTTGCTGTTTCATCGTACTTAAATAATTTTTGATTAGTTTAAGCTTACTAAAGCTCCTCTCCCCCGAAGCAATAGTGACAGGAAAAGTAAGAATTATTTGTAAAGCTGTTATAATGTTTGGATAGCCCTTTTCTAAGTGTTGATCATATAAAATAAAAATAATTGATAGCTGGTGCGTGGTGGTTTTATTATCAATACCAATGCCAAGTTTCTCATGTGTTTTATCAGTTATTGAAGGACAGTAAGAAGCGACAAAAATGAACTTATTGTTACATATTAAAAGTCTGAAATTAGTTTAAAAATATTAAAGTGTGTCCATAATTTTGACGCCTGGGGCAAAAGACACCCCCTGCCCCCCGCTAGCTGCGGCCCTGTATAGATATAGATATCACATTATATGTGATACAGTGATATAGTTGTGTACTTATAAGGGGATCATAGTACTTAATCGAACCCATGCTCCTTGAGCCAAGTTCATATTGTACAATATTATAATTATATATTCTAAATTTGTTTCTATGTTACCATTATACAAACTTTTAGTTTTAATAATTTAAAAACTTAATATGTTACTGTAGTGACATTATTTTGATTCACTATGAAATCCTAATTAATCCTATTAAATTAAATAAGTTATGGAGTTTTAATTTTGTTTTGGATATTTGTTTGTATTTTTTGAGACAACCCTAGGGCAAACTAAAATATGTACATGTAAAGTTAGACCATCAAAATTCATAATTGATAAACAAAAAAAATCACCTTATTGTATTGTATACTAAAAAAGAACTTTTTTAAATTAATGATATTGAAAATTATGTGATTGTAACAAATGATCTATCAATACACTTTTTGTAGATTTAGGAAATGTATATTTTAAAGATTTTTATAAAAATCTGAAGGGTGACAGTGTAAAGTCTTCCCTATTAATTAAATATTCTATATTATAATATATGAGTCACAAATTTGTATTTATTTTGCATTTTTGAATTTGTTTTGTTTTTATTGCACATAAATCTGTGCTATTACTATTAATAATTATAGATTAAATTTTGAGTTTCAAAGTTCCTTCGCTGGAAGGACTCTTCACTTCTTTATGCATACTTTTTAAATAATTAGGATCACACTCACTTATTGTTCAAATTTAATGTAACATATTGTGAAATTATAAATAAAAAAGTTTTGAGTGGCCTTAGATTTTTATTATTCAAAATTATATTATATTATAAGTTACTGGTTTGTTGCGATTTATACTTTTGGTAGTGATTAATGACATAATGATCATTAACGTTTACATTTAGATAATTGCCTATATAACTTAAAGTAATAATTGTTTAACTCAAAGTTATATATTAAGGTACTTAATGTATTTATTAACATTATAATTTCTAACTTGCAGAGTGTGGTAACTCCAAAGTTAACAGAATAACTGTAATACAAACCATTATGACAATATTGAAGATTTTTCATTTTTAAACATATATTTTATTATATTATCTTATAATCCAACCTACGAGATCTATTGTTTGCCTAGTGAATAAAATGCAAGAAGCAAAATCGGGTTTTACAGTATCGAGTAATGAAAGAGGGTTTTACAATTGACATTCTACGTATTATTTTATTGACACAGAAGCCGAAATGAATGTGATTTACAAATTTGCCTACTTAAGGAGATATTTAATTTTGTTAAAAAAAATTATTTAAAATCTCTATTCGTGATTGTACTACTGTTATTGTTTACGTAATAAACTCTACTAGTCACTCTGTCACTATATTTGTTACCAGTGATTAATTAACAATAGATAGTTAATTTATAATTAAATGAGGTATATATAATGTATAGTGACTGCCTACTGAAAGTTATAACGACAGTTCAAAGATATTATAATAGGTATGGGATCTATAATATAGACTATAGACTCTATATAGTCATAACATTCTCTACTTGATCTGGATTTTTTAAATGTGGATTGGGAGGTTTGGGTTGTTTAAATACTTATTCCATTTAAGCATAAAAGCTTGTTCTCTACGAAAACTTGCCATTATTTACATAGATAAGATGAAAGATAAATATAAAGTTGTCTAGATAAATCAAAAATGCAATCAGTTAATTTTATAGATATGGTTGTCATATGACAAATATTCTTATAGAAAAAGTTCCTAAAAACGTCATTGCTTGCATGTAAGTACCAACGTGTAAGTTCTATGCACTTCCGTCTGGCACAAATATAATTTAATAAATTCTTATCCTTTTGTAATAGAATTGATCTTCAATTGGATTGAATTGTAAAATAAAATACGTGTGTACTGTTGTATTGAGAATGATCATGTAGAAAATTAACAAAGGAATAAGAGAATTCAGTAACACGTTGATTTAATAAATTAATATTGCAGACGTAATGTCCAATTCGACAATTATAGTTATACATATAAAAGTGTATTATTATGTAATTAAATTAAGTACAAAATTACATTATTAATTATACGTTTGTCTCAATTGCGTATTTCTAGCAACAAAAAATGTTTTTTCTATATAATTGTGTGTGTCGCGCTCTTCTACTTTTTTAATAATAATTCATATTTTAACAGATAATAAAATATTATTTAATTAAAGACAGAATACAAATAAATGATTGATAAAATAATAAACGACATTGATCTTTCAAAAAATTATACAATTATTAAAACAACAAGGCACATTATATAACTTGTTATTGCAAATTAAATTACTTTCTATAAGTGAATGCACTGTCTCAAACAATGTGTGCGAATTTATTGTTATTGATAAGTATTTTTAGAGAGCGTAGACGAGAATTTAAATGAAGTTTAGATCTGATGTGATGAATCCATATTAATCTTTGGTCTAAGGTTATTCCGAGATATTTCACAGACGAGGATTTGTGAACCATGTATGAAAACATCATTACATGGTGCATGTCTGAGGGTAAATATTGTATGGATGAATTTGGATTGATGAATATTGAATCACCATTTGGTATACCATTTGGTTTTCCATTAGGGCGAGGTGATTTGTAGATTTAATTACGCTACTATGGGATCATTATTGATGGAAATTATAGTCTTATCAGCCGAATAATTAGCAACCTGTGTATTAAGAGTAGTTGGTTGATCAGAAGAATAGATATTATAAATAACCGATGAGAGTATACCACCTTGAGGAACACCAGCATAGATCTTAGTTAAATTGGAGACAACAAGTGTTACACGGCTTGGAAATGATCTGAAAGGTGTAAAGGTTCTCTGACAAGTATGATATGGCACTAAGAACTCTATGCACTTGTTGAATTGTTGAGTGGAAAATGCGATAACCAAGTTGAGTATTTGGGGAATGGAATTTTCGTGTATATTCGGTATTATGCATTTAAGAATAAGCCTTTTTAGGATTTTGACAAAAAATGATAACAATCTGGTAAGGGTAAAATAGGAGAGGGAATCAGGTTTATTAGGCTTAGGAACTAGGATAATGGTTGAAAATGTCCAAAGTAAAAGAAAGCAAGAAAGTCTTAATACTGAGTTAAAAATATGTGCGAGATGTGTAATAGCTCTATTTGGCAGGTATCTGGGTATTTCTCTAGTTATAAGGTCAAACCAGGAGATTTGCTGAAAAGGTATTTAATAATTGCTAATTTTACATTGTTAGGACTAAAGTGTTTGACTGGACGAGATACCGGTAAAGGCGAGTTAAAAAAATTACCAACCGCAATCATATTAGCGGGATACATTATAGCAGGATGGGTTTTAAATATGTCAGATAGATTGTTTTTAAATAATTCTGCTTTGTCAGTATCAAAAATGACAAAAGAGCCCTCAAAAAACAAAATTAGTACCATGGAGTAGACCGTCAAAAGCGTGGGAGAGAATACATGTTAATTTTTTTGGTCCATATAATGGTAAATGGTATTTAGTTGCGTTGGATGTCTTCTCGAAGTGGTTAGAGGTTAAAGTAATGAATAATATCACGACAGAAAACACGATTTCGCAGTTAAGAGAAATTTTATCTAGATGGGGATTATCGCACACTCTGATTTCCCATAACGGGTCGCAATTAACATCGTATGAATTCCAAACATTTTTAAAAGTAAATGGCATAAAACATTTGAAGTCAGCATCGGGACATCCGGCAAGCAATGGTGCTGCAGAAAATGCGGTGAGAACGGTCAAACGCGCTTTATCAGCAGCAATCAGTGATAGCGTTTACAAACATGTTAGTAAAGTTAACTAGCAAGTTAAGGGATTTTGTTAGTTGTGGCGTTTAGAATATGTATATATTAGTTAATTTGTGTAACCTTATGTATTTTTATTTTATATTTTGTTATCCAGTTGTAAGCTTTGAAAATAATTGTAATTATTGTTTTAATTAAAAGCAGAAGTGTTTAATGTTGGGGTTTACGTAGTAGTAGATAAGATAAAAGTATCTCGGTCGCGACCACGGCGATTTCTACTGCCTGTCTGTTGGTGCCGGAGTGGTCATGTCGCGTTGTATGATACGTTTCATTATAAGAATAACAAGTGTGTTTCTTCTTGTTCCTCAATGACAATCGACTTAATAATGATCTACTAGGTCTTGAAATTTAAACTTCTCCGTGAATAGATTGAATAATATGGGAGAGACATGTCGCATTGGGGTAGAAGTATCGAGTTAAAAAAAAAAAAAAATACAGATGAATGGTCAGAATTTAGTTTTAGAAGGTTTTCAGTATTACAGAAAATGCTACTGGGAATCCTTGCAACAAAAATGTCTGGAGTTTTATGGAGTGATGTTGGCCAATAAGTTGGACTTAGAGGAACAAGTGAACAAGTATATTAAATTTGTTTAAGAAAACAAAATTATGAAGAACGACGCCCTGAGGATTGTTTACACGACATATCCAAGATACATGTTTAGCATTATAGTCCCCACATATTATAAAATTATTGTTGATTGAAAGAAAGTAATCAGTAAAATTTTGAATTGTGATATTATGTTTAGGTGGAGAGTAGACGGTTGTAATCGTGAAAGGAATATTATTTAACTTAATTATTTACGCGCAAGATTACAAATAATCTTGACAGAAGTTAGAAAGTTTGTGAAAAACGATAGAGGATTTTATTAGGATGGCAGCTCCACTATAGGCTGTGTTATCAAGCTGATTACATTTTAGCAAATTATAACTTGGGATGTGAATAGTTGAATATTCGGTAAAATGGGTTTCAGTTATAAGGGTTAGGTCTACGCGTTTATTGTATAAAACAGATTGAAGTTCATTTGTGTGATTTTTTAGGTTATTGCTTTTAAAGAAGATGATAAGGAATTGTTGAGGAGTTATTTGTCATTTTTATTTTTTAATAGAGTTGTTATGACTTGAGCTAAGAGGGAAATTAGAGGGTTAATTATAGTTTTAAAATCTTCAAAGAAGCTTGTCATTAGTTTGTTTATATCAGATGTTTATGAGAGGGGGTTAAGTTAATTGATTTGTAACGGAGGTGACTTGGGCATAAGTAGACTGTAAGATAAAGGGAGCGAATTTATAGTTAGACAGAGGTAGGTGACTTTCTTTCACATTTAGAGTGATTTAGTTATTAGTATTAACATTATCATATAAAAAGGTACTTTCATTGATGGTTTTTTACGATGTTGGAGTTCTCTGAAGACATAGCATCACTGAAATTGTTTAATCTGAATTTAGAAACTGTAATGTTCGTCCATAATAGTGCATAATTCTTCAAATGTCCTCTCTTTGGACAATAGCGGCGTACATAAGTCCCTTAGCAACTTTTACGCGTCTTGTCCGATACAGCTGAGCATGGCAGATTTTTTTAGATCACTTTTTAACTTGTTAACTTCTAAAAATTGTTCTAACTGCTCCTGATATATTTTCTAATTGCCCGCGTCGAACATCAAATTGGCCTACACTGCCCAAATACGCCATCGCACTTTTATTATATAAAATAATAACGATATCGGTAGTATATACGCAACACTATTTACACACACACGATTTCATCTTTGTCGCCACTGTAACTTTGCTATACGCGACGTGACGTGAACACACCGGCACTGACACACACACAGTAGAGATCGCCGTGGTCTTTTATACTTTTATCTTTATCTATTACGTAAATCCTCAACATTACAGAAACATACTCCACTGCGTGTGTCATTTATTACATTGTTTTGAATTATTTTTTGAAATGCTGAGTGGTTGGCGAATCATTACGTCAATTTTCGTGGATTAGTATATATCTAATAACAATAATATTCATCGGATTGTAAGTTTGAAACGGCGGGAAACCATTAACGTTACGAACGTCTTTGGAGTTTGGGTAACCGTGAGTTTGGTACATCGGTAACAGCGTTTATATGCGCAGAACAACCTACAATAACCGCGTAACAACAGCGTAATAACAGCGGAGGCAGCCTGCTGTAGCAACGGCAGGCAGGCGGGAACCCGTCAATACCGGACGCGACAAAACGATAAACAGTAGTAACAACGGAAAGGAATGGAAAAAAATGGCGGCCTTTTTTTTTGACGTCCGTACTACTCGTATTGCTTTTACCTCGGCCGCCACCTCCACCATCGAACACGTCGTTGGGCGTCAGCGTGCCGTCCCCGAAATCGTCGCGCATACGGATTCGGTCGCCGCCATATTCCGACAACGGTTCGATTTCGACAGATAATAGACACGTCGGTCGCGGTGCACGTGCATCGAGTGGTCACCGAGCGACATCGGGTACGTGAACATCACACACAACACTCCGCAGTCGCCACGAACACGCATGACCGCCGCAAATATCGTGTAAGTACCGACACATCTGTCCGTCCGTTCGTTCGTTGACGTGCGCGCGCGCGCCCGTGCTACACGATTTCCCCGAGTGGCCGTGATCCGACACGAATGTACGCGCCAGTGTCATTGTCGCAATCGTACGTACGGAGAAAAAAAATGAACATTAAAAAAATTAAAAACCGCGGTTCCGTCTGTCGTCTCGTGCGCTCATTTTCGCGACGACACGCACACTCGGCGACGTGTCGTATTGTGCGCGTGATGTACGGTTGCCGTGTGGCGGCGCTTTCATAGTTTCATAGAACACCACCGATATAATACGTTTCGCCGTTAATGCCCCCTGTGTACAAAACGCGTAAGTACCACGACGGCCCGATGTCGTCTCTCTCTTCTCGGCTCCCGACAGGCAGCGCGTCCACGGACTTTTCGTTTGTTTTTGTTCTCTCCGTGTTACCAATATTCCTCGCTTCCTTCCGCTGCGCCACGCGCGCCTTATCTACCGCGACGACCGCGCGACACGCAATAATATAATAACAACATTTTTAATTCCGAAGCGCGACGATTCGCAGGCGCTCCTCGTGTCCGTGTCACGCACATTTTTTTTCTTCCTCGCCGGACTGCTACGGCGGTGTCCCCCTCCCCTCACAGACGGTGTCGTCGCGATCGCGGTGACGAAGTGACAGACTTGCTTCGGCCATCGACTGGCCGACAAGTGACGACGTCCGTTTACCGGTCGGTCCGGTCCGGTGCGCTGTTCGTCCGTAGGGACGAGCGTTTTTCTCCACGAGAAACGTAACGGAATTGGTCGACCTCGTCGTCCTTCCTCCACGCACCGCTTGTCGTAACGCGGTGGGCGGGCTGCGGGCACATGACGAGATAGAGTGAGAGAGAAATAGGAAAAAAAAAACGAATTCCCGCGACCGATCGATCACGTTTTGTTTTATTCATTTTTTTTTTTTATTTTCCGTTTGATCGCCCCGCCGTCTCACGTTATCAGCCCGTGTACCCCCTTTTACTCCTCACGGTCTTTTTGGATTTAATCGATAGTATTATTAATCATGTAGGATAATACACGGTTGTTTTTTCCCTTTGTTCTAACATCGTTGTGTACGAGGTGTACCTACATGGACGGTGTATTGTATGGAGGCTTCGTGCGCACACCAGACACGGTCGGTGGTTATTATTTCACGTCTCGCGATCCTCGGGCGTTTCGATCGCGAGTACAAAATAATTCACGTTCCACCACGAATACAATACTTTCTGTACGGAACGACGAATCGTGATCAGGGACTTAGAGTATGGACTTTGATCATCTGCCGCGGACTTTTCGGTGTAATGTGAGGTTTTTGGTTTTATATAATTTATTTGATGAAAAAATCCAAACAGTTGACTATTTACAATGATGTTATCATGTTCTTATCAAGTAGTTAACATATTGTTAGAATACAGCATTACCAAAGTTTGGTGATTATTATGTATATTTGTCTAGCGCTTTGGTTTAAATGTTTAACGAAATGATACAGTTAGGTTTTTTGAGTGCACTACCCACCATCGTTTTCTGTACATTTTAGTGATTTAAAACGCAATCTAAATATAATAACAGACTGTTTTATTATAGGTATTTGATTGAGGAGAAGCCGAAAATGTCTGAGAATTCTGAAGGAACAACCATAGGTAATCTTTTTATTAATGATTGCGATTGCAGTTCTCTATATTATTCATAAATATAATATTTTTATTGATATAATCATATGCTTTTTGAATACTATTTGTAATACCTATTATTCCAATTAACATTAAAATAGACGTTTTTATTAACAATATTTAATTATTACTGTTATGAATGACAGTAGGTAATAGACATCATTCGGTATTCTCTTTATTTGAATAATTAATCGTCAGTAACCTAATTAGCTTTAATATAAATATGATATACAATTGTATTACTTTTATTTTCAAATTAATAATTTTAATGTTGTAGTAAATTTCTTTCAAAGTTCACAATTGGCTTTTATAATTGTTTTAAATATTGAGGTAATATTATATTATCTCTATAATTTTATCAGTTTTTAGTATTTTTAAAATTACTAATTTGGTTTTTTTTCAAAAATTAACATTTAACAAAAATATATCCCTAGTTATTATAAACTAATAATAATATATGGTTTTATTGGTTCTTTTATTTATTTGTATGGCAATACAAATATTTTTATTGGTAATACATTTTTAAAAAAGTTTCTTAAAGTACACTTTTGGTCTAAACTGATTGTTGTCATAAATAATTAAATCATAAATGACTAATTCAGTTTGTATAATTGATATGTAATTATTATATAGCATATCTAACTATATTAATAATTACCTAAATATAGAATTAAAAAAATTATTGGTACTAAAAATAAATGTTTTTATTAAATCAAAAATATATATGTTTAGTTGAATTTAATTTAAATATCATTGGTAAATTTATATTAATGATCTTTATTTTGTATATTAACAAATATATCAGTATTTTTTTTTAATTTCAATTATTATAGTACTATTGTTGTTTGTTTTTAGTATTAGATAGTGGACCATCTGAAAATACAATGACTATTGATGGAACACATATTAAGTTGGAAGCTTCTACCTCAACCAATGAAAATATTACCGATATACAAAATTACTTAGATTCTTTTAATAAAGAAATTGAGGGAAATGAAGTAACACAAGTAACAACTGGTATATTTTATTTGTGTTTAATTGTTTTTACTAATCAGTAAAAAAATATATAAAGTGATATTATCTTTGAAAATTTGAATAATTTAATGACTAGATGGTGACTCAGTAGAACATGCATATTTCATTGACCAAAATGTTCAATATTATTATCAAACAACTACAGGAGATGGACAGATGGTTATGGTTGGAGGTGAGATGAATTTATTAAATATATAAAAAATGTAATACATATTTGAAATTTAAAACTCATTTTTTTAGGACTTTCTGAACAAGATGCACAAATGATGGCTGATACGCATGAAAACAATATGGATAATGTTACCCAAATTGTTCTACCTAGTCCACAAGAAAAAATTAAAAAAGATATGCCACAAGTAAATTGACACTTTTTATTTTAACATAAACAAACATTTAATGAATAATATAATTTTTAAAATTTTAGATTGTTGCTTTAGGAGATGGTAGCGGATATCAAACAGTTACTCTTGTTCAAGCTGACTCTGAAACAAACAATTATGTACTCTATGTGGTAAAACAAAGTGACAAAAATGATGAAACTTCAAATATTAGTATGGAGATTTCACAAGATGATCCTGATGATCCAGATGTTAATAATGTGTATGATTTTAATGATGGTGAAGACCCAACACATCAAAAAAAACCTACTATAGTAGTAAGATTTAAAAAAAATATCTTTATTTTTATTATTTCTAATATAAAAGTTAAGGATCGGCTGTGGTCAAGTGGGTAGAAACACACGTTTCAGCGCACGAGTTCTGCAGTTTGATCCCCAGGGTAGCCAACGAGATTTTTCGCATTGCTTGTGTTAGGTCTCTGGTGCAAGCCTGCCAAAAGTGCCCATCCCGCCCATCTTTGGCTTGTCCAAGAACCTTCTTCAATCCCCATAATATGTGAAGGGTGCAATCTCTGAGCTATTAGTGTTTGGGGAATAAGAGGATGTAAAACTGCTGATGATAATTTCTAATACAAAGGTTATTTTAGGATTCAGGTGATGAAGATGATAAATCCAAAATAACCAAAGTAGTACCAAAAAAGTCACAAACTGTAACTCAAGCACATATGTGTAATTATTGTAATTACACGACTGGAAAAAGGTAATACACCATTGATTTTATTGGTATAATTGTGGAAAATAACTAATGTATTTGTTGTTGTAACTAAATTTTTTATTATTTAAAATAATACACATTGTACATACTTTGTGTAACATTCTAATATCTTTCTTTTAGGTATTTATTATCTCGTCATATGAAGTCGCATTCAAAAGAACGTCCTCACAAGTGTACTGTCTGTGAACGTGGCTTCAAAACTCTAACTTCTTTACAAAATCATGTTAACACTCATACTGGAACAAAACCATACCAATGTCGAAGTTGTCCGAGTGCTTTTACTACTTCTGGTTCGTAAAGTTATTAGTTCTTATAAGATCCAATATTTATTTTTATTTAGTTTTGTTAGAAATAATAATTTTTTATTTAAATATTTGAATATTTAATGTATGTATTAAATATTGTAGGAGAATTAGTAAGACATGTTCGATATAAACATACTCATGAAAAACCACACAAATGTACAATATGTGATTATGCTAGTGTAGAACTTAGTAAAATGAGAAATCATATGCGATGTCATACGGGCGAACGACCTTATCAAGTGCTTATATTTTTAAATAATCTTTCAAATTAAATTCGGTTTGTAATAATCTTTTAAAAATTGTTTAGTGTCCTCATTGTACATATGCGAGTCCAGATACATTCAAATTAAAACGTCATTTACGTATACATACTGGTGAAAAGCCATACGAGTGTGACATTTGTTTTTCTAGATTCACACAGTCTAATAGCCTGAAAACACATAGACTAATACACAGTGGTAAATTTTAAATATCACATTATTACATTTTTAATTATATATTCAACACATAATTAAATCATACTTTTAGGGGAAAAGCCAGTGTTCAAGTGTGATCATTGTCCAGCAACTTGTGGCCGAAAAACCGATTTACGTATACATGTACAAAAACTTCATACTTCAGACAAACCTATCAAATGTAAACGATGTGGTGAAGCATTTCCAGATCGTTACCAGTACAAGGTAATAGATATAGAAATAATATCATTAATATATAATTAAATACATGTTTACTTAAGGTACATTGTAAATCGCACGAAGGAGAAAAATGTTATAAATGTGAGTTGTGTCCTTATGCTTCCATGTCTCAACGTCACCTCGAAACTCATATGTTAATACATACTGATGAAAAACCATTCCATTGCAAACTTTGTGATCAGGTAACTTGATATTATTATTATTATTTATTTTTTATTTATTTTTTTATTTTTGTTAGTCTTTTAGACAAAAACAGTTATTACGCCGTCATCACAATTTATATCATAATCCAGCATATATACCACCTCCTCCACATGAAAAAACACATCAGTGTAATTCATGCCAACGATCCTTTAGACATAAAGGAAATTTATTAAGACATATGGAAGTTCATATGCAAGAATCAACTGGGATTGATCGAAATACAGCGATGAAACAAAGACTAGAAGTATGTATTATATTACCTGATTGATGTAGTTAATTTAAACAATTTATCATATTGAAGTAATTTTAAATAAGCATGAATAGTTAATATAACAAATTGAATACAGTATACAGATTCAGCTGATGAAGATGAATCCGAGGAGGACACAAGTATTCCAAAGAATGAAACTGTTGAGGGTGTATCTGTATCTGTAGAAGGCGAAGATGGGCAACAATATGTTGTACTTGAAGTAATTCAACTTGATGGTCAAGATCCAATGGATAATTATACGTCAACAAGTGTGTCAATACAACAAATTGACCAGTCATCTTGTAAGCATATATATATATATATACATACACATTTGATAATTTAATTATGGTAACTTGATAATTTATTGTTTAGCTCCGAGTCAAAAAGACCTTACAATTTTAAAAACAGCGTCTTTATTAGATGTGAAAGAAGAATGCGGCGATGGTGTTGAAAACTGTTTTGGTTTTGATGATGAAGATGAAGAAACTACTAATTCTGGTGGTTAAAAGTACCTTTAATTTAAGCGCCTTCACAATTCCTTTTATTTTATTTATGGATCCAAATTAATATTTTTTAGAGTTAATGTTTTAATCGATATAAATATATTGATCAAATTGCCCCATTATACCATATAATTGATTGCAATTTTAGACTATAACAGTGTGTAAATTTTAAAAAATGTATTCAATTTTAAATCACCCAGGCATATTTTAGTTGATAATATTGTTGTGTAACAAATAATTATCTTTTTTATTTTCAACTAAAATTGTACATTTTGCTGCAAATTATTGTTAAATACTTAAACTAAGTCATTAGCGTATATCAAATTAGTGTGTGTTGTATTCAAATAGTATGGCTAATATAAAAAAAAAAAATGATTTAAATTATTATTTAATAAACATAAAATAAGTAAATGGAAATGTAAAGGTATCAACAAATAGTCAATTCAACATTCTGATTTGTGTTTTAACTATTTTGTAATATATAATATCTTAATCGATTGTGTTTCTATCGTATGTGTGGAAAAAAATATAAATCAAAGAGTAGTAGACTCGTAAAGCATGGTTTAAGAAAATATACCTATTCAAAATGAATTGCAGTTTTTTGAACATTCATTTTTCATAAATCTAAAATCTGTGATCAATCATAATTCGTAAACTACGAATAAGATACCTATATATGAGAGAAGGTAATAATGGTTGTTTAAAATTGAGTTAATTGCATAAGATGTGCATTTTAACTTAATCACCTATGGTAATATTCTTTATTGTAATTATACATTATTTAATTTTAAAGACTGCACTTGTTTATCTTGAATTAAGATTGGTTAATAATAAATTATACATTAAAAACATGAAATGTTTCCCAACTATTTTGTAAATAAATATTTCATACTTGTAGGAGCATACTTATTGAAGTTGTAATTTTAATGTGTGATTGCGTTTTGCCTGCATTTGATTATTGTGTATATTTACATAACTGTATAGTATAACACATTCCCGGTTCACGTTTATAGTACAGTTGCAGAAGTAACGAAGTATACTATCTGAAGTTTATTATTGTGTGCCAGTCATGTCCATCTACTTTTAAGTATGTGCACTTTTTATTCCTAAAATATATTTCGAGTGCTGTTGTTGGTTGTCTGTAACAATTAACAGATGATGAGTTGTAAACATTAATGATAATAATACTCTTGTTTAAGTATTCGATAAAAAAAATATTTCAATTAGTTTTTAATTAATTTAATATTATTGTAATTATTATTAGTTACCTTTATAAGTGCATCCTAGTTTTGATTATGAATAAAGTACAGTACAATATAGCATTAAGGAATACGTGTTTAAATTATTTTACTTTAAGTCTGATTATTTAATAATAAACAGATTATGTTCATATTACACGTCTAAAAATACTTATTACCAAGGCTCGGAACTTTAAGTGCTATAAAGTACTGAAATATGTGCATACGTTTGCTTTAAAAAACATAAAACTATATGATATATATGCAATAAAAATTGGGTTACTATGCAATTTATTATTTGAACTTATATTAATAAATAAAGAACATTTTATCTTTAGAAATTTATTTAATACAATTATCAAGTTGACAAAAGAATTATAAAATAAGAATTTAACAAATTGTATGTATTTTTATATATACCAACATCAGTTTGCAAAGTGAAGTTTTATTATCAGCAGAAAACACATTTTCGTCAAACTCTGAAGTTAAAGATCTAAGGCAACTATGGATAACGATTGTTTATTTTTAGGTAATGTGGTTACTTAATAAAGATACAGTTTTTATTAAAATATGGAATCTTCATTTTTCTAGTTTTTACCCCCAGTTATTTGGGGTTAGCCACCTGTGTCCTAAACTTCCACTTGACACCATCTCTCACATCATCTGCATACAGCAGTTCTCATATTAAATCTTATCGCATCCACCGACTTCTTCTTTGATCTACTTCTTCCTTTAACGTCCACTTCCATAATCGTTCTTACAGCTTCTAAATTGTCTTTTCTCATAATATGATCAAACCACCTAAATCTATAATCTCTCATCTTATTCACGATCAACGTTACTCTTATGCTTCCCCTTACAAATTCATTCCTTATCTTATCTTCCCTTCTCTTGTCACTCCACTTTCATTCATATTCATCTAAACATTCTTATTTCTGCTACACTCATTCACTGCTTTATTTTCTGGTCAACCGACGAACACTGAACCATACAACATAGTTAGTCTCACTACACTCTTATAGAACTTATCTTTCAGCCTTATTGGAATTTTCTTATCGCACAAACCACCGGACGCTTTTCTCCACTTGATTCTCCCATATTTAATTCTATGTTTCACATCCTCATCAAAATTGCCGTTCTTTTGTACAAAGGAAACACCTAAAACTTTCAACCAAATTTACCTTGTTCTCGCTTATTGTCATTACATTCTTCATTTTATCGACTAATATCATACAATGCTTATTCTTCTCCGTATACTTCTTTACAAACTGTCTCACACAAAATAACAGTTCTATCGTCGATTTTCCAGGCATAAAATCAAACTGGTTTTTAGTTATTGACGTCTTACTTCTTATTTTCTTAGTTATAATCTTTTCCCAAATCTTCATACTATGACTCTCAAGCTTTATGCCTCTATAATTTCCACATTCTTGTATTTCCCCCTTGCCTTTAAATATAGATACCACAACACTCTTTCTCCACTCTTTTGACATTTTTCTTTTTACTAGCACTTTATAAAAGTGATCTTTCAATTACCTTCTCCTTACTAAGACCTAACCCTTAACATCTTTCACACTTTCTCTGGCACTTCATCTGGTCTTACAGTTTTTTCTTTTTCATTTTTGTTTTTGGGCTGGATACAACTTTTTATTTTCGTGACTAATTTCGTATAACCGAACTAACTTTTGTAACTTTTATAACTTTTGTTGTTTTACACCTTTATAAAATATCAGTCATTTTAGTTACCCTAAAATAAGTTTAAAACACAAGTACACTAATTTACTACAGTTTACTATAAAAATCAAAATTTTTAAAAAGTATTTATGAATAATAAAAAAAAACATTATTATAATTTTCAAACTTGAAAATATCATCGAAATCAATTTTTGATGCAAGATTGTTTTCAATTGATAAAAGTGCAAGGAATTAAGTCGTTATTGGCCGGTGGAAGCCCTCTGCCAAGTCTTAAGCCAATTGCCTAATTTACTAAAAGCTCTTTCTGCTTCAGAGACGGCCATTGGTAGTGTACAAAATATTCTTAAAGCAACAGAAGTATTTATAAAAATCGTTTCTAATTTCTTTGCATAAATTTCGTTCAGTAGTTTTAGATTAGTAGCCAATTACACCCAGTTTATATATTCTGCATTGTAAATATCTGAACCACCTCTGAATCCTGCCAAAATACTCCTGCCACCTTTGTCTGGCGCAAAGCTGCTTCATTTATTTTCAAAACCTAAGACTTCCCCCGAACAGTGTAATAGCCAAAGTCGCCACCGATGGAAAAGCTATGCTAAAAACTTTTGATTTTGCCAATTTCGTTCAATTCAAAAAACCATTTTAGAACACACAATTGAATTCTTCACATACAGAGAATCTGCAGATTGTCCCTTAAAAGTCGTATTAAGAGGCATTCCTATCGACATCTTCACTGATGAAGTCAAATATGAACTGGAGTAACTAAACTTCGATGTTCAACTCATCAAACACTTCGATACACCCGCCAAACCAATGACCTTATGACATTGAGCATGAGTATTTCTCACCGGCATCCACGCTAAAGAAATTTCCGACATAAACGAACTATATCTTAAAGTATCAGTCGAAGCATTTAAGAAATCCGGTCTCAGCCAATGTTACTCCTACCAAAGATTCGGCTATGGTTCTGGCAACTGTAACCATCTCCCTCGCTGCATGAAATACGCTGGAGAACACCTGGCCAAAGAATGCTCCAAAACACGTCCATTACCCCAGCCCCCCAAATTAAAAATTGTAAATTTTTTTTATGCAAATATTTAGTACGTAATTTGTATGAATTTGTATGACTATTTTCAGAATTTGTACGGAACTCGATCGTTGAGAAAAAGTGGTTTTTTATATGAGGGGCTGGGGCAACGTTACCCCAGCCCCCTCACCTTTCAAACGCACATTTTATATTTTTCAAATATGCAAATAATTAGTACGTTATTCGTATGAATTTGTACCACTTGTTCTGAAAGTCATACACCACTCCACCCCCCTCGAAAATTTGATTTTTAATATTGACCGCTTATAATTTTGGATCTTTTTAATGTTAATAATTAGTAAGAAATTTGTATGAATTGTACGAATATTTGTACATAAATTTTTCTTTGAAAAACGGATAATTTTGTCTTCCCTACTATTTTAAACTTCTTGATTAATTACATATTCTTGGCTTCTCTTCTCCTTTATTTTCTTAATCCCCTAAATATTGTAAATTGTATATGTAATATGATTTTATACTAGTACTTTTAATTAGTGTGTAATTTACTTGTATTTTTACTTCTTCAAAAATACTTTGACTAAATTCGTATAAATCGCTCTTTAACTATAGTACAACCTTAGGCTTAGCCCCCTCAAAAATGGTTTGAAAACGTATTATAATATTATGACAAATTCTTTTCAATGGCAATTATGTATATTGTTTTAGTGACTTAGCCCCTCCCCCCCAATAATTTAACTCAACTTCCGCTAATGGTTGATAAATGAATTTCAAAGGTATAATGTAGAAAAGCTTGATCGCATTCAGGTGGACGATTTGCTGATGTGAAATAATAATTTTATAATAAAATTCTATTTGGTAATCTTTCGTTATTCTAACATCTATTTGATTAATATTTATTAAAGTTACGAAAACAGAAATAGGAAATAAATAAATTACGAAGAAAAAGAATATGTGAAATAGAAATAAAAATAAAAATTTTAAATTTGTACATATATATAAATAATATATATGTATATACTTGAATATACAATCAAGGCAAAGAGTATTATTTATATTACAGAAAAATATGAGAGTTGTATTAATATATTTATTTACTGCCGGTTTCGACAAAAATTCATCAACAGGTGTTAGCAAAAATAAAAATACAATATATTTTTGTTTGTTTGTTTAATTTCGCATAATTCCTGATGACTTTTTATCGAAACTGGTAGTAAATTAACATACTTAATACAATTTCTATACTTTTTTTTACTTTGCACAATATTTTTTGGTGTGATTGTTTATTATAGTATAAATATATAGATATATATAATTTAAGTTGGTTTTTATTTATATAGGTAGGTGTGATTTTTTTCAAAATATTTTATACTTTACCTCTATCTGGTTTATTATCATAAGAAAGTAAATTATGTTAAATTTAATGATTATAATTCACTTCCTTCCCATGCTTCAATAGAATTGAAATATGGCAAAATAGGGTAGTTATATAGTTTTTTTAATTTAATTAAAAAACTGTAGCATTTAGCACACAAATTAATATAACGTTAATATTAGGTATTAATCTCTGGTAATTATGTCTTTAAAAAACGTTATAACAAAATTTCTTGAATATCTATTATTTTTCAAGAAAAATAATAAAATGTAAAATATTTAATTTATAAAAATATTTATATAAAAATGGTTATTTAAAAATAGTAGTTAGTAATTTCTATAAAAAATGCATATTATATTTCTGATGTTTACCTATGTGAAAAAATATTTACTTATCTGTTGATTAAAACACGTATTAAAAATTATCTTAAAAAATTCTATATTCTATTACAATTGAATTGTATTCAATTATATTCAACTATATTCAACTGTATCTGCGGGATCAGGACTGCTCCGGCCTATCTGGGTATTGCCTGGGTAGATCGGGCCATGCAAGGACCCAAGCAAACAGCGGATGTCCGTAGTTGTCAGATAACGGAAAGACCCTGTCGCGAGGTTAAGTCTCGTACTCATGAAGTAAAATTTCTCATTTTTTCGTCCAGCAGGGTGTATAACTATGAATATGTCTCCTAGAAATTTATTTTTTGTCCACAAATTTAAATAAGCTTTACGAATCTGATATAGTTTATCGTCTCTGGTTTTATTCGGTTTATATTTTGCTCAACATATTTTGTAAAATCCTGCCAATTCGTTTTGCGTAAATTCCATCTTTGCATAGGTGGTTTGTCAATCCTTTGTATTATGATTTCAACAGATACGATTACAGGGCAGTGTTGACTTCTCAGAAATTTGTTTTCTATCACTCGGTCTATACTAAGAGGTAGACCGTGTTGATCCTCAGACATGAAACATAAATCCGGGGAAGTTTTCGTGCCCCACCTCCCAGATTCATAGGTATCCCCCTGTTTACCGTCGTTTATCAACTTAAATCGATTTATGCTAGCCTAGTTTGAGAGTAATTCTCCATCTTAATTTTCGGCCGCGTATCCCCATTCCGTACTGTGTGAATTAAAGTTTCCAATTTAAATTGAGGGATGTTGGCACACTGGGAGTACGGGTGGTGTCCAATTACATGATGGAGGTCAGTATGCGTTGTATATGGACAGTTTACCAATACGGATACCACGCGCATGTTCGTTGCCTTTGATATTTACAGCGTCAAATGAGGTTAATCTGTTCTGGTTGATGTAAGTTACTAATTCATGTTTCTTGTGTCCAATGTAGTTCATTATATGGAAACTGTCTATTTTCAATCGGTTTGTTTTTCCTTCCGGGACGTGGATCTCTTGAATGGCTAATACATCTGCGTCAATGAAAAGCTTACAAATTATGCCGGCTTTAGATCTAGTTAGGCTTTCTACATTGATTTTTGCTATTTTTATGTTATTTCCTTTATTTAACCTATTTATACAGGGTCCGCCACGGAAAAAACATAGTTTTTAAATAAGTATAACTCAAAGAGTATTAGGTTTAAATTAACTTTATTGGTACCAAAATGAAGCTTATTACATGACAAATTAATTTAAAAAAATATATATATCATGTTCGGAAAATTACGTCACTAAGATGTTTACCGTTTTGGACCGAAAAAAGCAAAAGACTGCGCTGTATGTGGTCTCCCTCAAGTAATTTTTGACACACTTGAATTTTGTACGGATGAAATAGCAGGTCTTTTTCAATATTCGGCGAACAGTGGTTTCCGATAGGCCAAGAGTTGCTGCTCGCAAACGTATAGACCGACTTGGGCTTTGGGTAGCAGACATTCTGACTTTGTCAGTGGTTCTCAGATGTACAAACACTACGTTCAGGTTCTGGTTTTTTTTTTTAACCCGACCCAGTATTATTATACGCAGTTACCCACCTCAAAATTGTATTGTGATTGGGAACATCACGCGGACCGATGTTAAAATGGTTTCGAAAGTCACGCTGTGTTTGTGTTACACTTTGGCCGTTTTCGAAATAACGCCTTACATCGAACGTACGATGTGCTACGTCCGATTATGCTACAATACAGGTTTTAAAACTATGTGTTTTCTGTGGCAGACCCTGTAGTATTACATAGTGTATTATTGTATTGTTGTTTTTGGATTTTGAATTGATTTTTGTATTTTTTTTGTATTTTTTTTTTCAGATCTCATGAAGAACATGATTATCCGAGGGGTAGCCCAGAGAAGGGCTGTTTACACCAATAAGGCCGGGAGGTCTTTCGATGTTCTGGTTTATGCTATCTGGTATGTGTATTATCATACTGAACATATCTTAAGACGTTGTTGCTAAGATTATCAAAATATAACAACACTAATAGACAGGGGGGACAACGAGAAGGTACAGCACACACCCCCCTGCAACACTATAAACTATGACGTAAGAGTATAAGGGGGGTTTACAGCTTGTCATTTCATATCTCATATATTGAATACGCAGGTAATTATGTGGTAAGTACTAGGATAATACTACTATAGAATAATTTCTTGGAAGAAAAAGTAATCTAGTGAAGCCATGATAAAAAAAAATGTTTTCTTGCGTAAAATCTGGTTCGAAATTGGCTCGATTCGTAAATAGATCAATTTGAAAAAGATCGATTCAGATCATCACTACCGTCAGTGCCAGAGTTAGATATGTGGAGGCCCTGGGCCTATCTTTAATGGTAGCCCAATTTTTCAATTACATATATCTAATATTAGTACACTATGATTTGTATAAAATATCTATTATATTATAATTTACTGCAAAATAATATTTTATTCAAAAGTAAGTTTGAAAAAATGTAATTATGTTGAACAATAAACTAAAAATATAAAAAAATATGCTCCAATTATATTAAATAATATTTAATTTATTTTAAAATTACAGTGAATATATAACATATACTGTACTGTACTTAAATAATGTAAATTATTATAATTATATTGTTACTATTCTAGATTTCATCATCATAGAGTTTTTAACTATAAGGTTTGACTCCAATATTGTGATTTTAATCTGTATTAAAAATGATAATTTTTGTTGTAATGTATTTTTTAATGTAAAAAAAAATCTTATTATGTGGAGGCCTCCGTTTTTATATTTTTAATAAAATTTATTATTTTGTTCAAAATTCGGCCCCGGCTACTGTGTACACTGAGCAACAGAACGAGAGGTGGGACGATTGTGATCATAAAAGACTTTATTAAATACAATGAGCTACAGAAATAATCCGAAAAAGACATTACATATGGTTTATAATTTAATAATATTCTGTTTAAATTCAATAACTGTTGGCCACATCTTATCAAAATGTTTAAAGTACAAACATGAAATAAAAGATTTTTGCGTAAAATAATGATTTTTTTTTTATTCAAATGCATTGCACGAAAAATGTTGGTATTTCAGTAAATGGGAAGTGAAAGAAGGAAAACGATCTTCTTCCTCTAGGTTTGTTACTGATCTTTGAAAATTGATAGTAATTATATACAGAGTTTCTAATTTCAAGTCAATTTTACACTTCAAGACATACGATTCCATTTAGTGGCTTTTACGAAATTGCAGAATTCATTATATTTTGTATAAAACCAGACAAACGATTATGACGAATGTCATATAGCTATCGATCGGAAAGGGGTTGCCTTGAACTCTAATGGAGTGACTGTATACCAGGGACTCGAGATAATAGTTTGTCACTGGAGGTTGCATAATAATTGCACAAGCGCGCGTGATTTTTATTCTATTGTCACCGTTGTATGAATATCGTATTGTGAAACTAATATTATTTTCGAATGTTATTTATACAGTTGTATATAATTTGCAAGTATTTGCGCGGAAATTGCTAGCTGAACTTCTAATAACAAAGTTCGCATAAACATTACATTTTTTCAATTTTTTTTTTAGCGTGATCGACGTCTTGTGATAATAGAAAACAAAAATGAAAAAAGATTTTTAAAATGCGCTCTATTTTTTCTTATAGATTCTTATCTGCACACCCAAATCCTCTGGAGTACAATGTAACATGCCTAATATAATTACAAAAATAATACTACACGAAAACATTTTCATCTAATATAATAGTATAATTATTAAGTGCACTCTATTATTATACTTGGAAATTTAGTTATTTCCGATATTTTCCAATAATTTTAAATTAGTAATTAAACATCATATTAATACATGTATTTCTTTTGTACTTTTTAGGTATTCAGTATTCGAAGGACAAAGATCGAATTCAACATAATGAGGTTTGTCAAACTATTTTTATTATTTTAACGTCATTTGGTGTTTTAAAAGTAAAATTAAAACTACATTACTATTAATGTATAAAATTATCTATGAAGCCAAATTTATTATTGGCCCAACATCTGTCTCGGTAGCGCAGTAGGCAGGTCTCATAATCTTAAGGTCGTGAGTTCGATCTCCATCCAGGTCATTAAAATTATTTAATTTTGTCGTTATTTTTGTGGCTAAAAAGATAGAATATTTATTATCTTAAATTATTAATTAATGTATAAAGTAATTAATAGTGGTGTGTGTGGTACCTTAAACATATATGCTAACTATTAGATACACAATGATTTAGGTGAGGATAATTTATTGTTATATGGAATTTAGTTGCATAGTTAAATATATTTTAGTGTGTAATTGGAGGTATAATTTTTGACTTGATATTTCGTAGGTGATATTAGATATCATTGATTGTATCTGATAATATAATTATGTTTATTACATTCACATTATTACGACCGAATTAAAATTTGCACCTTATCGTTTGTTATTATCGAGAACAAAATGTATTGGAAGTTTATCTTGTTCGAGTATAGCAGATATTATATAGGTACCTATTTAATACTCGAGCGAAAATTTCAAATGAAATAAATAATTTAAACGACAAACAACTATTTTTAAAAAATACGTAAAAAAATTTGTTGAGTTATTGAATTTTCCGGTCGATTTATGTTGAAGGTTTGCAAATGAAAATCGTGCAATATGGTGGCCGTAACGTAGAGAACCCTGAAGAGACTTCTGGACAGTAGATATTCATTTTTAAAAAATATCGGTTGTCTGCATGTCCGGTGACGTAAAATGTGTTTTTATTGTGTGCGTTAATCGCGGTCGATGTTATGTTTCAAACGTTGAGGTAGGTTATGAATAAGTGTGATTTAAAATATTCGACGTAACGTACCAGGGTCTCTGCAGCTTAGGTATATACCAATTTGTGCGGTTGTTTCATCAAAGCGACCGAGTGCGTGCATTTTGTTAATCGTATTTGTTGTCTCCGTGAGGAAGGGTTACACAAATCAGGAAAGTAGATGGAAAATAAAGAGACGGTAAAAAACAGAAAATATAAATATCGGTAAATAATAACGAGGAACAACATTTACGGGAAAATATAAAACAAGAACGTATATACTTCACGGGAAAGTATTTATGTAGGAATTTAAAATTCAGGAAAATATAACACGAGAACATAAAACAAAGAAAAATATTACATAGGAACGTAATATTCGGAGAAATATTATGTAGGAAATAACACGTGTTATTGGGTCCCAATTTTTTATCGTTAGATGACGATAACAAACGCAATAATAATTTCGTAATTAATTTTAGCGTTGGACCGCGTCCGAATGTATCAAAATTAAACATAGCTATTTAAATGGGTGTTCTTTAAGCAAATATATAAATACTATTTAATTAATCAATATGTATATAATACATAATTAATATCTATAAGCTATTTAGTCAATTGTTGCTTTTTTAAGACATAGAAACACGCATTTGAATCGTTTTGTGTGTAAACGAATTAAATTGCATCACGAATCGTCTATAATTTACTTCCTAAAAAAATGTTTTTCTCCAGCTGAGATGTTAAACATACAAATATTAATAAATTATTTAAAATAAAATAAAATTGTTTTACATATTTACGTATTTGATTGGATACGGTCTTTGTATTTTTCAAATATATTTAAAAATTTTCGTTATTAATATTTATATCTCATTCTAAAATTAAAATAAAATAATAATAATAATAAAAATGCCGACGAGTGAACAAAGATAATGTGCATGTTTATAAATGTGGTAAAAGTGATTAAACTCTAAACTAAATTCGTATTTGAAGAGTAAGAATATTTTGAGGGCTTCTCATATTTTCTTTCTTTTTTTTAAGTAAAATATTATCTCGCAAAGAAGTTACAAAGGTGTTTAATGATATTGATTTGTTTAAATGCTTTAACTTCTCTGTTAGACGATATTTTTTGTCGATTTTTATAATCCATCAGACCAATAATAACATCGAATTGCAAGTGAAATGTTATACGATGAAAAATATTATTAAAGCTAAATTATCATTGGGCCAGCATCAAGAAAAACTTGTCTTCATATAACCTTCTCATTTATCCTTCCAATTCAAATGTAAAAGTATCTTTTGCTATCACAATAAAGTAATGATGTTACAAACCCAGACTTTTTATTTGAACTCGAACCGAACTGAACTATTCAATTTAAATATCGAACTTGAACCCGAAATTTATAAAAAGTTCAAAGGGCTTAAATTAATTTAAAACATCTAAGTACTTGTTAGATTTAAAAGTTGGTTAACCTAAATAATTAATTATTAATTCATAAAATAAATAATATGGGTATTTAGTGTTTAAAATCAAATTTTTTTGATTTTTAATAATGGATTGGGTACAGGAGGTAAATTCGGTACAAATTTTATTTTTCTTGGTTCGATATTCATATCAAACTATTTTGTATTTAGTTCAGTTTGAATATTTCCAATTACGAGTTCGATTTTCAAACTAAACTGATTAATCATTCTACGTTCGGTTTGGTTCAAAAATCAAACATTTCGTAAAATCACTACAATAAATACATTATCTTCAAATTTGTAGAAACAGATTTGTGTTCAGATAATTTTTCACGCGGGAATTGCAATTATATTTATACTTATCGAGAATCGAAAATTTATACTCTTACCTAACAAAAAATGTATATTTGTTTACTCAGTAATGTATGACTTAAAAGTGGTTTTTTGATATACATCTAATTTCTAAGATAAAATTATAAAAATTATTTTTTAAAAATATATATATTATCACATTATTTTGTATATATTTTTATTTTTACACTCATATAGCTCGAATGAAGCTGATTAGTGCAGTTAGTATTTATTATATAGTTAAATGAATGAGTTTCACTATCAAAATTTCATACATATGGTATATTTTATAATTTGTATATAGGATTTAATTTATAAAAATATATGTTAACGTGGCATATTCGTCATATTTTTTACTGTGAATATTAGTTACTAGTAAAGTATAACATATTTAAATATTTTGATACGAGAACGTGAAAGTTAGTAATGTAAAATCATTTAGGCTGTATTATCGTTAAAAGACTCTTGCACACCGTTTAACCAACAATCATATGTAGGTCGTTACTATACTGAAATAAACGAGTTTAATCATATTTAGTATTACAAATTTCGTAAATTGAAATTATTTAACGAGGTTGAAATTGCATGACAAGTCATATGATCAATATGGGTTTTTTCGCTATTTGTTATTGTCATTGGATTAATGTGATATTTATATATGCATATGTAATTTCGATAGGTATAAAACGTGTAAGAATATAGTTTCTTTAGTTGCGCTGTAAATAATTATAGGAAAAATATAAATCGATAAATTAAAATTATTGATATTTATATAAAAGATTGACGTTTTAATGTTTAATTTCATTAACAATTTCTTTTTATATTTTAAATTAAAACTTCATAGTCATTCAAATCCATTCATAAAGTATCTCTGTTTTCTCACTCTCTCAGATAACCTTTCTTGTCACCTGAAAATATCGTGGTGCAGAAGTCTTGCCCACTTGCTTATAGTGAGTTCAAATACTATTACAAAAAAAAGTCAGTTTGAGTAATGGTTGGCTTCTATTTAAGCCACTCGTCATTTTATTTTTGTTTGTTTTATTTTCATTTATATTTTATTACAATTACTTATTTTGATAACAGTATAGATTGTGATTTATTTCCTAATAAATAGAAATATATATATATATTGTATAATCATTAGCGTATTAAATGCTTGTAGGATACGGTTCTGTAGAACGAGAACTAATATCAAAACTTTTTGAATAACCTTCAAATTAGTTTCGTAAAAACTATTGAAACCAGATAATTGTATTACAGTTAAATTCGTGTATTATAATGATATTGACAGAGTATTAAATACGTGTTTTTAAAATGAGAAATACTTCTAACTAACATTTATTAAGACATTAAGTAGGTAATTATTTTTTAAATTTATTTTAACATTTTTCACATTTAATATCGATATTGTTGTAATATTATGCATAATATTATAGTATTGAATAATAAAATATATAATAATCTCTTAATAGCTTATTGTTTTTTCCCTTATATTTAAGAAAGTAATTTTATATAGTAAAGTGTATATCTATCAAATTTTATGTATTAAAATATTACGATGACTGCAGTTATTGAATGTTGGTAAAATATTTAAATATAACATTATTATGTACTTAAACTATATAGGTGAGGTATACATTGGTTAATTTTTTTAATTTTATATGAAAATTTAATAAGATATATGTCTGTTGCGCAAATTGTAAAACGTATAGGAAAATTAAGTAGTATCAATGTTGTAAATACCCTTTGCGGTTTTTAGTTTAATATACATAATAATTAATAAGGCAATAGTCTGAAGCAACTTATAATAATAATAACTATACTTTAGCAAAAAAATTTTTCAGAAAATTTTTCAGATTTAACGGAGTTTAGACGGGAAAAATTTGGGTTATATTATTATTATTATTATTATTATACATTATGTGTTTGGTATTACTGTAAGTATTTCGCAGCAGAAAAGTTCGTATGTGTAGTATATTATGTGTGTTGGTCAATGTTGATTACAATATTTTTTGTCCGGGACGCAATCGCGTTTACTGATCTGCAACGTAGGTTACATCCTGTTTTGATATGTACTCGTATATTTGATGTTGTTTATTTGACGTATTTAAATTAAAATCTGAGAAAAACTGTATTAGAGTAGTTCGGTGGTTAGTAATGTGTTGTCGAGATATGAGAGATATTTAAGTATGTAGGAACAACATCTGAAATAGCATTAGATGTAAAAGCATTTTTTTCCCTAATTGGTCCAATAATTGGATAATTCTTAATTGGAGATCAACAAATATTGTATGAGATCATAGAAAAATGAGATTTAACCATTTTCTATCTTCACACAAAAAAATTAAGTTTATATTTTAGAATACATAGTAATCAACTAATAAACATCAACAAAATACTAAATTTAATTTAATGTAAATCTTTTGTTGGTATTTAAATATCGAATAGGTTAAATGAAAATAAGTGCATACAAGTGTGAAACTCGAATACCCGGCTAGTGCGACTATCTGTGATTTAATAATATCCTTACCAGGCGCGTAGTCTGGAATTTTTTTTAAGGGAGGGTTTTTTGATACATTCAAATAAAAAGTATTATCACAAGAAATAATATAAGGTAGAAATAAGGTAGACTGTAGATACAAGATAATAAATTGCAGTTATCGAATACCTAATAATACGTGTATACGTGATAATGAGTATGAACTATGTACTAATACGTATTGTAGGTATGTATCTAGCATATATTTTTGTCATTAACATTACTAAGAGAACGTGTTTCAACACGTAAAATAGCTTGAATACGTCACTGTTCCATACATGTTTTTGATATAATTATGATATTTATAAATAACACAAATTATGATCATATGTATAAGGAATTATCAAAAAAATATTTGATAATGTGACATAATTTTTGTCAACAATAGAGCCCAGGAAGTCTTTCTAGTACTGTACCGTTACAGTGTACTGATACAGTAAATATATAAAATATTATTCAAATTAAAAAAATAAAAAACTTTCAAAAAACTCAAATTCAAATTTTCTGCATGTTGAGTCAGCAGTTTTAGTAGTAAAATCATATTATTTATTTGTACTACATTATATGTGTTATGTACCATAAAGTTTTAAATCTCCATCTTCAATTCGTTTTGAAGGACGATTTCAAGATTAATATTTGTCTTACAATCTAATATATTACTTTTGTGAAATTTTTTATTTAAAAAGTACCTCATATAGTTTTATAATATGTGCTATACTTCAATTTAATTTTTGTGTATAGTTAATAGAAAATTAAATATTTATTAAAAATAGCAAGAAGTCTTCATAGAAATAAAACTTTTCAATGTAGTAAAATAAAACACAACAAATTGTACTCGATAAAACTTTGATAAATTCTTATGAATTATATTTTTATTTTATTATACATAGATCTATTTGTTTTAAACACATTTCCTGGAGTAATATAACCCTATGTATGTAAGTATGCAGATAAAATTATTCGATAATAATATTTGTTGTATTTATATGGTTTTACCTATACGTATCAATTTTTTTAAATAATCTAAAAACGTTTAGTCTTTGAGTCTTTGTTTGGTTTTTCAGTGACATTATAACTACTATATCGGCTTGGTTTTAAAATGAAATGATGCATTCATAATATTCTAAAAAAAATAAATAATACGATTTAAAAGTTTAAAATCTTTTAACAAATTCCTATAGAGTTACATTATTATTCATTGTCAGACTCGTGGGTTTAAATATATATATATATATATTAAAGTATTTGTAAAATATATATTCAAATTAATAGAAAAAGTAGTATTCATCAAGTGCTTATTTAGACTAATATACGAGTACACCAACAAACATTTCAAATATTAGGAAAAACAATTTTTAGTTGATATGATCTTTAATTTGTGAACGCTGGTAACCAAATAATTATTTTATAATAAAAATATTTAAAATATACAGTACTCGCAGACTATAGAATAGTATTCCGGACAATGAATACTCGGATTATAGTTACTATACACTAGTTTGTCAATCTATACAAATAGTCGATCGAAAATTGTGTTTAAATATTATTATCTGACCAATAATATTATATACTGATGTTAAAATTCTATAGAGGAATATTAATTAGAATTCGTATTGCCGTGAAGTATAGAATTGTAATCAATCGAAAACGTTACTATAACACGCATAGTGATTGTTGTATAGATTTGAGTTTAATTACGCGATTAATAACATTCTTGATTAATTCTTCAATGACGCGTGCGTAATACGTATAAAAAAGTATTGTATTGTAAAAAAATATGTGTTAGTTATATAAATTATGTGTCAGAATGAAAATCAATGTTAAAAAAATGTTTGTTAATATCCAAAACTACTGAATGAGATGTGTTTATACATAATAGTACTAATTGAATAGATAAAAAAAATATTTAATTTATTATTCATATATTACAGTATTAAAATATAAAATACTGTCTCGTTAAGTGATACTTTTATTTAATTCGTTTATTGTAAACGATATATAATATACTGCCTATATAGATTATAATATTATCAATTCTTAGGTTTTAAACTTTGCATAACATACAATTATATTTATACATTTAGTATTTACAATTTTTCTATTTACTGAATTAAACGCGAATCATGACTAATACTTTTGTAATACATTCGTAAAATAAACGTTTCATAATTAGTTAAGTCATCGGAGTTTTAAATCAGGTACTTATTTATAATAACATATAGTCATCGCGTTTGTATTATACATTAATAATTATTTGTGCTTATAATGACGGATACATATTTTTATTCTTACTGGGATATGTTTGGTTGCAAAACGAAAAGGATTACATAAGTCACTATATGCATTTTTAATAATATTTATAATTTTCGTTATTATTTTATCCATATTTTGATATACGTGTTCTTTTGAAAATATATATGTCATAATTAATATTTTATAATGCATAAAACGATTGGGAATTTTCATAATCTTTCAACAAATTAAAATTAAGAGAAATAGTAAATACAAAGAAAAAAGTATTCATTATTGTTTATATTCCAATATTATGATAATATATTTTGTATTTATGTATGCAAAAAGCATTTTCAGTGCATACTAAGTATGATAAATGTTTTAAATATTTAAAAAAATTCATCATATACATAATTAGATGTAATTAGTAAGACAATGCACTTAAATTTTAGTTTATAACTTTGTATAGTATATAACTTCATGAATCCTACGTTTCCACATTGGACATGAATTTCAGTTTTCAGCATAACACGAAAACAAATTAATAACCGTTGATTCATAACGAATAAAAAGATGTTATGAAGAATCCAATATCCAATGTCTTTAAAGACTGTATTTTGAAATGAAATCATTACTAATGCTTTTGGATTTAAATAAAATCAATTTGATTATCTTATAATTTTTATTATAAAATAATAAAATATATGTAAAATAATTTGACAAGAATATTCGTACAAGAATCCAATACAGTGATAAAGAACAGTATTTATTTTGCACTTTTTATAAAAATTTCACGAGAGAGAAGAAAACGTGAACGCCTAGTTAGTTCGTCTTCGGACCTTGGTTAGTATGTTCAATTTTCGGGATACACTCAAGGTTGATTGGAAACAACAACGACAACAACAACGAGACCAACGACAACGACAACAACAGCGATGACGGGAAAAAAAACACGCGACCAACGACGAAATGATTATATTATTTTATTACGTTATGTCCAGTGAATAACAACATTGCAGAGTAATATAATTATAATGTATTCCGTGCGACGGAGTAACAGGCAGTAAAGAGTAGTAGTATTAGTAGTAGCAGTAACAGTAATAACGGTGGCATTGAAAGTAAAAGTAAAGTAAAGTAAAAAAAAATAATAATAATAATAATAATAGTTAATAGTAATAAATAATGATAATAAAAAAAAAATAAATAAAATAAACACGCGACGAGTGTGAAATATCGTATATAACGTAATACGTCGTAGTCGTTGCGGGACTACTCTTCGTTTCAACCGAAGCCGTGGTGACGCGAGGCATGTTGCGCTAGTCCCCTGTACCGACCACGTCGCCCTTTCCCCGGACGACCGGCGCCGAGGCTGTTGACCCACTTAACCGATGCGGGAATCGAACGCGCGGTATCTGATCCGTTCTGACGGACCAGTCCTCGCGAGTCACCGGAACGAACGGCACACGGACGGACACGGATACTGTGACGGTGTAGTGGCGGGGAACGCATTTTCCCGACGTAATTATTTTCTTATTGGAAACAAAAAAATGACGACTCGATGGCGCATGGCAACAGGTAATTTTCTCGGTTTCGTACGCCTTACGTAGATCGCGTTGTCGAATCTAAACTTCGCCTACTTATGATTTTTATTTATCCGCGAAAGGCCAACGTGCTAAGACTGTAAATCATTCATGAGTAAAATACCGTACATACATACACACAGGGTGTATCTGAAATGAGTTTCAATCGTTAGTTGGTTATATTCTATTGGACGAGAATATGGGGAAACTTTTTTCCGTTTTTCTTTATCTCCGAGATTTTGAACTTAACATATTTACTCGTTAAATAATATTCTGAACCAAAAATAACCCATACCACGTGATTCTTTGAAAAATTCTACCCTGAAATGAGATGTTACATTCTTTTTCACAAAAATAATGCCTATTTGTTTATTTAAACAATAAATTTTTTTGAATCAATTTTTTTTGTTGACATTTTGATAAAAAATGATGTGATCTCTCATTTTAAAGTAGAATTTTGCAAGAAATCACGTGGTATGGGTTATTTTTAGTTTAGAATATTATTAAACGAGTAAATAGGTAAAGTCTTTAATATTGTAGATAAAGAAAAACGAAAAAAAGTTGCCCCATTTTTTCACCCTTCAGAATATAACCAATTAACGAGTGAAACTCATTTATATACCTTGTCTATATATATAAATATATATTTATATACCTTGTATATATATAAATAAGAGTGGGTAAGAATGGCCAAACCAGAAAACGTCGAAAACATCGGAAATTGCACGTATAAATAAAGACCAATAGCGAATATGTTTATAGTTACGCATTGGGATAATGATTGTAGTGTTATGGGTAAGTCAAATCAGTTTATGCAATTTTGTTTATTTGGATCCTCGTCGCAGTCACGGGAAATATTTTTAAATGATAGAACATCGATTAATCATTTTAAAAGTATAAAGATATACTTTATTATATATTTAAAGGTATACCGATGTTTAGTGTGTTGGAAAAACAATTATAGCATAATATAAAGAAAATAATACTGATCTTATAGTTATTTTAAATTATAAAATTAACTAATATCATAATATGTAATTGAGTTAATAAAATGTAATATGTAAGTATTGAGATTTTAAAAAAAATAACTTTTGTGTTTTTATTTTTGGATGCTTCAGGCATCTCTCCTCTTTCACTTTCTCAGAAAATTCCCCTCGCTGCTTGAAAAGATCGTTTTGCAAAGATCTTCTCTATTTGCCATAGTACCCATAAATACTATTAATCATAAAAAAAAAGGGAAGCCGGTAATGATTGGCTTCTAATCAAGTTATTTTTGTAATTTTGTTTTTGTTTTATTTTCATTTTATATTTTATTGCTAATTACGTTAACCGTACAGATTGTAAGTTATTTAATTTTCCTAATAACAAAAAATTATATTATGAAATAATAATTGCTTAATTTTTTTTAGATATATGCCATAATATTATCTAATTTACCGTTCTATCGACTATATTTATTATAGGGATAATAATATACTATGTAATTTTTATTGTGCGAAGAGGGAGGGGGGGGTAAAAATATTTGAGGGTATTGATTCCTATGACACCGGGCTGGAATATTGTATGAACTCTTGATAATAACATTTTCCAGTCGTAACGTTTCTATTATACGTAAATGCGGTCATCGTGGTGTCTTCCTTGGCGGCCTCCTCGGGACCAGGACGGATCGACAACGTGACCGACGTGATCAGGGTGGTCCAGTTCAGTAACAGTTTGGTGCCTCCATTATTCAACGTCAGTTTTCCAATTTTTTTTTTCTTTTTTCCAAAAAGAAATTTTTGATGATTTTATACAATACTTAAATTGGACACAGTTCAATTAAATACAACATAGGTGATACATAAATAAAAAAAACAAAAATGTTTATTTAGATTTTGAGTGGAGTGAAGAATGTTTTGGTTTTCTAATGACGTGTTTCTTTTTTCATTTTGTTTCGGAACACTGTTTCGTATAGAAGAAGTACTTGGATGATCTTGACATGCGTATCGCTCGGTTGCAAAATGTATCTATAGTTAATTTCTTATTTAATATGTATTTTGATTTTTCCAGCAATTTTTTGAAGCGTTATTCAAAACAACATAAAAATTGCAAAAAAAACTGGTAAAATTGTTAACATGTTCATTTTAAACATGGAAAGTTTTGTATTTTTTAAGAGCTATAAATGTAATACAAGATTAGACATATTAAAATGTTACAAATATTTATCATATTATTAATAATAAAGTACTATTGTTGCTTAGAATCGTATTTTGAATACAATAATTTATCATTAATTTTAAATTCAAAATAATAATAAAACCCTAAAATTTATGTCTCATTTGAGCTGACATTTACAGCATCCGCGATACTGCTACCTTTTTTTCTTTTTAAATTCCTTTAAAAAATATTTTTCAACCAAGAACTTTCAAATTGACGTGCATGCTATATACTATATACTAAGAATATAATATATATGTATTATGAATATATTATAGTATTATTCACGAGGTCGTGAAAATCTGGTTCTGGCACCATTTGGGGTGGCTACCAACGTGGCTATGATGTTAGAAGGCCTACATGGTCGAGCAGCCGAAGAAGGTTACAATGTTGTTCAGACTACAGGCTAAGGAGGCGCGCCAACAGCTGAGAAGAGGTTTCAAAATGATTTTCGATACGTTTGAAGTAAGCTTTTTACATAAAATAATTCGTGTGTATCCGGTTAAAATGGTGAAATAATAAATAGTTAAAAATAAAAATAAAATCGAAAGTATTAATAATGAACGTAAATCCTTACTTATAAATATATGTTCCTATCAAAATTTTACTTTTCACATTTTTACAAAACTAAAATAATATTGTACTATTTCGTTTAATTAAAATATTTCAAGAAGAAGAAAATATTGGATGTAGGATATGAAAATTGGCAACGAACTCAAATTTTAAGTTGTAGGTTGTACCTAATTCAAACATGCAAGTAATTGGTATTGTTACATAAAAAAATTATGTCTTGCAATTCGCCTATCGGGATAAATCTTTGGCCTACTAGTAAAGTCTATGACAATACAGTAATAACGTAAATCATTGATCTAAGTTTGTATCTATAAGTATTTCATAATCTATAGATTATAAGTCAAAACCAAATACAATTCGTAAACGATTCGACTTCTCATTCGTTTTACAAATATTTTTTATAATCAGTGGCGTAGATACGGGGGGGGGATGCTAGGGGTTTACATCCCCCCAGCATTCTAAAAAAGCTTGTTATTTTCCTTTAAAATTTTGAAATATCATTTCATTGATTTTGTGCACACAAAGCTAAAATTTAATTGTCATAAATAAATTTATTGTAAATATAAATTATTATTATAAAATATTTACTATTTATTTATTAAAAAATTTCATTTATTCAATAATATTCTAATTTTTAGATGTACTTTTGAAAACCCCCCCTAGAAACAAATCGTATCTTTGCCACTGTTTATAATATTACATGTTTGTCTGCTAGTTGTAAATGTATAACATAGTTGTAATATCATAATCTCACAGTCATTATGTAATTAAATAATACTTAATTCATATATATTTATAGACATAATTTATTTTCACAATGTTTTAAAAATGAAGTCAATTTTTTTCTATCGAATTAAAAAAATGTTATAATGTAAGTACTGTTTCCACAAAAATATTTAATAAAACTATAAATATATATATATATATATGTATTAAATATTTTTGTGGAAACAGTAGTTAATAAAATATGTTAGAGAACTTGTGATTATTTTATACACAAATGTTTAAAATACAACATAAAAAAATTTATATACAATAACCGCGTATACGTATTTCGACAACTACGTTGTCATAATCAGCACGAGCTACTAACCCTAGTAGTTAGTAGCTCGCATTTATACGCGGTTATTGTGTATAATTTTTGTGATTTCGGGTTTTAAACATTTGTGTATGAAACAGTACTTACATTATAACTTAAAACATTGTGAAAATAGATTATATCCATAAATATATTTGGATGCTTATAAGTTATAATATATATATATATATTATGGGTAAAGATGAAAATCCGGTCGTTTTATAAAAATCCAGGAAATATATAGAATACCAAAGGTGATATTTGTCAATTTGAAATACCTAAGGTACATTGCAAGTTGATAAATTACCTAAAATAGTGTTATTATTGTAAATAATAATAACAATAATAATAATAATAATAATAATAATAATAATAATAATAATTATTATTATTATTATTATTATTATTATTATTATTATATGCCATAATGTATGTCTTAAATTATTTTATTTTTTAATGTAATAAAATATGTTAACTGTTAACATATCAAATCATATCATGAAATATATACATTTTTGTTTAATTTATACTGTTTACAATCTACACATTATTCGGGCGTTTTACTAAATGCCCAGATTTTTTACTTTGTCCGTAATATATATGACATCAAAGAGATCTTTCGAAAAGAAAAAATTGTCGAAACCGATCAGTTGGGTGCCATATATTTTAATGTCACGTATACTGAAATTCATAATACTATATACTATTTTGTAAGTGCGTATATCTTTAAATTCAACGTAAGAATGTATTTATAGGACGAATTGGATGGTGATTTTGCCGGTTCCTATAATAAAGCATCTGTGACTAGCTCCCGGATTATGTCATCGTCATATATCAACAAATTATCGAAATATTACCAAGCTAACGTTACCACGATTCGAAGCGAAAATTCTAACAATACTTCGAGTAAGTATAGCTAGGATACCTTTTAAACTGTAATACACTATGATCTATCTTACTTGTATTATTATTATTATTATAAAAAAATGCACTGCTGTGAGTGGGTATAAATAACTTTGACATTTTATTAAACATACCTTATACATCCTATATACTCACTGTTTATAATAATAGTAGAAATAATTAACAAGTTTTAATTTAGACTTTGTTATTGCCCTTCAAAATTTTATTCAGTCTTTAAGATTATAATTTTGAACTATTTTAGTATGGTAAATAGTGTTATGGTTGTGTTTACGATCTAGAAAACTCAAAGAAACCTAATACAAAAAAAAAATTAAAATATAAAAAGACAAAAATTTAACAAAAATATTAAACATTTTTGTTTGAATTTATGTAAATATGATATGATAAAATTACATTAACGAAATCTATTATAATTTATACTATCTGTTCATGGGTTGATTGCGAATATAATTTTCAGTTTTGTTTACTAGATTTGTCAAACTTAATTTCAGTACAAGTCACAAAACAAAAACAAAAAATGAATATATTATGCAAAAGAAGAAGTTTTTATATTTTTTCTACTTCATGTATGAAAAAAATTATGACTGTGTATGTGTTGTATAAGATCAATAGAAAAATCATGCAAAAGTCTAAACAAACACCCTAAAAATAATATAAAACAAAAAAATATAAATATAGTTAAAAAAAAAATTAAAAATTAAGTGTTTGTATTATACAACCTCGCGTTGGTTAGGTTAGATAACTACGATTATGTTTTTGTCTGAATTGTGGCATTCTCTATAATAATACTATAATTTATTGGAAGTCTTTCTGAATTGGTCATGAATCATACATATCTTGTTTGATAAGACTTATAATACAAAATAATTGTTTTTAAATTATATTTTAAATCGTTGTATTTTACATTTGAATATTATGAGTTTTAAGTTCTCAATAGAGCGAATATCGTTGGTTTAACAATGTTATTTTTGTTTATTGTTTGAAAAATACAAGTACTAAAAATGTCAAGATATTATTTTTATGGAGCGGCTCAATTTATTGTTTTTCATGTAGTTTAATTGTAAATATAAGTGACAAACATCTAATTATTGTATTATGTATAGGTGTAAAATATTATTTGCCGCGTCACCATATACGTTGTAAATATAATTTGATGGCATTTATTTTCAGTCGATATTTTAGAATTGCGAAGTGACACGGGATTAATAAGTCACTGGAAAGACTATCAAAAGCTAGCTACGTATACTTATCTATCATATCAGTCATCGGCACCGTTCACCAGATCTGATGGTTCAATTGTCCACGTACCAATGATACCGCAGACTGGATCGTTCAAAATTGGATATGTTCCACAATTGAAGTGTTTAGCTGCAGAGCTCATGTTCGAGGTAACAACAATTGATGATTTTGAAGAATCGTGTACACAACGATTAATTAGTTGATTAATAATTAATAAACGTTAATATTAATAATAATAATTTACGTTAATATTAATATTAACGTAAACGTAAGGAATGTATAATTTTTTCCATATAAAAATTAAGCTATAATTTTCGTAAAAATTCCAATTTCAAGTAGGTGGCAATCCATTGCAAAATTAAAAATGAATATTTCATTAAAGGGCTTTCTATAAATTAATTTAATCGCTCCAAAATATTAATATAACATTTACGACTATTGCATTTAATACAATTAATTTAACATCGAGTAGATGAAAATGTATTATATGTAATTAATTTATTTAGTTCTCATTATATCATTAATGACAATGGTACAATTTTTTTGGTATTCGGCTCGGACAATAATTTTCATTTTTTCTTCAACCTCGGTATTTATTACGTTTGTACTTGGTATGTTATACGTAAAAAATCGGGAAAAATTTACACCAATTAATAAAACAATTATTATGTAGTGCCATGCTATAAACAAATTTTTGTATATTGTGATTTTCACACATGATAAACACTAAACAATATAAACACATGTTCGAAAAACCGAGTTGTCCAATGGCAAAATGATAACTTGTTGGCAGAATACCAAATATATTGCGCGTATTTAATATACAGCAGTGGTAAATATTATCAAAGTTATTGTGTGTAAATACTTATCAATTTTTAGCACGTTATCGTAATTCATAAATTGTAACGATATAATATTATAAGGTCGTCCGTTCGTTCGACAACGTTGTCTGCATAATGAACGTGTATATAAAAGTTATGATTAGGTCTCATCTGTGGAAGAATTTCCTGTCCGCCTTGCCGATCTCCGATCGGTTAAACGTTTCGGGAATCGGCTGGATTAATATGTTATTAAGATTTATATTGATTTATATGTCTCGTTTGAAAGGAGATCGTCCCGTTTTTAGTAACCAGATAAATTTTAAAAGAAATGCTTTTTATCCCGTTTTTTAAAAATAAGTTCCGAAACATTGTGGGTTTTATTTTTCTTGAACTGCAAATAAAAGACCGTGATTAAACCACGGCGGCTCGTGGTTTTGGTTTTGTCATTTCAGACGGACAGAGTGAGCATGCTAGTCATGATGCCAGATGACGTGAATGGTTCGGAGTTAATGGTGGAGCGGTTGTCCAAGGACAATTTCCTGGACATTCTGGACTCATTGGTCTATCAGGATGTAGAAATATTGTTACCACAATTAGCCGCGTTCACCAATGCCCTAGACCTAGAACCGTTTTTCAAGAGGCTTGGCGTGAAAACTGCCTTTAATCAGACGTCGGTTGACGCCGTGCCGACAAATACCACGTCTAAGTTTAAGTCTCCCTCGGTCACGCTAGTGTCGATGAAGCAGAACGCGTACTTTTCGATGTCATTCATTACCATTAATTCTGTTGGTTCGGTCGGCACCAAATTAGGTTGGTATTTATTATAATATATTTATACATGTACGTATTTTAAATTTTTAACAGTTGCTGTTATGAAATCATAGCGATTACGGAAGAACCAAATATTTTATTTACCCTAAAGGGCAGGACAATTTTAATAATAGACGAAATTTCAAAGAAAATTATTTAGTACTTAAAATTTTTCCAATTAAATTTACTCATTTATTTAAAGAATTTAAACGTTTATTATACTAAATTGATTTTTCCAGTCTTAAAGCGTTTCGTTTTAGATAGATTTAAATAGTTCAAGCATATTCATATGGGGATAAGAGGTGTAAAATTAGTCTAAAATTATTTTATTCTCCCCTATAAACTAGTGTAAGGGATCAATATTTGATTGGTTCTGCACGAGATAAAAAATCTATTTTATATAATGTATGTTATTCTATATTATGTTATTGAATTGAATATTTTCGTAAAAACATTTTTAAAAACAACCTATTTTATCGTTGAGATTGTAAACGTTCCGTATGACAAAATTTTGATAATTGTGTCTATTTAAAAGATGTTTGACCAAAATATGTATTTTTTGACAAAAACATCAAATGTACATAAAATACCATACGAATTTTCAATGATCTGAAATTTCTTTAGTTGTAAATTTTGCGTGATAGGGTGATAAAATGTTTAAAATACTACTATAAAAATATTGGTTTAAATTTTAAATAATTAAATAAAACACATAGTGAGACGTGAGTGTTATAGTGAGTTACATATACAGAAATTTTAGAATTGAATTGTTATTTTGAATGTGTTAGGAATGATCATTGTGTATGAAAAATAATTCTGAATAGCGCTAGTAATCTATTAATTACTATAATTTATGAATATGGTAGTATTTTTCAATTTACATTAATGTACTATAACTGGTATTTTTAATAATATTTATATTCGTGCGCATATCCATAAGTTAGGATAATTCTAGAGTTTTGTACATTAAAAAATGGTTATATACATTTTGTAAACAATTTTCAAATTTAAATGCCATATAAATAATTTTCTTCATAATAATAAAGACATATTTCCAATTTCATTTAAAATTTTAACTTAAAACAATAATACTAATAATAATAATAATAAATAAATATTATTAACGAACTTCAATGTTTAAAATATTTTTTGCTTATAAATTTTTCATTAAATATCCAGGCTTTCTGTCCTAAACTTTTATATTTTTTAAATTACGAACATAAAAAAATATTAATATTTTCAAAATGATATTTAGCAGGAAATTTTCAAATTATTTCAAAATATTTCATATAAAAAACTGGTAAGCATTTCAAGTACCCCCAGCGCGTGCTTGTAACAGAATTGCCTATCCTGAATGCCGCGTGAATATCAATCTAGCCATGAAATATATTTATTTTTTTATTTATTTTTATTACAAAAGTAATCTTTCACAAGTTTTGTGACACACACACACAATCATAAATAAATATATAAATATAATGTGAAATTCTACAGACAGGGATTTTATTGTTGTATCATGAAGATTAGACATTTTGACATTAAAATTATATTAAAATATAATAGGTGTTCCTGATATTTTTTTTCATTGAATTTAGATCAAAAAACATGAAGCAATAAATGGTATATATATAGAATGTACCAATATTTATTTTCTTTCCCAGGTTTTATATTACGTTGGTCATAGAATTTTAATAACCTTACTAAAAATGTGTAAAAATCGTGTTTTTACTTTCAACAATTTATAAATCTTGGTTATGTAATAATAACAATTAATACGAAAGAACTAAAGAATCTCCAGTATATTTTTGAAATTAAAATCGGAGTATTCTAAAAGTGCATAATTTTGTCTGGATTAAAAATCTCTACAGACAAGAGATTACATAAAATGAAAAGTAAATTCTTACAATACAATAATATAATTTACTTTCTTATTGAAAATAACATGACGAGTACATTGATTATCACACTTTCAGCAGATATTTTACTATTATATATATGTTGTAGTAGTGTATTTTCTTTTCAGGTATCCGTCCGTCAGCTCTGAGGCAAAAACGCAGTATTGCTTCTAAAGTAGTATTTGACAGGCCGTTCGTGTTTTTCGTTTACAACAAAATTACTGGATTAATTATGTTAGCAGGAAAAATTACAAATCCTACGCAAGTGCCTTTTTAAGAAATTAAGTTATAAATAGTAATTGTTATAAGCATACGATATTATGAGTATAAATACAGGAAAATTGTTTTTTTATCACATGAGCAAGATTACGTCTCAGGAAATATAATTAATTTTCGTTATATTTGTTCTGTAAATATTTTTGCATATCACATTCTATATTTAACAAAATTTTAATATTTGTATCCCTATCCCTTGTTACGACTATATAAACTTATGGTTTTAATTACAAATTCTTAAGCAATATAATTTCATGGGAATTTATACACATGTTGATTCGATGAATATTTCTCAAGTAATAAACATTCAACTCTTCATTAGCAATTTTACAGGTGAAAAACCATTTTCATTTATTTACTTTAGTTTCTATAAAACAGCGTAGAAAAGAATATAGTGTTTAATTTGAAAATCAAATATTTAAAATTGCTTAAAGTATAAGGAGTGGTGATAATAATTTTGAAATCGATTTATAAATATTCTTTAGATGATTTAATAATGAATAATAATAAAAAAAACTGAAATAAAATTTGTTTTACATCTTGGAAACAAATAGCTGTCTTGTGATAAAAGAAATCATTTTGTATATATTATAGCTAAAAAAATATTTACTTTAAATTTTAAGATGTTATTGTTTATAGATAATAATTTTAAGTTTATTTCCAATATTTGTTTGTATATCAAATTTTTCGCGTTTTTATTTTATACTTTTTATACTCATTTTTATGTAAAAACAAGACAGTTAGGTTAGAACAGGCGTTTAATTAATTTTTATGATTCGTGTAACGAAAACAAATTATTAATTAATTGTGAAACTGTGCACTTTGTACATTTTACTGTTATTATAGTATTTAACATTTTAAATATGGTATTTTCGTTATCCACGTATAATATCCGACATTAATTATACGCTCAAAAATATAACACTTAAAAATATCAAAGAATTATAATATATTTGTTATTAGTCGATATAATATAAAATGTTATTTAAATATAAGTTACAATAAACTATTTAATTAAAACTAGGATGTATAAAATCTCAGAAAATTTGTAGTAGCTTTATATATTACATTTTAATATTATTTAAATGTTATTTAATTTATTTATTTAATTCATCTATTAACGTAATATACGTAATAATACAATATTATAAAAAAATTAACATATGTTAATCAATAAATATTGAACAATGATTAATTAAGTGTAATAATAATACGGTTATTAATAAAAAATATTAACATATAATGAACAAAATCAAGTGTTAATTAAATAAAGAAGAGAATGGTGCGAACTTTTAACTCAAATACGTTGTGCCTTTTATTAGTTTGTTATTTCTTTTTAGAAAAACAAAACAATTATCGAACCATTGCACAACAGGTTTTCATTTAACAAATTGATCGTAATTTATTCGTAAATTATTTTAATCGCCGTACTTGTGGTAATACAGCATAATATTATAAACACGAAAATATAATAATGTACGCCATGTAATATATAGGTGAAATCAAAGACAAAGTAAATTAAATATATCTATCTGTCATGTATAATAAAATATAACCAAATAATACTATATTAATATATTACTGTATGTATAAGTACTCGTATGTAATTTTAACAAATAACGATCCCGTAGACGATGCTCAAATTATTAAACATTTCCTTCTAATAACTTGATTGTTACATAATTATTTTTATACAATCATAACAATAATTCGTTTTAGCCAATAGTTATTGTATATTTTTAAATAAAGCATATATAAATATTATGTTAAAATGTGTACTCTATTATTTTTAGTATAATTATTAATATTATTAAATATTATACATGTAACATTGCATTATATTATTATATACTAATGCTAGCAAAGATAGCAATAATTAAGTTATAAAAACTTACAAAACTCGATACTTTTGAGTTAATTAGTTAATTTCATTTATCATAATCATCAGCAATAATGTCGTTGTTAGGATTTGTATTTATTTATAAGCAGAAAAAAATTACTAATTTATTATCAAAAACAATCTAAAATTAACTATTACTAAGACTATCGATAGGGATGAATCTAAAAATAAGAAAAGTCTTTCATTATGTTAATCAATTTAGTAATTTCGTATAAACGTATAGGTTAGATATTACCGTCTGGACATTTAAATAAACCGACTTCACTTTAAATATACCTATAATCCATACGGCAATATAATATATATGAAGTCGAAGGTGGAAGTTTTTGAAAAAATTACCGGACACAACAAATACGATATAAATATTATGTTGTACATTTAAAATTTCTAAGTCATTATGTATATTAAAAGTAATAAGATGATTATTTTCTAAATTATGTCTTGCAAAATTTTAATTTGGATTAGTTTTTAATAATCTTATTTCAGAGATGTGTTCTTTATATCTTATATTAAATTTTTTATTCGTTTTACCAACATAATACTCATTACAACTACACTTAAGTTTATAAATACCAGGAATATTAAATTTATTGAAATTTAATAAAAATAAGCTTATTCTTAATAGTGATTTTAATCCAAATGAAATTCATCAAATTATACAATCAATTAACGTTATTATTAATCAAAATTATTTTCAATATAATAATATATCATACATGCAAAAATAAGGTTTAGTAAAGAGTAGTCTTTAAGTGTTTTTTTATCAGAATTATACTTGATAGATTATGAAACAAATAATATACTTTTCAACACATTATATAGTCCATTTATTAAAGCTTATTTCAGATATGTAGACGATATATTCATTTTATTCAGAGGTACAAATACACAAGCAGAAATTATGGTTAATAGTTTAAATAAAATGAATGAACATATTCAGATTACCCTAGAAAAACAATTAAAAAATAAGATTAATTTTTCTAGATCTTACAGTTAGTTTAGTTAATTATAAATTTGAATTGAATATTTACAGAAAACCTACACAAGCTGATTACATTATTCCTTATGTTTCTAATCATCCTTTATCACAAAAAATGTATTTTTTAACTCAATTTTTTATATTTGAGCGCTTACTTTTAAATGATTATAATTATAAACATGAGCTTAATATTATATATGATTTCGCACTTAAAAATAAATATAATTTAAACACAATCAATAGAATATATAAAAAAATTAAAGAAAACATAAAAAAGTCTAAACAAATAAATAATGTAATTAATTATTGTAGTATGAAATATCAAAATTTATTATTAGAAAAATTCGTAAAAATTTTAAATTATAATGTAAATAATATCAAAATCGCATTCAATACTAATAATAATTTAATAAAATAAAATAATTTTAAAGTGAAACAATTTCCAAATAATAATTTAAATAAATTTAATTTTCCTGGTATTTACAAACTTAAATGTAGTTATAATAAGTATTATGTTGGTAAAACGAATAGAAAATTTAATATAAGATATAGAGAACACATCTCTGAAATAAGATTTAAAAAAACTTTCCAAATTCAAATTTTGCAAAACATATTTTTAGAAAATAATCATCTTATTACCTTTAATATACATAATGGCTTAGAAATTTTAAATGTACAACATAATATTTATATCAATTCCGTTTTGGAAGATTTACAAATTTATAAAGAAATTAAACACAATAAATTTAAAAATATCTTAAATATACAAACAGATTTTAAAAATAACATTTTATATCAATGTATATTAGATAATATTAATATCACACCATAGTTGCTTTCACTATATACATAATTTCTTTCCTTTTTGATATATTTTTATTATATAATTTTTTTTTCTAACTCTATGTTTTTTATTGTAATATTCATAGTATTCTCTAGGTAATTTCTGTCTTATTTCTCTATGCAATTTTTTCTAGATAATTCTACTTATAATTCATTTCTCAGTTGTTACATTTTATTTGTATTAACCTGATGATGACATTTTGTCAAAACCGGTAGTAATAATCACACATATACAACAACTTTTATATTTTCTTTCTTTTTTCTTTAATCAACGTAATATTCATTGGCTTTTATATATTTAAGTATACATATGTATATATTTTTTTTTTATTTACAAGTTATAACTTATCATTTTTATTTTATTTCTATTCGTTAATTCTTTTATTGCTTTTCTTTTTTTATTTCTTAAATTTAATTTTACTTTTCATATTCTTTATGCTTTTTATTTATTTTTTCTTTTATTATCACTACTATATTATTTCAATAAATGTAAATACTTATTAAAAGATTCGAATCCACTATCAAAAGCATAGGCCTCGGTAGCGCAGTAGGCAGCGCGTAAGTCTCATAATCTTAAGGTCGTGAGTTCGATCCTCACCCGGGGCAACCATTTTATTTATTTTATACATTTCTTAAAAAATTATTTTTACGTTCAACTTAATCTTATCATTAGATAAATTTATCTGTTAATATATTATTAATAAATAGCTTAGCAAAAATATGGATCCAAAGACATTTTAACAATAATAGTTAATTGAATGAGATAATATATATATTTTTAAAATTATGATTGGCATAATTATATTATTTAAATGTATTATATTATATTGACAGATAATGGATTATCTACGTTTTTTAGACTTAAACATATTAATAAATTAAAATAAATATAAGTAGACATTTAAAAAAAAGGAAATTAAAAACATAAATTTAGTCCAGTTGCAATTGTAAGTTAATTTTCACAAAATAAAAATTATCCGTGAAAGTCATTAGAAGTTCCAAAAACGAACAAAAACTACTAATTGTATGTTGTTCTGAATACCCACAGATTCATCTATTTGAATGGAATATTGTTTTGCCGTTATGAGTTCTTCTGTAAGTTGCTGTTAGATAATTTCTGCCAGGTTTACTTAACTTTTGATAGCATCATTTGAAATTTGAATCAAATCCAATTGTCTTGCAACATTTTTTCCACATATGGTCTTAATTGTTGCAATAGTCACTGATCTAATAAGTTCTTCACCAATGTTATGTTTTTTTTAAACAAACTATTTTCTAAGCTACTACAAATGATGCATTTGAAACATTTAAAATTGAGACAGTCATTGCAATACATTTTATTTAAATTTATTCTTCCTGAAAGTTAATGGCCTATTCACTATTGTGACATGGAAAGAAATGAACGCTTTAGTTTAATTTGTTCCATTTCATAACATTTGTAAGCATTGAGGTAGTATTAAACCCGAACGATCTTCAATATCAGTTAATCCAATTTTTAAAAGTTTATCCTTATATTGTAAAACGTATTAAGCTATTTCAACAATGACATATTGAAATTTTAAGTAAAGATACTTTAAAATTTACAAGCCACGCACAACGTACACAAACCCGAAAACAATATTAAACCGTTTTTGTTTGTTCTTTTATTAACATTTTATTTAACATTTAACATTGTTAAAATTGTTAAACGTCTAGTTTTTTACGAACTAAAGGTATCGTATAATGTACTTTAGATATTGTATGCTTAGCGTTATTGACTATTGTAATTCAAATCGCTATATTGGTGATAAACGTTCAAACTTTATTTGTTATTGCCTATTGGGTAAATAAATGATTGCACAAAATATATACAATACTACAGTATATTACACTTAACTATTACAATACTAAATCGTAAAATTAAATTGAATAGAAAAATATACCATAAATATCGGTGTTTCAAATTAAAAAATTGCTTTAAACATTAATTCTAGAAATTACCTATAAAATAGTTTTTTGTATCAAAAATCAATTTTTGTGACCATAAATAAAAATTCTGCGTTTCCTAATTTGGTTCGCTATCTGGGGTTGGGTACTGCTGGTTTAGATTATGTTTATATCTATACGATATCGAAACCATCGTCGATATTTGGTTTATGTTATAATAAAAACCCAGAAAATGAATACTGTTATTTGATTAAAAACATTTAATATTTTACAATAATAATAATAATAATATTATTATTATGTCTACGCCATAATATTATGTATGTTATGTTTCACGTTGAACTGTGTATATTGTCATCATATATATTTTTTAACTCAATATATTAATATTATTACGAATTGGTTATTATTCTTGTTACAAAAAGATTCGAGAGGGCATAAACAATAAATAAATAATACACGTTAAACTATGCGTTAATCTCCATACATTTTCCGAATAAAATCCCACGAATTTTCGTCTTGCCATCTCGAAAAATTATCTCACGCACACAATAATGGCTCCATGTGATATAATCTCTACGAAAATATACCGTCTTGTTTATCTTTATAAGAAGAACATAACAAAATTGCATACATGACGATATTTATAATGAACATAGCGCACACATAATGAAAATGTGTTTATATTATTTCACTTCGCAGGTTAATAATTAATGACACATATATACTAAGATGATCCATTTAACTTTTTTCAGTTAATTTGTGTGCTCATGAATGTTTTAAATTAATTAGTAATTTTAGTTCTATATTTTTATAAAAATTCAAATTTTTCCTATTTTTTAATTTTTAGTTATTTTTTTTTTTTACAATTACAATCTATATTTTTAACTTTTTAAAAAAAATTATGCATACATATCGAATATTTAACTAACAACTTTTTATTCGTCATTCATATTATTTAAAATTTTTAAAAAACAGAGTAAATACACAAATTAACTGAAAAAAACATATAATTTGATCAAATTCTACGTTAAACTGATCACCTCAATTAGCAATTAGCAATTATTTACTACGAGAAACCTGCTACACAATAATATATATATATATATATATTATATCATAGATATATATATTATATTATTCCATAGATATATGGAAATGAATTGACATCATAAGTTCAGTACTTAGAATGTTCACTTAAGAACTGAACTTGTTCTTGTTCACTTAAATTATTTATAGATAAATGAATTGCCATCTGCAGTACCTAATGGGATAAATAATTTATATATAATTTTTATATTTTTTACAATGTGTTTATTTTTAAAATAAAATATGTTATATGAATTAATGTAAAAGTATATTTTTCATAACATTTATATTATGTAAGACATAGGTACATTTTTTTGGAATGAAAAAAAACATAAGGTTACAAGTATTAATAAAACAACCATAATGATAAAACATTTTCGCAAAATAATTCTATACTATAATAAATATTTATTCATATTTATAAATGATTTTATATATTTCTTGGTATACGAGTACAATATTCATGTATTATACATAATATATATTATGTGGATATGTATATTGTATATGATATGCAGTAAAATCTCGATAATTTGGCACATATGGATTATAGTACTACTGCATAATGGAAAAAACTAGAAATTTAAACAGAAATGAGATAATAATAGCAAATTATTATGATTTTTTTCATGAATACAATATATAAGGTTTTACTTGATTCCAGGAATGTACCAAATTACAAACTACATTTTTCAAATTTTGACTTTTCATTTACGTTTTCATTTTGATTTATAATGTTAAGCAAGAAACTCTATTTATAATGGATTTTATTTGTAGGATAACATTTTTATTTATCGGTTGGATAAGTAGTCTGTAATGGTGGCATATTGACTTATCAATAAGTCACACATGACTTGTATCCATTTTCTGACTTCAATTGTTCTTCATTGGAATGTTCAGATACAAAACCAAATGAATTTTCACCAGCAGAATTGGCTTGTTAAAAGTTGCCTTATTTCAGGAATTACATTTTTATTGAACCAGTTTAAAAAATGTCTAGATTCACACATTCATTCGTTTGGTTTTTGTAGATAACTGGTAAAGACCAATTATTTTTAAATGATCTTAAGTGATAAGCCTTTTACGAGTACCCGTTGAGTCTACTCAAGCTATCAAAGTTACTTGATCCTTAGACATTTTTCTACCTGGTTCACATTCTTCATTGAAATGAACAAAGTATTATTAGGTAGTAATCTACTAAATAAACCATTATTTCAACGGCATTGAAAATTTGGTTCGGTAATAACCTTAGTGTGTGATCTTTTTGTATAAATGTTTTGGAATATTTAAATTATATTCAATTGCTTTCTTAAATTGGTAATTATAATAATACAAACGGAACTCACGTAGAAACCATAGTTAAAAAATAAATTAAACTTATTAATTACTAAAAACTATTGAGTGTACCGGATTATCGAGATTCTATTGTATATGGGTCATTCGCACAGAAAGAGGTAGAAGTGACGTGCAGATAATTTGTGACGTACCATTAATGATTTTGAAGCTGGGCAAGATTTTTTTTTAAATTGATCAATTTTTCGTTCTATTTATAATTGTCTAAAAATGATTTTTTTTTTGTAGTCATATATTTCTTTCATATAAAGAATTAGTTAAATAAGTCGACTTGTCATGGACCTGTCCAAGTGTGATCTTCCCAATTTTGAGCGTTTGTTTTAGGCGTTTTCTGTGAAATTTTAATAAAAGCTATTTCTAGCTTTGGTCATAATATTTCTGCAGATTGATAAATTACTGGATATATAATTTAAGAACCAAAAATTTATTTTATTTGGGTGAAAACATGAATGTTCAGAATATTTCCATCATGATCCTGTCCAGTTTTAGTTTTCGAATTTTCCTGGTCACAACTGTTTTTCAGTGATTTCTTTTCACCGCAAATATTTTTCCGCGCTTCTTAGTTGCCGAAAATACTGAATATCTTTGTAATTCAGTATACCTGTGACCTTTAGCTGGAGTGTACGTCGTTCGATGTGTTGGTTGTCGTTCACATCCTGTGAAAGACTTTTCCACGATTTCAAAGTGAGTACTCAAATCAATTATTTTTTTTGCTTCTTATTCCTTGTAGACTAAATAGACTAGTTTTAATTTTTTTAATTTTTTTTAATTTTGCTTTTGTTAAAAATATTAACATTATAGCACAGAAATTATCTTACAAAGAAAGAAAAAACAGTTTATAAATACAATGCATTAAGTAATCTAAATTAAGAAGCCAGCGTTAAGAATGAAATTAATGATTAAATTAATGACAATAGGAGAACGGGAGTTAATAATATGACATAGATTTGGAGAAAGGAAACCTAGAGAGAACAATCATAATAAAAGACGGTGTCTGTCAGAGATGAGAGAAGGACAATTGAATTTAATATTATATATATATATATATATATATATATATATATTTAAAATTAAAGCCACAGAATGCTTCTTCTTGGTGTAGGGGACATAGAGGAGATGAATTTATAGAAAGGTGGAAGGCGTGCCCGATGCGAAGTCGAGAATAAGAATTAACAAGCCGTTTAGGAATGTCGAAACCTAAGAGCTACGGACGTAGAAGAATGGTAGAACAGATTGTTCTATGACAAAAAGCATAATTGAAAGAAAGGGAGGACAATTTGGATTCCTAAGATTTGTGTAGGAGTTTGCGATGAACTAGAAGGAGATATGCAGCTAAAATTTTACAAGGAGAAAAATAGTTAAGGTCTTTTGTGGAAAATGCCAGAAAATTGGCTCGTTAGTTTTCTAAAATATCTACTAGGAACCTATAACAATTTCACACGTTTGTTTTCAAGACTAAGATGGTAAATTAAAGATTTGATGAGGATGACAAGGAGGATACAGAAGAATTGAATGGATTAGATGAAATAGCAAGAAGGCAAGATTGAGAGTTAGTGGTGATTGAATATTATTATGTTCTAACGAGAAGATAAATTTTAAGGCACTTATAATGACATAACATTCAGCAGTGAATGACGATAAAAATGCGTGAAGTTTGTCAGCAAAAGAGACATTGACCAAGTTTCAATTTATAAACAAAATTTTGGAAAAAATTTGTATTGCTATAAGAAAGAATCTTTTAGAAAAAATCATGTTTCATCATGGACCTGTCCATCATGGCCCTGTTTTTTCAGTAAATTCGAGGACAGTGTCGTTACAAAAAGAATAGTACTATAATGTTCCTAAATAATTTCCAGATTTTTTAGCATTCTTATATTTGTATGTTTCGTATCAGAGAATATTTTACAGTGATCACGTTTAGATCGGCACTTTCTGCGTCAAATAAGACCTGTTATAAATAAACCTCGCCAAGATTAATTTTTGTCAAACACTGTAAGGATGTACTTTGTCTTAATTTGCACAGAGTGCTTCTGCCTATATGTCTGTTTGTTTCGCGCTACAGGCTGCAATGGGATATTTGAATGGTCATTTTTTTATCTTTTTAACTAAATGGTCTGAGCGAGAGCTATCCAAAAAAATGCAATATGTGGGGTATTCGATGAACGGAAATGGGACTAAATAGGTCAAGGATTTTGAAGGTTCTTACGCTATCACACTCCGCGCCTGGAAGGCCAAACTTGCAGAATTTTTAATTAAAAATTGACACTAGGAGGTTTTTGAGAGTGCTAAATCTGAGTTCAATGTCAAAATTATAAAATGTCCACCTATGTAAATGCCCCATTTTGAACTTTTGTGACAAGAAATTTAAAAAATTTGCTCGTTAGACGTTAGGCGTCTTTAAAACCGATCAAATGTGATGCTAAAAATTCAAATTACATATTTTTTATCATTTTCGATAGGGTTCGGCTTGCTGAATCTAATATTATTGCTCTACCTTCCAACCCTATTCAATTATTTCACAATACTATATAGGTAAAAGGTCTTAACAATCATTCTGCTAGCAATACAAACATAGAACTAAAACAAACTTGTGTTTTCTTCTGAACAGATCGCTCCAATGAAAAAAAAATAATTCCTGACCATCGAAAAATTCAGAAGAGAAATACAGAAAAACTTCTTTATGCCAAACTGAAAAGTGATCCTGTCCAAGTGAAGGAAATGAGAATAAAGAACCAGAAAAAGAAATGAAAGATAAAAGAAGAAGCTGAGAATAAACTAATTAGTGTAATGACACAGAGGAAAAAACGGGCACAATGGAAAAAGTGGAGGGAATGCTTTAAGAATTACCATCTGAAGAAGAGAAACGAACATAAAAATATGGAAAAGGAACACATTGTCGAACCTATGAATGACAATTATTCAGATATAGCTGGGCCATCTACGTTACCAGCATAACTTGACACCCACCAAGTCTCATCGAGGGAAAAGAGAAGAAGCTGCTAATACCAAGCTCAGGATTGAAAATACTGTAATTAGAAAGAAGATAGAGATATGAGAGGGAGAAACACAATTTGAAGAACAAAACCACAATTGAATTCAAACCACCAAATATAAAAGTGAACAAAATATTGAAACTAAATGATCCAACGGTAGTTAAAAAGAAGTTATTTTTTGAAGAAAATCAGTACCAACAATTGGAAGATAGTTGGAAGACGACTAAATCAACATCAGTCAAACGAGGTTTGCGAAGCTGCAATTACCCACCAAATGCGTGCAGAATGATGTCAGAAGCTGACGAAGATTCTTATTGAAGAACCTGCGGGCTAAGGCACTCACTAATCTTGTGAGATCTGAGGTTCAAATGTTTCTGGAAGAAGAGGACCATTCACGAGTTTGTCCAATAAAAAAGGACTGCATAACAATAGGTAAAATTAAAAATCAGAAAATGTTATTGCAAGTGGATCTGAATGATTTACACAAAGCTTTTCTGAAAACCTACTATGAAATCAGCTATGTCTGTCTTCATGGTCCTGTCGTTGCATCATCGCCCTGTCCATATTACATCATTTTAGTTATTTATTTTCTTAGTAAATAAAGCACCTACTGTTTCGGATTTCAATTTATGGGTTCGAGAGAGCATCTCTGATATTTTTCAGCTCGATAGGAGCGCTTTTACATTCTTGTCAACTAAAAACTCAAAACTGCGTCCTTCTGTGAGAATGACCCATTTACGAGTACAATACATAAATACACACATGTAACGTAATACCTAACAAAAATAGTATAATATAATGATCGGCTGTTGTTATTCAATAAAATATTTTTAAATATGTTTAACTCTGAATAAAATACGTTTACTGTATCTGGTCTATTTCTGTATATTTGAATATGTGGTCTATGGAAGACGCGTTTTATCAGGTGTATTACTACTCTAATTTGGTAATACTAATTTAGTGGGCGCTACTTGTAACAGTAATTGTATTAAAACCGTCCATCGATCTGCAAAAAGAAAAAATCAATCAAATTATTTATTTATATATACGTAAAAAAATTAAAAACTAAAGTCTTGCATTATAACTTGTAAGCAATCGATTACGACCGGCAAAAAGAAGAAAGACGTTATCAGGTTTTATACAAATCGTTGACAAATTGATTAGTAATATTTAAATGTTTATAATAATAATAATAACAAACGATACACTATAACGAGTATAGTATGGGATTGTCTAAATAAATGCATCTAAACATTTTTTACCAAAAGTTATTCTTTATCATTTCACTAATACATTTTTAGTCTTTATGAAAAGTACCTAATTTTAAAAATATGGAAAAAATAGTATTATCATAATTTCTGAAAGACTATTTTAAAAAAAATATTAAAACAAAAAATTAAATTATCATATTTTTTAAAATTTAAATTATATATGAGATGAAGAAATTTTATGTATTGATTTTGATAATAAATCTATGTGTATATCGAAAAATAGTTTAAAAAAATTGTGTTTCGTCTCCCTACGGCGTATTCTCTATACAGCGATATTGTTATGATACTCAAAAATTTTAATGTTCGTTTTAATCATTTCTAACTGTAGATTTTTGAAATAACCGAGACTATTTTAGAGAAAACGGGCTCCAATGCGTACTACGAAAACAATGCCCGAGAGGAACTGAACAGTATTTTTTCTGATTTTTTTTCATCCAGTAATACTTCATCCCCGGAATACACTACATATTATTTCAAGGGAAAAAGCCGAGTAGTCTTGATTTCCTGTAAAATTGCACTTACCCATAATCCGGAATTTGTATCTCATATGTACGAACGGAACGTAAAATATTATTCCGGCCAACATGAATATCACCGAGTACAGGTATTCGATCTGAGGTTTATCTACTATCGGCGCCACCACCAGATAAATTGAAATAACGAATATGGTTAACGGAATGATTACAGGGACCTAAACATTTAATTAAAAAAATAAAATTATAACATAATTAGAAAAGAAAAATAAACAACGGTTATAATACAATATGTTAAATTTTAAAACTAGTGTGTTTAAACGCGTTGGTATTTTTTCAAAATCTACACATGGTCTACATTGTAAATTTTCTGAGAAGTCATCGAAACTTGAAATAGACAAAAAAACAAAAAACAAAAATAATACACGATTTAGCAAACTCTTGGAATTTTAATCTCGTCGTTTTGTAAATCGTCGTTCAATTATATCGACGAAAATGTTTATTTCGTATAAATTACAATATAAATTATAATATAAATTACAATATGTTAGAAAATAAGTTTGCTTCGACAGTGAAATTGAATTTTAATCAGCCGATGATATTTTTTCGCTATTAAATCAGTTAATTTATATAACATACATGTATAATATAAGTACATATAGTAATGAATTAATGTAAATATCCTTTAGAATTTCGTTTTTTTTTGGGGGATTAATAAAAACAGTAAAGTCTCTAAATGCGTAAATGGCTGAGAGGGAAATAATTGGCGAAGTTAATACTAATGCTATGTAATCTTAGTTCGCCATTATCAAACCATCGTTTACCTATGTTTTACTTGTTAATTAGTCTTTAAAACACATTAAAAATAGAACTAACGATCCCCAATCTCATCAAGAGTAAACTTTGCATCGTTATACGATTTTTCAACGCAAAATGTGACCGATCGATCGATTCGATTCACATTTGTGTAGACGACACGTGGGTTTATTATGTCACACCTGAAACAAAAATACAGTCCTTCGAGTGGCAACATATCATTTGGCTAAGGAAATACAAGTTAAAGCAGATATAGTCAGCCAGAAAAATTATAGCTATGGTTTTTTGGAATCGGAAAGGTATTTTGTTTATTGATTTCATATCAACAGGGACTTTGAAAAAATTACGAAGGGAAATACAGAATTGCAGAAGGGGTATGTTGACACTAAGGCAGTGTGTTTATTTCAAGACAATGCCAGCCCATATGTTGTCTACGTCACTACCGAACTTCTTAACAAATTTAGCTGGGAAATTTTTACTCATCGTCCCATAGTCTTGATTTGGCCCCCAGCGAATGTCATCTGTTTTTATACATGAAAAAACATATGGGTACCAAGAGATTTGACGACGATCATGAGGTGATTGAAGTCAACCTTCTATGAGACAGACATATTAAGTTATCAGAGCGACTAGAAAAATGCATTCGATCGAAACGGTGGTTATATCATAAAATAGGTTATAGTTAGAACTTTGTAAAAATAAACAAATTTTTTAAACATAAATGAGTTTTGGATTTGGATAACCTTAGAACCTTTGCTTTTCATACAAGTCTCATATATTATATCAAATCATTCAATATAATGTTGCACACAATTATAATTAAATATTAATGTAGTACTGATCATTCACGTATTTTACTTCATTTTATGGGAGGAGGGCGTGAACATTTACATCAAAGCGTTGATATAAATCTTATAAGCAGGCAAAATAGTACAAATATTAAATTAATAAATAAAACTGCATTAAAAGATTCCAATAAAAATACCAAGTCAACATATTTCTTTTTTTTTATCTTTTTTTAATCAATTCTAACCATGTTTTTATCGATATAAAAGAAGTAAGAAGGATTTTAATATATTAAATAAATAATTTACAGTAAAAATTTGACAAATAAAAAAAGTAATCATGCCACCCAGTGGTGTAAATAAGAATTTTTGAAGACGATGTTGTAGCAGCCTTAATGCTAATTTTCTTTGAAATCGTCGGTTATAAAGGAAAAAAAATATATGTTAGAAATTATAGTGATGGATATTTGTTCTAGAAAAAAATATGTTCTGATGGGAATTTTCCCCTATATTCCCCCCATAATTACGCCAACGCATACACCTAATATTTTTTTTTATGGTTCTTGTATAGTAAAGATAAAAAATATTATTAGATTAATAAAAACCATTCGAAGTAAAATACATTGTAACGATTCTATAACAGCATAGTGTGAACAAAATTTAATAAATATAGCCTTATTTTTTTTAGTACGGATGATGGAAGGGGATGACGATTGTCCTCATCATCTTCTTTTAAATTCCTTACTAATAACAATAGTTGTCGGCAAATATATGGCAAATTCTTTTCGTTGCGATTTTTTTGTAACATGAATTTTTCTTATAAACCTTGCTTACAAATCTTTTCAACATCGAAATGATTTATATTAATGAAGGAAAGATGAAAATATAATTTATCGTATAAAGTTGAATGTGAAATAATTCGATTTGTCTTCTTATATCGATTGAAAGGTCAATCACATTTGATTATAAATTGTACAGAACTTATCAAACTAATTAAATTATATATGTAATATAGATCATATATATTATTATTTATTGTATGTATATATATATATATATTATATGGGTGTGTGTGTAATACATAATGAATAAAAATAGTAGAACAAAAGCTAAACGTTAAGAAATTTTAAGAATTATCTTGTTGATTATTATTATTATTATTGAAAATGTTAAAATAGATAATGTTTTCAAACAGTGATTAAGTATTTTTTTGAATGATTAGATATGTAATCATGAAGATTTAGAATAATTAGACGTAAAGTTATAGTTGATTATAGTGGTTTAATAAAATTAAAAATTTCGTTGTACAAATAACAGTGAGTAGAATTTGTACTATTGTACATAAATCAGTTGTTTTATCTATGGAAATTGAAAAGTATCTTGCAGATTTATTAATAGAATTGAAAATTATTAATAATAATTACCATACAACTAAAGTAACATTATTTTACATAGTCATACTTTTTTTTTTACTGAAAAACTAGCAACCATTCGTTATACAACTTTTATTTCTCTTTTATTACTCAAATTTCATTAATTAATTGTATGACACTATGATTTTATTAATGATTTTGTGATTTCGCTGTAAATATGATGACTTTATCGATAAGGGATGTCCGGGAACCTATAATCACTCTTCTCAATTCTGCGTTTCAGTAAACGAATCAAATGGATCATAAAATAATAATAAATTGTTATATATCTAAGATATGTTCTTCTCGTAACCATCGCGTGATCATTTGCGTTAGATGTGTTAAAATGGGTAGATACTCACTTTATACGGTCTTGGTACATCAGGTTTAGTGTACCGCATCACTAACAATGCCAACATAGTACTTCCGTAGAAAATCCATGCGGTAAAACTGAAGAAATCGATCAGGGAATTAATTGTACCCGATGCCACCATCAATATCGTAATGATCGACTGAAATTAAACAACGGTGTATATTATATTATACTATACAGCATCGGGCATTTGGTAATGTTGTCGATCGTAGAAACATTATGATTAAGTATAATATATTGCTATTGAACTATACGGGAAATCAATAGAAAATACGAAATAGTATCAAAATTTAAAGTGACTATTTTACATGCTTATGAGTTGTGTAAGAAACTAATATTGTTTTGAGAAAATAAAACCCTGTATAAATATTTGGTTATAATTTAACATATATATATATATATATATATACATGCAAAAGTTATGAAATCAATAAATTATAAATTACTATAAATTTTAAAAATATGAAATTTATAAAAAAAAATATTAAAACACGGTAAAAAAATGATATAATGATACATAGGTTATAAAAACAAAATTAAGTTTATTTAATTACAAAGATAATGAAATAAACCATTGTTTTTTATAATAAATTATTTATATTCAATAATATATGATAATAAATAAGTTTAATATAAAATGGTCTAAAGAAATAATCTTTTTAATGTTATTTTTAAATTAGTAGCTGATCGTGTACACGGTGGCGGTAACACATATTCTATTGACTATTGTACATCAAGTTCAGCACAAAGAAAGGCGAAGTATTGTTGACAGATTCATACCACATAGGTTCCAGTTTATAAATAGAGAACAAAAAACAAATAAAAATTAAGCCCAATTGATGTTTTATTATATTCGCGATACATTATTATTGTATTTGAAACTCGGAAAGAAAAGTAAAATAATACGTCCATACAAAGATATAATTGTGGACGATATAGTATAAACTACATATTACAACCATTGAATAATTCAAAGTAAATAGATAATTCATGTAAAGAATGCTGAAAATACTTTTATTTATACAAATTATTATTTAACGTCTATTTTTCTTCTCGTTTCCTCTTGCTTTTTACGGCATTATGTTGTCAACGGTGATTCTATAATGACAAAGAATTAAATACCAAACAACAATGTAATATTCTTTTATCATATATGGGAGTAGTTTAGGTTAAATCTCAGATTAAACGCAAATTTATGTTTTGTAAATTGTTTACTAATATATGGTATGGCATTATAATTACAGAATGCTAAAGTGGTACATTAAATATTACGCGGTTTGCAAGTATAAAATTGTACATTTTCAAGAGAAAGAAGTTTACATCAGTATTTTTACTATAAATCAAGAATTAAATTAGAATTATATTTTTTCGTAGTGGTTTAATAAATATATTGCTATATAATATATTATCTGCTTAAGTTTCAGAAAATTATTTGTATCATTTTTAACTCGTACTGTTTACGTGCAACACTTATTTGTAAAACGTTTTCAAACCCGAAAACCCAAAGTTATTATAACTTATGTAATTATCTCTGTAAAGAATCTTAGTTCGTATTATTAATTTATACGTATTGTTAACAAATTCAAAACTATTTTCAGATTTAAACGGGGTTAGGTTAGGTTAGTGGCGTATTTACGGATGGAAGGGTGCACAGGGTTTAGACCTCCACCCCAGAGGCTTTTCTTGTGGTTTTTTTAAATCATTATAACAGAAAATTTTAATTTGTTAAGATTCAATGAGTGATTTTAATAAATGTGTCGACACGTGTTGATAATTGATAATAATGATAAATATTGTGAAATAATATTTTAAAAAATAATTAATTCTATGAGTAGATGCATTGTAATTTTAACATTTTCTGTCAAAGGCAAGCACAGCTAACATATATAATAAGAGCCATGGAGGTAAGAGCATGCCGAATAAATTATTATTGTAACACCCAACTTCAATGTATGAGTTTTAATGTTAAAATTTCTAAAATATTTCGTTGTTTTATGATTTTTATTGTAATTATTACTTTAAATATTTTTTAGTTACTAGTATCTTGTAATTATATTTTGGTTATAATTGATAGAAATAATAACATTGTAGTAGGTGAAACTTGGTGTCATTAATGTGATTATTATTACACCTCTCCCCCCACCAAAAAAGAGTTGTAAATACGCCACTGGATTAGGTAATATGACACAGTTACTCACGTGAAATATGATGCTCGGCATGGGCGTGAGCTTTTTTATGTGAATGTACGACAAAACGTTCATCAGGTGACCCTCTCTACTGGCGGCGAAACACAATCTGCCGGCGGCGAATAATGTGCCGTTTGCCGACCCAAAAGTGGATATCGTGATCGACAATGGTATCACCCAGGCGATCGACCCTAACGCTCGGATCCCGAAAGTCTATAATCCGATATATTTGGAAATAGAACATAAATTTGACGAGTAAAGGTACAATAAACGATATAAGTACAGTTTTATTATTAATTAAAAATAAAATCTTTCTACCGGTCTAATGTGCGATCTAGATAATATGACGTACATTATACATAGGTGGGTGATACACTATTTTTTACCAATTTACCAATTTAGACTATCATACCTGATAAATTGTTATTTTTTGTTTATCTAATTCGGCCACATAAATCGTACCAACAAATATTGTATCGTATACAGTAGTATTTCGCGATCTTTCCACGAACAATTTCGTTTGAAACTTGATAGATAACACAATTATAATAATAGATAACATACTCAATACGAAATTGTATTGTAGATGACATTGTATACGAGTGCCAAATCTTGATTGGCCGTGATTATAACTAAGTTTGTCGCGTTTATTAATGTGTATTTTATATCTTTTTGAGCTGTTTACATCCGTGAAGTCAAACCTTTAGCAATATAAATTCAACTTAAAACTATTAAAAATTAATTGAAAAATATCGAGTATTATGATTCGTATTCGTAGTCGATTCGACAAAGTATAAAGTATCCGGCAAACTTTAAGGTCAGTTAGAAACGTACAAATGTAATGGCTTGTAAAAAAACAATTTACGTTAAGACTATAATATGATAATGAGATATTTATACAGACATTATTATATATATATATGATTATTAAATACATGTATATTATGTAACATATATATAAATTATGTACAGTTGTGTTAAGATTGCATTGGTATTGTTTTAACAATGAATCAATATTACTCGGTAGATCACAGATCACTCATTAGACCGGAGTCATTTATTATTTACTTTTTTATGAAATTATAACTAAACATTTTTTATTATGAAATATATAGTATATATACAACAATATGTAGTCAATGGCGTAACTAGGGTTTATAATGCCCGTCAGAGGCGTGCTCAGGAATTTTGAATTTCGGGGGGGGGGGAGGATGAAATCTTTTTTATTATTTTTTATATTATATTATATATGTTTTTATTATAAGAAAAGTCAAAAGCATCATCCAGAAGCTTGATGAAGAATGTATGAAACCTTTTTCATAATATATAATTAAAAACATGATAATGACCTCTAATATAATATAAAATTGATAATTATAGTTAAATAATTATACCGAAATTCTGATTTCAATAGGAATCAATATAAATATGATCTAATAACTTTGGGTATGTAATGGTTAGTCTATTACCATAGTATCATTTGTGATTAAAATTATTATCAAATAATACAAGACTGATAAGAAGAAAAAATTATGTTTTGAAAATTGCTGGTATCAGATATGAGATCTAGAATACAATTAAGTACGTAAAAACAATATATTTTCAAAAGTCATTAGGTGGTTTGAACCTCTAACCCTTCCCCTCCTTGAGTTTTTGAGTCCTAATTTTAACAAATATCGTTTCACTCGTCTGATTTAGTATGACATAAGAAAACCTTTGTTAAAGCTGTATGAATATCACCAAATCTAACTTTAAGTACGAAAATTGTGTGATAACTACCAGCTAATTTTATCGGATAAGTTTTATTTATAATTAATCATTAATCATTGATAATATTTAGGGTTCACACATTAAATTTGATAATATTCGCCACTTATTATATTTCGTTCAAAAAATAAAAAAAACTATGTGAATAATATTGAAAAATTCGACTATTCTCTGATCAACAGAATCGTCGATAACTAAATTTAAATTATGAGTTTAACAATGTATGTAAGCTGAAAATACGTCCTCTAAAGTCATTGGTTTGTGGCCTTTGGCCTGCCATCTAATCCTATTGTTATGCCACTGACACTCACTAATACTATTATTAGTGTTGACCATGCAGGTTGTGCTACTACACGTGTAGGGTTTTAAGTATGAAATATTTTATACTCATAACCCTACATTTTTTGTATTGAAATATTTCAAATTCGAAATGTTCACACTTTTTTAAATGTTTTAATGAAATATTGAAAGATGTATTCTTTTTCATTATCATTTAACGATTAGTATTGTATTAAATCTATCTAAATGATTACAATGACTTCATCATATCAATAAACTATTTCCATGAAATTATTATGTATTATAAATTATTATTTTGGTGTTGTTGCTATTATCACGATTTAAAAGATAAAACGTGGTTTTATTATATATTCCTATAATCTAGGAAATTGTGAATCAATGTTCAGTAATATTTATTGATAAAGTTAAACATATTTCATATAATAATATGAAAAAAATATTCACCACTTAATTTATAAAACTTTAATTTTTTTATTTGAATTACGTAGTAATTTATGGGGTTTGAATGAATATTTCTTTTGTGAAAAAAAGATAATAAACGTAATGAATATGAGGTGGAAGTATAGTTAGAAAGATTAGATATTTTTGAAAAATCAACAATCTGAAGATAAATATGACTTACATATAAAGTATATAAAAAGAAATAATTCCAAAAACACTAAAAAATTACAGAGGAAAACAGTTATCCAATACAAAAACTGTCAAATCAGAAAATGGGTACTTCAAAAAAAAAAAAAAAATCGAAAATTAATAATTATAAATATACATATTTTCATTAATTTTTTTTAGATGAATTCATTGAAATGTCTATAGTACAAAAATAGGGAAATGTGAGCTATGTAGTACACGTGGAATTGAGTACAATTTAAGATTGAGATGTTTACAATGGCATGTGTTCTATGCAGTAATAAAAAGAGAAATTGCTTTAACGAGTATCATGAAGTGGATACTGTAGAAGTTTGATAGATCTGTCTTCATTGACATATTTCCGTATTTTTTAAAATATTTATTAACTATTATGAACTTCTCACATACAAGAGGAGGTAAGATATGTAATATATTTTATAAATATTTTTGTACACAACCATTTAACAATATTATTTTCAATAAAATAAATGTAAATACAAATTTTGCTTAAAGTTTATAGTGAAATGTACTTGCATAGTTTGCTCAAAACACATACTTGTATGAGTTTCAATAAAAAAAAAAAAAAAAGGCGGAAGGGGAAAGGAGGATTGACAATTTAGAATAACATCAGAACATATATTTAATGGAAAATTTGAAAGTCAGTAAAACTTTATAAATATTTTTTATTTTTTTTGTGCGAGATTCAAAAATATTCTTGTTTTCCAATATTAAAATAAAATTATTAATACTACTTATACGGACCACAGCGACAGCTTCGTTTCGCACTATTTCTTCTGGTGACATGATGGTCAGGTATGCGACGTTCACTAACAAATAACACATAGTCACCAACGGTATGCTGATATATATCGCTTTTGGAATGTTCCTTAAAAACGTAAATACGAATTAATATGAAATACTAAAAGCTTAAAAAGTTGTGTATTTACTAATTAATTATAAATAATAATGATAATTTACATAACTATAGGGGTTAGAAATTTAATACAAGTACATTCTAAAAACTGACCAAAATCGAAGTTTTCATTATTTTGATACTTTAACGTTCTATACACCGATGAGAATATTTTAAAATGGTATAAACTATGTGTTTATTGTAATCTATCTATAGAAAATATTTTAGAAAAATGTATAGTTGTAAACACTTAAAATTAAATATGTAAGTGTATATGATTTACAAGTAAAATTTAAACAACTAATGAACACATACCCCAAAAAATTGTTTTTAACCCTTTCCAGGATTTAAATTCATTAAAATTGTTAAACTGTTTGAAAATGTGTTTCTTCACCCGTAGATAATTCTCAATTCCAAATAAGCAGTACACAAAAATCGAAACGAAAAACATCTCACTGTATACGTTCTCAATCCCAGCCTAAAATGGATTTTGGTTTTTATAAATATGCATACCAGTGTATAATATGATAATTACTTCGAAGGGTTTTTTATTTCTTCGGTTACGTAGTTGAGATTGTTCCAACCATCATACGCCCACAATCCCGAGTAAAACGCGGTCGCTACGTCGCCCATGCTGGTAGTCGTGTTTTCAAAATAATTCCGAAAGTGTTCAGTTCGCCCTTGGAAAATCTTGTACATGCCTCCCGTGACAACTACGAAGACGGCGACGAGTTTCGCGGCCGTAAAAGCGTTCTGCACGCCGGTGGCCAAGTTCACGCTGTAGCAGTTTATGTACGTGATGACCACTGTTATTGACAAATATACAAACAATACGTTCGCATTAAATATATTTTTATAATTTATGTAAATTGTATGTACTGTGAACTAAGTCCAAATTAGAAAAAGCCAGGGTATCACTGTAAGAGCAATAATACATATTTTTCATCTACATACTCGCAATAAAACGGCAAAATGAATGAAATCTGATTATGACATGTATTTAATCAAAGCTTTTACATTTCAAATGTGGTTTATTGTTACCGAATAACAGACGTTATCATATTATTTATAATACCTACATACCTAGATTAATTAAATTGTGTAAATTGAATATTTAATTTAAAAATAGTAAATGATGGTTATAGAATCACGTTGTTGAAACGTATAATAAATTATACGAGTAAAGAAATTAGTTTTGTGAAACGTTACTCAATACCGGTAATACGTTTTTTAAGATAAAAATGTCTGAGTATATTATGTTTTGTATCTACCACAGTTATAACTGCTCATGTTATTTTAATAGCCACTGAGAATATGAATGAAAGTCATCATGATAAACTTGCATCTAGTTATGTTTCTATGCTATACACGTTAAATTATTAAAGTTTCCGTTTAGACTTTATTTATTTTTTGATCAAACAAAAACAATCAATTGTACCACGCATACTATTATATTTTAATCGTCTTCATTCGTTATTTAAGATCATTTTAGATTTTTATAGAGGCGAGGACTTTATTAGTTTTACCAGGGTGTGTCTATTATTATTTATATTTTATGTCTGTCGTCCATAAATATATTCTCAGACGAAGAGAGTGTTCTTAAATGTTTCTCGCGATATTTTTCACAAACAAAACTTTAGATGGGTAATTTATTTATTTTTCTAGTAGTTTTCGTTATACGTAAAAAACGATCAAAAAATCGTAAAAAACAAACAAAACAAAAATTGATATAATTTTGAACACATCTGATAATCATTGAAATTGATTAAGTTTTTCTTTTGGGATTCAAATATTTTATTATCCAAAGAAAATTATAATTTTTTTAAAACATTTTATGAAATTTCAGACAAAATATAAAATGTTTAAAGTTTAGTTTTTTTTATAATTTTAATTTGGTTGATTTGACAGTGAATCTTCAGGTTTAATTCGTCCGAAGCCGATACTGGCCGTGCACCTTATATTAGCATACGCTACTATTCAAGGGGCACAGCAGAGAACGCTTCGGGCGAGACAACAGTCGACGTGGCGCCGACCAAGACCGAGCACTCCAAGAGCTCGTATCGCATTTTCGCTTCGATGAGCGTCGATAGGCTTAACGGCTTAACTTCTTAAGCGAGACCCAGGCCACACGAATCAAACTCAGACCGAGCTCGATCCGTGTAACTACGGACATAGAGTGGTCTTTGCGACGGAGCTACACTCGTGCTACTGTACTTGCACGCGTCATCAGTAGGACATACCTCGAGCAACATTCACGTCTGCTGCTCTCCCGTTTCTGGACCTAAAGTGACACCAGACATCAGCCACTCAGGCTCTTAGACATCCATGATGTCCATGGGCGAATGTAGCTCGAGTTTAATTCTGAGACTCTGGGGCCACGCCCGAGTGAGAGACCTTTAGTTCTCTCCACCCCTTTCGGCCAGTATGGTAGATCTAGCTCCGGCACCTCCCGGTAAGTTAACGACTCGGCGGGATGGAATACTACACCAGCCCGAATCGCGCGCTGTACTACGCTACACACTTGGAAAAAATTTTCTCCACTGGTTCACCTCCCTCCAGCCGGGAGGTGATGAGTCGCGCAGACGATTCGTCCGACTATCTAGGTCCAAACCCTAGACCGACCCATGAGAGGCCATTGGTCTCTAGCCACTTATTTAAATATTCGTGGCTGTCCCCGCGACAAGAACGTTTCGTTATCTATCATCTATGGACACAATAGGATTACGTAGGCTCGCGTATCACTCGGTCTTATCCCGGCGGGCAGGGCCCACCCAGATAAGCCCAGGCTTTTCTCGTAGCAATCGTTAACTCTCGGCTATCTTCGCCAAAAAGGGTCCTACTTGATTGAATTGATAGTTTTAAAAATTTCAATGAGTATAAGTTTAATAAGTACATTTTATTATAGTGTATACTTATTATACTGTTTAATACATTTATAAGTACTGAATTTTATTAATCTGATATTTAATGTAATTTTGTTATTTTTAATAGTTAGACGCAGTGAAGAGTTTATTTTCATCAAATCAAAATTTCATGATTACGTGAACTTAGCTCTGAATTAAAAATCATACAGTTTGTACGGATATATTTTTATTTTTTGTAATATTTTAGTAAACCGACGTGTTTTAATGTTACGGAAATCATTAAATCGTCTCTCGAAATATAATAATTTGTATATTTTTGTATTTTTCTTTAACAAATAAATAATTAATAAATATAAAATAATAAACCTCAACAAGTATTTTAATATTAATTGTAATTAATACGTTTTTAAATCACTAAAATGTATAACGTGTGATTCACATGGTCTTATATATTTGTATAATACAAAGAAGTTAATATAAACGTTTACATTTAGTATAATTAAGATAGCAGTTAAAAGTATATGACATATTTTCAATAAATTTTATATACAAATGTCGTGGTTTTTCAGAGAAAAATAATTAGGTTCTTTAATTCTTAAATTATTACATATACAAGCCATGATTTCATGTCGTCTTGTGAAAATTGTCGGGAAACGCAATTACCATCGAAGAAAAGCCGAAGTCTTGCAAAATTGGGTCAAATACTCGACAAAGATCAAATTATATTATAATGTATTTTTTTAAATTTTCCCAAAATAAAATGTATCACACCCTAAGTGTTATTAACTACCCATAGCGTTATCTTTGTGTACAATATGTAATTATTGCATTATAGTAATTTATTCTAGAGCGTTAAACATTATCATTGAATTTACAGTGGAAAATTAAAAAATATATGTATATATAACCTAAATAAACTATTATAATCGAAAAAAATTAAACGCCGAGTTAATAAAATTTAAATAATAATAAATAATTAAAAATAATCACAGACTTAAAACAAATGTTTTTTTTTAAAATTAGTAGTTATGTAGTCGTAACAGTAGTAATTAATTTTTTTACGGTGTATAATTAATATATTTTAAATTTAATTACTCTATAGAACATAAACTATTAACTATGTTTTTATAATTAGAAACAAATTTAGACAAATTACGAGAATGTATAGAAAGAAATTCATTTCACGATCTGTGGAATGAAAGCAAAAAAGTTTTACACTTGAAAAATCAATTATTTTGTACACCATTTAAAAATCTTAGCTTTGTAATGCGCTTCTTTGAAGATCACAATGGACTTAATATATAATGAATAATTGATTAACTGTAGAAAAGAATAAATCCCATATATAATTAAAAATTTACTGTTCGGTAAGTTTGAAATCTAAATTTTAGATTGATCATTAGTATTTTACTTATTTATTTCTTTAAAAACAATAACTTTTTTCTGTGAAAATGAAATGATATCGGAATAAACAAATTTCAAGTCTGCAAGTGTATAAAGTGTTCGATAATATTATAATACATGCAGTGGCGTAGACATAATTTCTGAAGGTAGGACCATTATATTATTATTATTATTATTATTTTCAATAATCATTATATTATATTATATTATATGTAGGTATGTTGTGGTTTGTGAAAAAATAATTATGGAAGATCTTACTCCTATATCCCCTCTTATATATGCCACTGAATACATGTAATAGATTAAAATACCAAATAAATGTTGTATAGGTGTATTGAAATTTATAATTATATAAGTATGCTATATAAAATGTTGCAATAGTATTTTAAAATATATTTAATTAAAATTATTGTAAAATGTAAAAACGCTTTTCATTCACGTCTTGCAAATTATCTAATTTTAATTATTTGTAGCGACAACGATAGTTGGTTAATACTTTATTGGCTTGAACTTACAAATAGACAAGGTCGCGACGATTTTCACTACGAAGTCTGAAGGACCGCACTCGTCGACAAACGCTTCGACTGCGTATTTGGCGAAACTCAAACATATTATAGCCACCTGTGATGGTTTGAGTATCAATGTGGATATCCAAGAAAACAAAAATGCCGGCATTGGTCCAAAAGCGTCCATTAAATAGGCGTACTCGGCCCCAGAACTAGGATTCATCGTGCCCAATTCGGCGTATGCTAATGCTCCTGCGAACAAATCAAATTAAAAAGAAAATTTAACTAAAATTAAAAAATTGTTAATTTTTTGCGGACACTTTTTTCATTTGAATAACAGTTGTGTTTTATAGCACACTGATGATCCGAACTTCCAAACGAATTATTGCTATAGTCCAATTATTATTTACCGAAAATAATGTTTGTAAAATAATTTGACGAATGACGAACGCGTTCAGGTAAAAATATATATGAAAAATATCGTTTTAAAAATAGATAATATACGATGGATGTTTTTTTTTCCACTTCTTTTTTTCTACGGGGCAACGACACTCAATTTAGATATTATATTATACATACGTACCCAATAGTGACATGGCACCACATGCTGCCCATATGACAAAACTCAGGCCTATTGACCCAGTCCTGATCAGCAATCCAGTAGGAGAAACGAATATTCCAGAACCTAAAATATACAAAAAAACGATAAACTGTATAAAATATTTGTTCACGAATGACACGAATTTGGTACGAATTATTATTAAAATGTTAAAATTGTTGGAAGAATTTGCAACGTGATTTTGTGATTTAACATAATATTATTTATATTTGAGGAATTTATATTTTTAGGTACAGTCTATATTTTTAAAAATGTAATTTTTTTTTTAAACCAATCGAAACATTAGAAAATTATTATTCTCAAGGGACAAAACAATTTTAAAAGTTTTTATAATTCAGTAAAACGTACATGAACAAATACTTTGAAAATACATTGAAGGCATCAGAATGAATATTGAGAATATTATCCAAATTTGCATAATAAATGTATGAACGCCTAATTAACCATACACAATACGTTATAATGTACCAGGCGAAGTGAAAGCGATATTAAGAAGTTCAATCTGGTTAATTGAGTCTCCAGGCAATAAGATAAACGCATTTCTTGTTAAAGTGGTTTTACATTTCTTGAATAATAACGTTTTTGGGAAGTTTCGAAGCGTGTTACTGACTAATAATCTAATTTAATTCACGCGTACGGTTCCAGGAAAACGGATGAATGTAAAATTAGTTTGTAGGATATTATTTTAACGATTTAAATATATTTTATCCATACGCATAAATTATCATTTGTCCGTATTTATTGTTTATATATATTAATAAAAAAAAATGTAAAAAGATTTTGAGAGAGAGAGAGAGAGAGAGAGACACACACACACACACTTAGAAAAATTCAAAGTGTAATTCAAAGTACAACTTCTGATAAATAAATTATATATTTCGATTTAACGTGAAATAGAAAGTCGAAACTTTTAATAACATGTCATTTAATTTAACCATGTATAGGATTTAAGTTTTAAATCCAAAAGTAATTACCATACCAAATATATTATTTTTTGAATATATACATAATAAATATAGGTACTTGCAAGTTGCTTTTATATGATTTATACAATACACTACAAACTTCACCCTGGCATAAACTTAATCTCAATGTTCAATTGTTTATACATATAAATTACTAGTAGCATAAAAGGATCAAAAACAGTATTTTCTCAACACCGAATGTTTTTTTAAACAATAACAATATCTACAATACTTGTATATAGTAATAAAAAATAAAAAAAATAAAAATTGTTAAAAGTAATTGATTGATTATTTTAAAACTTTTAAGAACCCATTGAATTAAGATCACTCTAACTAATAATCTAAGCTTAACTACTGGTTTAATTTATATACGTATATATAGAAATAATAATTTTAAACCAAAAAGTTAGAAATTAAAAATCCTATACAATATATATTTCATAAGAATTATATAGTTTTTTCTAATGCAATTTCAGCAGGGGTTTTTTGTAGAATGATTTCATACTTTATCTATGAAATATTTCAGTACTAAGTGTATTTTCTCACTATTTTCAATGAATATTTATTATTAATATTATACAATTTAAATTTAAATATGAAACGTAGAAAATTTTAAAAAGATAATTAATATACGATGAGATATTTAAAAAAAGAACCAAAATTATTTGACAATTATTTAATGTGTAATTTAATACGCCCCAATCAGAAATAGGAACAGTTATAACTTATACTAAGGTTATAATTTATTTACTATTCATGTTGTACTTACATACATAACTTATAATTTAAAATTACTATTGTTTAGGTATGTCAATCGAGTCGGATCTTATCAATTAATATAATTAACGACATCAATGAGAAATTCATATCATGCAATATGATTATGTTCAGACAATTATTTAGTATAATTTGTTGTAACGGCATAATTTTTTAAATTTTTGATGTCATTAATAATATAAAAACAATCTACAAACGCACATCAATTATAAAAAATTAAAAAATTTTAATTTATTGTACTGTGAGTCTTGTGATTCAAAATATCAATGTCATCATTAGCTAAAATATCATAACCTTGGCTGTACATTATAATTAGAGATACAGGTTTTTCGGATTTTACATGTTAATATTGAGTATATATATAGCTTGGTGGGAATAAAAAATATGGATAAGTCACTGAATATAGAAATTTTCAAAATTTTTTTTTTCATATTTGAGCATATACGAGTATATTTAAAATATTTATAAATATAAAAAAAAATCTAAATATATTAAAATGTACTAAGTTGTGTTAAATTAAATGTAGAAATATTAAAAACAATTTATTAGTTTTTATAAATTGTTATTTTATACGAAGATTTGTTCTTACTTTATTATAAAAATTATTTAATAGTTGTTTTTTAAAAAAATTGTAATTACCATTACAATATGTAATAAAAGTGTTAAGTATATACTTATAAAACTGATAAAAATATGACTTATTTACCAAAGAAATATTGTAATAACTTTCCTTACATTAATTTTACATACAATTTGTGAATGTAAGTAAAATACTATCAATTATTATCATTTTTTCATTAATTATATCGTAGGTTTAATTTAAGTACTTTTTTGTTATGTACAATTATTTGTTATGCACATATTTGTTTATAAAATCATATTTTATGTTATTTGGTTTAATGATTATCTTTGTATGTTTTCCTAATTTTTAGTGAAATATTTTGAGATTTGTTTTAATGAATATTTTTTTTCTTCTTTTTTTGCTCCTTCGCCTTTATACCAGCTGTTTGGGGTTGGCCATCTGTGTCCTAAACTTCCATTTGACACGATATCCCACATTATCTACGCACACATCAGCAGTCTACATATCACACCTAATCACATTCAACCATCTCTTCTTCAATCTTCTTCTTTCTCTTCTTTCTTGGTTTTAATGAATATTAACATCATATTTTAATCTAGAAATCCGGACCCTAACCAATGATTTGAAATTAATAAAATCAATAATTATAATATAAAATTACGTATATATGTACACATTTTTAAATCCTTATTAGGCATTATTACTCACCGATCATTGTGCCAACGATTAAAGCCACCCCACTGAAGAGTCCCACCCGTCTCTCGAGGTAAAGAGTGTCTCCCTTAGTTGATAACTTCCGCGCCAACATGTTTTTTCCGTTGCCAGCAGCTTCGACATCTCCGCCGCCGACGTTGTTCTCGTCATTCGTGTCGTTGTTGTTGTTGTATCCTGCTATAACATTTAAGTGCCATATTAGCAGATAAGTAGAGTAAGCTTCTAACGTTTTATATTGTCGTTCCCGAGGGTGACGATGAACATTCAATTCTGTTTTATATAAAACCCAAATTAAAAATAAAATCTATTCAAAAATTCATACCACCGAAAGAATGAAAAATTCCATAAGAATGAAAAAGGAAAATTTTTCAAATAGGAATATTTTTAATTTTGACCGATTATCAGATATTATATTACTATACTGCAGACTTGGATCTAGAAAGTTATTAAAAGGTTATATACAGATTTTCTTAAAATAAAATATCGTGAGTAAATGTGGAATTGGAAAAAAAATCACTGCAGTTTTTTAAACATTTCGAATTTACAGTTTCCATCACTTTTGTTCATCAACATCATGTTTGTTAAAAATATCTTGAATAATGAATCACACCGTTCGAGAGAGTGCCAAATTTTATCCTAATATCATGTAACACTTAGTTTTCTGAAATGTTGGCACCATATTGGTGTTCCTTAGTACTGTTTTTTTTTTTTATAAACAATAGCAAGTAAGAATTCTCTTTAATTTTAAAGTAATGGGTAACTCAGGTGTATTCGAAAAAACGATTTTTTTTTTAAATATTGATTTATCAGCTTACAATACATTTTCAGATCTTGAGTACAAATATTGCCCATGTTCAAAACGGATATATTGACAATTTTACGAAATTTTTGTAATTTGTTAAAAAATATTAAAAACATTTTAACGTTTAAAAAAATAAAAAAAATATAAATATTTTAATGTTCAATAAATTCAATAAACTTGAGAACAGCCTTTTATTAATATCATATTTCATAGGCATTTATTGAGTGAGACATGAGGAGTATTTTTTTATATTTTTCTTACGTCTCGAAAAATTCAATTTCAATACTGATAAATGTCATTAAACAAATTCTACAAAATTCGTTATTATAAATATCAATAAAACGTATATAAATATACCGTACACTTTATACTTGTATGACCAATCACTGTCGTATACTGTGACTATTGACTACGATTACACCGATTACAAAATAGTATGCGTCTCTTTCAGGAACATCGTGCAGAATTTTTTATTTTCACTTTTATACCTATACAAATAAAATAGGTTTTTTTTTACTAAAATGGAAATATTTTATTATTTGAAACGGTGAAAATTTAGATACGTGTGTTTAGCAATAAAATGTCCATTAAAATATTCTGGAAAAATTACTTTTAATGTAAAATTTAAATTATTTTTCCCATCCAGTAAAAATATATGTATATAAGACGTGAAAACGTAGTCGTATTGCGATAAGTATGAGTCGTATGTCGAATAAAAGAAAAAGAAAACGACCTGAGTTATTTAAAAATAAAAATATAATGAGTACAGTACGGCGAACGCATGACGAAAAGTCTTCGATTGCCTTTTGAACAACACTTTTCTTCCATCCGATCAATCGATCAAAATTAATGTGTATTATAAGAAGGTGTTCAACGTGTACGCATAATACGTTATGCATGATATTATAACGACTTCAAATTATAAACATCAAAAAATGCTCCCTGCCCGTTACCATTAGTGCAAATAACGCTCGAGCACAGATATTGTTGGCAGTATTATTATTATTGTAAAATGACAACCGTTGTATGCGAAAATATAGTGATGGTAGGTAATTGATCTTACGTTCAACGTATGCATATTTATTATAAAAAATTTTAATTAATCATATAATGTATTATACATGAAACACCATGGATACATTATAGAAAGTTTTTAATACACATCAAACAAATATTTGGAGTTGCATACGGAGCAACATTTTGAACTCATAATAACTCGATATTCTTGAGTTTTTCGAGAGAATTTTGAAACATGTAATAATAATAATAATAATAATAATAATAATAATAAGTTGAGTGAGGTACCTATGCAACTTCAAAAAGTGGTAAAAACTATAAAAACACACCTTAATTGGATATTCAAAGGTGTTAAAGGTGATCAGGTGAGTCGTTTTCTTATTATTCATATTCTTGATTTAGTCCAACAAAATTTCCATAAGCCTACTCATATAGCTAAAGTAATAATAATTAAGGTCTTGGGAAAAGTACAAATTAAATAAAGCGTAGATAAACTCATAGTAAAAACGCTCATAAAACTAGTCCATTAGAAAATTTTAGATTATAATTTATAGTGTATAGATATGACAGCGGAAATTACGACATTTAGAGCGAAAAAAGAGTAATTTAAGTCTCAATTAACAATTTCAAACTACGTCGAAAACCTAAATCAAGCAGATAACATAAGTCGAAAAGAAATTAAATGTTGTCGCGAGAAGATTAGAAATATATGACAAGAATTTGAACAAGTACAAAGTGCAATCGAGCAAAGGAAAGCGATAGAGCAACGGCTACATATCGATTGGAATTCGAAAACACATATTTTAGTGCTATAGCATTAAGTGATAACATTTATGAAAGCGGAACTAATATTCGTGGTAGACAAAATGGAAATTTAGCAATTACAAATGGGGAAAATATATTAAACCCAAATTCGTAAAATGTAATTGTTTCTGTATCACAATCGTCGTGTCGAGTGACAAACGAATGTTTTGGGTCACTAGTACCTATAGAATTAGCACCCATCAATGTATCGAAATTCTCCGGCGAATATAATGAGTTGTTGGTATTTCAGGATATATACATAGCTTTAATACACAATAACCCCAAAATTGACAACATTCAAAGGTTCTTCCATTTACGTACATCACTAAGCGGTGAAGCATCACAGGTTAATAAATATATCGAAACTACTGCGGAAAATTATAGGATAGCGTGGGCGAGTATACTTGCTCGGTACAATAATCAAAAAAGTGTTGATACAATCTTATATATCAAGTTTGATCTCCCAAGAATAAACGAGGATGCGATTCAATTACGTCGATTGATCGATTAATTGAATGGGTATATAAATGCGTTGGAAGCATTAGGTGAAAATCCAAGAAGTTGGGGTTCGATTTGGATACATCTTATAATGAGTAAGTTGAATACAAATACGCTAAAGGCATGGGAAATAATAGTACCTAAAGACGAAATACCACCAATACACATATTACTTTAATTTATTGAAAAAAAGATTTAAAATTGCCGAAGCTGTAAAGTCAGCTACAAAAATAAATGTGCATATTGAAAAAAAATAAACAAGATTAAATATAATTATAATAATAAAGCTATATTGCTTGCCGCAACCAGTGGAATAAAGTGATTTTTTAATTCACTATAAAATGCAGCAATTTGTTCACTATAAGATGCAAGTTATGCTGCAACTATTCAATAAAGAATAGACCATATGAACCAACGCTTAAAAAGTTTTAGTGGAGATTTAAATTATGATCAAAAATATTTCTTACCGCATTATGTTGTAGTAAATGAAAATAGTGCCATTATTCATTTACGAGTAATGTTCGACGGTTTATGTAAAACAAACACAGGTATTAGTTTAAACGAAACTTTACTAAAAGGTCTGTCGATTTGAGAAGACTTGGTAAATATTTTAATGAGATTTCGGATAAATAAGTATGCTATGTCCGCTGATATTTTAAAAATGTACCGGAAAATTTTGGTAGCATCGCAACATCGAAAATTTCAAAAGGTAGTATGACGATTGGATCCGTTTCAATCTAAATATTTCAATGGAAAATAGTCATGTACGGTTAGGTTAGAACCTAGAACGTAGAATTATAGAATTATAGTGTATTACATACAAGGTAGAATTGTGGAAATTGAAAATTGACTGGGATAAGGTGATGTTACCGGAAGTACAAGAGAAATGGCGAAATGACTTAAGATAATTAAGATATTTACGCAAATTATTTATATCACGGGTTTTAAACATTCGAGAAAATTATATTGTTGAAATTCACGGATTTTCGGACGCGAGCTCAGCTGCCTGTGGTGCTTGTTTATACGCACGAGTAACAAATGACGATGTATGTACACCTGATATGTGTTAATTCCAAAGTAGCCTTCTTAAAGGTGATATCACTACCACGATTAGAATTGTGTGTAGAAGTAGTAACTGCTTAACGTGGTGGACAAGATTATATCAAAAATGTTTCTAAAAATTCAACAGCGTTATTTTTGGTCACACTGGTTCATCGTTCTTGCGTGGATAACTTCTACATCTCGTTGGCAGACATTTGTGGCTCATGTGGGGGATATACAGGATCTTAAAATGATTAACGAATGGAATCATGGTCGCATTAAAGGTCGAAAATTCGGAAATATCTATTTTAGAGAGATTTACTTAATGGAATAAATTGTTACTTTATTATTGATTATTTCTTACTGTATGCATTTCAAAAAATTGTGTCTCAAAAGTCATTATGTTGAAATAGAACTAACGGTCACTAGTACTTCAATATTATCAAAAAAGTTAAGGTGGAAAAAATAGTCATAAAAATGACTCAAAGAAAATATTGTTACAATGCAATAGTTTATCTTCCAGAGGAAAAATATTTCCTGATAATAAATTACAGAATTTGCGATTTCATTCCTAGACACCGATAGAATTATTCAAATAAATTGGCATTTAAAAAATGCTGTCGATATAGATATATTACAAAAACAACCTATATTACGAGTAATTCCGACGAAAAATTGTCATATGTCTAAATTAATATTATTAAACGAGTATCAACGTTTATCTCATGAGGGTCTACAAGCTATGTTAGCAAATTTCAGATTTAAGTACTGGATGAATAAGGACGAAATATTTCTCGGCATATATTTTACAAATGTATATGATATTTTCGTTTACGGTATACAATAAAGCAACCAATAATGGGAGATTTACCGGTGGAACGCGTGAAGCCTTTTAAAGCTTTTAAAAAATATGGCGTTGATTTTGAGGGTCCAGTTAAAATAAAAAATGGTTATAGACCAAATTCTCCAACTACCAAAGGCTATATATGTCTATTTGTATGGTTTAGTACTCGAGCATACACATAGAATTAATAAGTAATCTGTCTATCGAAACTTTTCTGAACGCTTTACAACGGTTTTTGGTCGTCGTGGTAGCTCTGACATCTACAGTGACAACGCCACCAACTTCGAAATAAGACATTGCAGGAATTATATACATTATTTTAAACTGAGGATCATCAGAACAACATATATGCTTCTTTATCTACGTTGGGCGTAAATTGGCACTTTATTCCCCCGCGATCTCCACTCTTTGGTAGCTTGTGGGAGATTTCGGTGAAATCTCTTAAGACCCATTTGTATCGTGTATTAGAGAATTCTTGTTTAACTCACAAGGAACTAAATACTATAATCATAAAAATAGAGGCCGTCTTAAACTCTCGTCCCTTGACTCCGTTTTCTTTTATCCTTCAGATATGTCCGTTCTCATGCCTGTTCATTTTTGGTCGGAGAACCATTGTGTGCACTACCTGAGCCTGATCTCACAGGTGTATCTGAAAATTACTTAAAGCGTTGGCAACAAGTGGCCCAGATCTCTCAGCAAATATGGCGACGTTAGCGTCTCAAGTTACTAGCCCAGCTACAAACTCGTGCAAATTGGTGCGAATCAAAGGATGAAATCCTCGTCATAGGAACAGTGGTCTTTGTAAAGGAGGGATCTTTGTAAATAGAGGGAGAATCCCTCTATTTTCTTGAGCCCTCCGTTGGGTGGTAAATGTGCATGATTGAAAGGATGGCATTGTTTGGGTAGCTACGGTTCGAATCACCAACAAGGAGTTCCAACGCTCGATGAGAAAGCTGTAGCCACTACCTTTTGATGGAAATAGCGCTTCCCCATAATAATTTTTTATAATGTACTATTTATTTATTTAATTATTTTAGCCTTATGTTTGTAAAACTTATAAAAAAAAAAAATTATTTTTATTTGTTAAATTATCTATTCTGTGTAAATGTAATGTTGAAAATTATTTCAGGGCAGGTGGCATGTCGAGTATCTAAAATATTATCATGGTCTTATCTGTATTAATAATTGTGCGCCTTATATGCCTTGTACCTTTACTACATTTAGTTGTGATGTGAATTCCAAACTGTGTGAGTGTAAATAAATAAACTAAAAATTAAAAAAAGAGTTAATTAAAAAACTGTAATTTTTTATAAAAATAAAATAATATATATTATAAAATAATAATATGTATAATATGCATTATTTTATGTAACTAAATGTTATTTATCAGCGAATTGGTGCCTTTTAAAATATAATTAATATAGTCCACTATTGGTGTTCTATAATATGCCTTTTTCAAAGCTCCGGAACACCTATATAATATATCTAACAAATTTTTTAGAATATAAAAAATCTTTGTATAAAATATTTTTCATTTCAACTATGTAGTATTACTTGTATTTCGACTTATTTTTAATTTTATATATAAATGTAAATTTAATTTAAGTAAATATGCATGCATCTATTTATGCAATCGATATATTTAAAAAATACTATACAATTTTAAATTCAACACTTTCAGCTCAACTACATGACGGATTTAGATGGATTAAAGCAATTTAGATCAAGTTTTTTGGAGTACTTGATTTGAAATAAATGTGGGGTTAGGTTATATTTTTTTAACGAAAACAATTAATGTTTATGTGTTCAATTTCTCGTAGTGACTGGTAAATATTTAAAGTTAAATACAGTTAAACTGTAAACAATTCTTAATTTTTTTCCAAAACTACAGAAAACTAACTTCTTTCCTTGCCATTTTTCATAAAATACATATTTTTTTTGAAGATAATACTATAATACATTGATTATTAGTTCTTTCGTTCAGCAAATGTTGTTCGAAGTTAATTGCTCAAAATAATTTTTAACTTCTTTCAACGTATAATAAATGTAAACAACAACAACAATAACGTCAATCTTTTGAATATAACTTAAAATATACTAAGTATAAAAATATTTTTCTCTACTTAGGTTTGACTAATAAAAGAATTACATGTGCTTATGTAAAACTCGAGAGTGACAAGTACATTCAAGTAACCACCGAATCGAACGTGTGGTAATAGACCTAAACCAAAGGATAGTTTTGGTAAAAGAAGTGACTAAAAAGTGGTGATTTAGCCTCACCTAAAATATTCTTTTACCCTTTTCTCCGACCTCAAAAAATACGCTTAAATACTTTATTTTCATTAAAGTTCCTAAAACATAAAAATTACATGTTATTATTTAATTGTAGAATAGTTATATAGATTTATGGACAACCTTTGATTTTATTTGATGTATATGTTCTTTATATATAATATTATAACACGTATATAATTTAGACTTAAAAACAATAAGAAATATCACACACACACACACACACACACACATAAATATATATACATGTATAGTAAATATCGCATATCATAAGTACGGTAGTAAGTTTACATATGTCATATGGTCATGAACAATATATTATGAATGATATATTAATTAGATCACGTACAATTATTAAGAACAATTTTTCATTTAGTTTAATTTAATTTAATTTAATCATGTTTAATTAATTGATGAATGAAATTTAATTAAAAAAATTATTTACTAGTTAAGTTAAAACTTAAAATCCTAAGTGAAAAGATAAAGCCAGATTTTAGTTAAGAGATCTGTTATTTAAAAAATATTTTTTATATCATCGATTTTTTTAAATTTTGTACATAATGAAATTAACTTTTCATTTAAAATTATAAAAAAATGTTAATTTAGACTATTTAGATACCAAGATAATGATTTGCTAATAATATATCATTAAAATGTATTTTTTTGAAATAGCTTTGGCATTCGGTAAACACTGATATTTTTTTATTAATTAAACAGTAAACTGATTAACTGTAGTTGATATTCATCTTTAGATACAAATGATTTGGCGAGTCGTGTAACGTTAATTCCTCAAGAACATCACGGACGAAGAATGAACGTTATACGATAATTATTGTATTAAACTCTGAACGAAAAAGTTCTATTTTTTTGGCTACGACACACGACAATGCTAGACGTATATATTGTCGGATGAAATGAAAAATAAAATAGAATTTTACATCGGTTGTCTAATATTTCGTTGTTTATAGTTGTATGAATGAACCGGATAGAAGCACTGGCAACATTTAAGTGTCATGAAGAACTGAAAATAATATATAGATACTATGAGTAGTCCGTATCAATATTGAATGTATATTCGAGCTTAAATTAATAATATACAAATACGTAAGTTTTTTTACAATTATTATTTTTGTTGTCTTTTTTTAAATAAAATGATTAGACGATTTTCCTGTTTGTTTTTATTAGGTTTAATCAATTGGCCGGAACAATAATTACGACGGCCTACCAAAAATTAACAATAAAAAACAGACTACGTGAATGTGAATAGTACAGTGTTGTGATTATAGGGTAGGATAAATTTTTTATTTAACAAATAAAAATGATACAATAGCTAAATTCTTGTAAATTGTCATCAACTATTTAATCAGTCAATAGTAACATTTTAACGGGTATCACGTCAAACCTAAAAGATATTATTGACCCCCCCACAAAAAAAAAAAAAAAAAAAAAAAAAACAAAAAATTGCATTTTATAAATATTATATATTAAAAATTATTGTTTAATTGTCTTTTACTTGTAAAAAATATTCAATTTATTTTATAATAGTCTAGATGAGTTAAAAGTCGGGATGACCCGTAGACGGATGTAAGATGCACATCCCACAATGACAAAATCATAAATCAAAAAAATTATATCTCGTCTCGGAAGAAATTTCTAATTACGCTCCAAGAACGGCATATCAAGATTCACGGAAATAAATTATTAATTTTTTTCGTTTATAACGTTTGAAAAACTATTACTCTGCGCAACCTCGGCGATAATGGTCGGAACGAAAATACCAAAGTGTATTATAATGCTATATTTAACACGTTTTTCTCGAGCGATGGACATTAGTCTTTTTCGGACAAAAACCACACTACATATGAATAAATAATACTTAATAAGTATACACAATACATAACTTCAACGCTTACAAAAATATACATATACACACATATGTATAAAACTATTTACAAAAATTACAATTTATTTATACGGCCGGGTAAATATTTCACGAATCCACGCGGTCAAAATAAAACATGAGACAGGGAGAGACGCGAAAGTACGTGTAATTAAGTATTCATATAATATTATTACGTTTTTCTCGAGCTGCAGATACACGTATTATAGTGTATATATATATATTTATTATTTACGAAAATGGCAATTGCGTTTAAAAATGAGTGTTTCATTACTCAACATCCGAGAACAATAATTAATATGAAATGTGAATGTTTTTATCCATAAGGTACGTTTTTCTTGCGTGATTATCGGATTAATGTATTCTTTTTTTTGTTTAATATCATATGTGTACTGACCATGTGTTTGTAGGTTTCGCAGCATCTCAAGTCGGACGTGTAAACGACAACGGTCGACTCGTCGGCGTTTATCCGACGACCAGACATGACACACTGCAGGGCCTCGCAGACTGAGAGTCGCCCGCCGTGCTCGTGACCGCCGCCACCGCCGTCAGCGTAGCGCACGCGTCGCAATCGTCGTCGTCGCTCCGTATTTTCCGTCGCTCGTGTTTTTTGTTTTCACTCCTCCACATCGCTTACCAGCCCTTCACGTCTCCGCCATTATTTTGGGCGGCAAAACGCCGTTTTATTATCGACACGCGTGCCGCACGCATCGTCCGCCGGGCGGCGCCGTCGACGTGTACGGCTATGTAGGCCTCGTCTATTGCGTGTTAAGAAAACGGATCATCCGCAGAGATGATTTTCGATTTCGACCGTGTATAGTGGCGGATTTAAGGACAAATGTGACAATATCTTGATTATATCAACCTACTGTTTATAAATACTAAGCACTAACAAAGTCAATTACATAAAAGCAAGTATTTATGCTATAGTTATTATTTACGTGTATGCGCAAGTAACGTTAAATCGAAGGCTTCAACTTTTGAATTAATAACTACTTCGTTCTATTTTACCATTGTTTCGAATCGAATATCACTTTTAAATGATTTAGTTTTCTTCTGTACGTTTTTGACATATGACATAGCCGCCAATAAATCAATATCGTTTTTTTGAAACTCGCAAACATAAATTTAAAGCACTAATTGCTTGAAATATTTATATGAAGTTAATCCTGTTAAAATAAAACAGTGTCAGTAATTATATTTTCATCATTATTTACCTCAGTATATTTCTTCAAATACATATGTATATATTTTATGACTGTACAAAATTAAAATTTGAAATAATTTCTAAAAGTTTCTGAATTCATACATTTGTCCAATTCATAAATACTAGATTTAAAGAGAATAACTTGTTTACAGAAATTTGAAGTTAAATAAAATAATTTAGTGCATTTTAATACTACCTTCAGATATTAATTATAACCAACCGATATTTTGTTCTCGGTATTTATACAACAAACAAAAAATTATACAGGTTTATGGCACAGTATTACATTTTTACAATAATTGTTATTTAGTGAATGAATGTCCGTTATAATATAACAACTTACTGAAATACTAACCATAAAATAATAATCCATTAATATACGAGTATATACGATGTGTATTTAAAATGATTTTATTTATTTCAGTTGTATAATTTAAGGCACGTTTATTAAATTTATATCAAAATTAACTATATATAAAATTCAAAACTACAGATAAAAACATCACATTATGCAGTTTAGTCATAATATAGTTTACGTATTATAATGCCCGATTTTCGTAAACAACGCGTTTGCATCAAGTTTTGTCAAAAAAATGGTGATCTGCAGCTGAAACTTTTGAAAAACTTGTTATTGCTTTTCGAAATAATGTTTTATGCTTTACCAAAACTTTTCAGTGGATAACAAAATTTCAAAATAGCCATAGTTTAGTTGAAAATGTTTGTTGCATAAGCTCGTGAGAGAGTTTTTGGTGACAAAATAAAAATAACGGTTTATTAGTTGGAAAATGAAACTGTGATTTCTATTGGATTACGGTCATAAAAATACTATCAGAAAATTTACGTATGAAACGGACAAGAGGAAAATTAGCTCCACAACTCAGTTCTCAGTTGACCACAAAGAGCATTGATTGCAAATTTGCTTGGAGCTCAAAAGTCGGGTGTCTGAAAATCAAAATTTTATCAAGAGCATTATAAAAAATGACGAAATTTGGGTACACAATTACGATTCCGAAACCAAAATTCGGTTTTCACAATTGTAAACGAAATTGTGTTCAAGGCCAAAAAAACACGACAATTCCGATCAAATGTTAAGTTAATGTTAAACGTTTTTTTTTCAAAGGAATTATCGACTTGAAATTTGTGATCAAAGAACAAACAGTGAACCAGACATTTTATAAAGACATTTTAATATGATTATGAGAAAAAGTTGGATGAAAACGTAATGAAAAGTGGTTGCAACGTTTCTTCATTACGATAACGCACCTACGCATTTCACTCATTCAAATCGTACATTTTTGACCGAAAACAAAATTCCAGTGGTTCCTAACATCTCCTATTCACGTCATCTGACATCCTGTGTTTTTTTTATGTTTCCCTGACCAAGGATTGTACTTAAAGGACATAGGTTCCAAGACATCAATGAAATTAAACAGAACACAGCGGGACAACTGAAATAAATAACTTAAAAACAAATTTAAAGGTGCTTCGAAAAATGGCAATGCTGTCGAAACAAGTGCATATTGCCTTCAGGAAGGCAATATTTAGTAGGAGATTAATCTCAATAGTCAGCAAATTGATGTTTCACAAAAGTAAAGTGCACATACTTTTTGAACACACCTCGTATTTAAGCTAAAATAACGTGATGTCGCAGCACTAACACATGTTTCGGAATAGCATTCGAAAACGATCATTCTGTACACACAATTCGTTTAAACGAAAACGCTATAACACTTCCGTCGCACGCGCGCGCGCGCACGTATTCGATTTTTTACGACGAGGGAGTTATTGTTTTTATTGTTTTCCTCGAGGCGAGAAAAAAAGCGATGTTAACGCGTCGATTGTGAATCGCTACAAGTTCACAATGGAACAATAAGAGACAACAATAATAACAATTCTTTTTTTTTTTTTTTTGTGCGGGGGTAGGTGTCACGTCAAAGCTAAAACGACCATTATATTGTGTTGTATAGTACGAGTTTACTTAAACTTGCCCATCGGTACTCCGGCGAGTGTACTATACATATTATATTTTTGAATAACCACCTAGGGGGAGTGTCCGAGTTAACATTTGTACAGCGTATTATATGCGTGTTAACGACGAGACATTTTTTTTTTTTATTTTTCGTGTTTCGTGGAGTTTTTTTTCGCAACGACGATACGTACGTCGACACGCTTCGCGAACAGGTCGACAGTGTGCGAAACCATAATAAACATCGCGTGCGTCGATTCGAACTCGCGTCGGCTAAGTGCGACATGAAGCTGCACCGGCCGCTGCACATTTGCGCGTATTTGTTCGGCGTGTTCCCGGTGACCGTGGGCTCGTCCCCGCGGCAATGGTTTCGCGTCCACTGGCCGGGCGTGACTCTCAAGGTGTTCCACACGGTGTTCTACTGGCTAGTGACGCTCGTCGTCAGTGTGGTGACCATACAGAACCTGGAAAACTATCAGAAGCTGACCAAAAAGTTACTCACCAGCCGCGTGCTGGACATCGACGAGCTGTTCGTGTACATGATGTTCGTCGGCTTCATCGCCACTACTGTGTGCCAGGCTCATCTGCTCTGGCCGTCCGTCACCCGCGCCATCAACGAGTGCTTCTTCGAACTATGCCAGCTGGACGACGTCACCGGAGCCAGACAGTTCTTCACCGCGTCCACCGTCATACTGTTCGTCGTCTACGAGTTCACCATGCACTTCCTATTGATCACTTACAAGTCAGTCTCATCAAGATCCACCGCAAGGCCGGTCGGCTACTGGTCCGTTACCGTTCCGCCTAGCTAGGTCTTTGTCATATTTAACCATTGAACCCGTCCCATCTTACGACTTAATAACTTACGACTTATCAACGATTTCCGCTGGAACCTAACGTGGTTTCATGGAAAACTCGACGTTTCGAAACGCGTGAATTTCAACAAAACCAAATGGGTTGTACAATCCATTTTATTGGTCCATCATTTTCCGACTGCCTGATTGAACATAGACCACACACCCCGTTATCTACTCGTGACAGTTCAAACGGCAGTTTGATAATCTTAACGTTAAACAAAACAATACGAGAAAACAAATTATCAAAAATCAAACGTTTCATATATGTCACCGTGGCGGGACGAGAAAATATGCATGTGCCGTGGCGGATACGAATCGATATAACATCGATACAATAACGCCTTGACATAAATGGGATTTTGACAAAATAAAAGAACACATATTTCTTTATTTTTAGTGAACTATTTAAAACTTTAGATGTTTAGACGTTAACATTAACTTTTTTAACAAATACAAATCGTTATTTATTATTATTATTATTTTTTAATATATTCTTATATTGTTTGTTTTCCTGAAAATGCTAAATGCTTGAAATATCCATTTACTCAGCTACCCGTTGTAAAACTTCATCTGAAAAATCTTTTCCCCGAAATTGTACAAAACCAAGTGGTATGTGTCTGTGTGTATAATATTTTAAATTGGCCCCACGTCGTTTATTGTTAATAACAAAGTACTTACACATAATTTTCGTCTTGCAATATACGTATATAGTTTACCCGAGGCTAATAGTAATAGTTTTCATCTCATACTAGTAAATTCTACATCTTCTGGGGTCAACCTGCACGAATTCCATCGGTCGGTATTTCCTCCCCCTCCCCCATTTTCGCTTTTATTCTTTCCAACCAATTTGATCACCGATATCGAGCTCTTCCTTCTTTCCTTCCTTCCTTTCCAAATTTCATGGAGCTCTTTCGTTAACTTCTTCTTGATTGTGAATCGTCTCGACTGTTTTAAAGAAGATCGACTTTCTTTTCTTGAAGCTGCCACTAGGCTTTGCCGTCTATCGGTCTGCACTGTAAGTTATGGACATCCTCATTGTACGTACTTAATCAGCATAACGTTGAACTTCCTCGAATTTGGCCTGGCTACATAATTATTACGAATTAAAAATAATTTACAAAATTAATAGTATACATTTTTTTTTCAATTGGTTTTTAACAAATTTATTTACAATAAATGTCCTCTCCATGTTTCTCTTTAATTTGCTATATCATAAGCTCCCTATAGGGAAGTAACTCCTGCATCCTTCATTATTTGGCTGATGTACTTCGTACAGGGTTTTACTCTTGATTGTGTTCTTTTTATCATTCCTTCGGTTATCGAAGTGTGTAATTCGTCACCATGCCTCAACTTGTACCCTATCATCTGCCATCTCTTTTTCTTTAAAGTATCATCATTGTTTGTTTTTTTTTGTCATTAAAACGTCTTCATTTGTTTCTCTTTCAGTTTAACTCATTTTTTTGAGTCTTTCTCCAACATCACATTTCTAGATCCTCTAATATATTATTTTATTTTTTATTAACGTATATTTTTATATATTTAGGGTGGATACAACTTTTTTTTTCGTGACCGATTTCGCATAACTGATTTTGCGTTATGGTAACATCCACATCAAACACCCACACTCACACTCATATCCATACCCACACCCACACCCACTGATGCCGCACTACAATCACTGCCACCACTACTATCAGTTCATTACTGATTGGAATGCAACGTAGAGTAGTTTATATTTACTATTTTGTTTACTATTTATGTCATTAATAGCTAGGCATTCCCAAAAACATATATATGATTTAGTGTTTCTCCGTGCAGCGGAGAAATTTCTGTTAGATATAATTTCGTTGTGAACTTTTTACTGTCCATTTCTCTCACTCAAATAATGCCACATTCCAGACATATCTTTTATTAGCATTTTCTTAATATTTATAATCATTTTTCTTGATGTTAGTAATTTCTTTTTGAGGAAAATATTTTTCGTTTGACTTATTCTGCTCCTAATTTCCTTTGTGGATTTATCATCATCTGTTATAATGCTGCCTAAGTACTTGAAATGGTTTACATTATCAAATTGATTATCAACATAAGAAAATCGCTTCATTATAGACAAAGGTACTGGTGGGCTACAATTCAGGTAAACATTAGATAATATCAGGTAAATAATAACACGTTATAATTATTATTTATTGTGCAAAATAAATATACATTAACTAATTATTATATTAAAAAAAAAATTATAATTTTTTTTATACGTCTTTGAATGGTAAAATCTCAGTATTTTACTAAGAAAATCATTTAAAAGTGAGAAAATTCTTCTAATAATCGAGAAAATTATTCGTACTGAAAAAAAATTTGTTATAAATAAAATATAATAATTCTACGTGGACTTAAAACGTTCACTGTATATTTACTATATTGTTATGATTTTTAATATATAATAATATATTTAATAATATTTACTTAGCATCCATTAACTAACCAATATTTTTCATATCTTTTTTAAAAAAATAAACAAATTTTGTGACGTGTTGAATAATATACAATTTATATAAATTATTTAAAATATTTATAATTTTATAAAAAAATTTTTTACAATAAATATTAATGGCTATTATCATACATTTTCAGCAAAATACCTGTATCTGCACTGTCAGCAATATATTTATAAAATAAAAAAGGGCTCATAGTTTTAGAGGTTTACTCTGACTTACTATATTATAAGCAAGGTCAATTAAAAGCTTTACATAATTATATCAATTAATTTGCTTATTAGCTATTAATCACTTGATTCTACACAAACAATTGTTCAAAGTCTAATGATATACAATTATATATACTTATTAGATTAACAGAGACTATAAGACTTTTTGAAAAATATATAACATAAATTATATATATTAAATGTATAACATTTATTTAATAAATATAGCAAATGACAATATATAAAAATAATAACAACTTGAAGTTACCAAATTTGAAATTGAAATATTTTATATGACTTAAAAAAAAATACAATAGGGTTATTTGTAGATAAATGAATGATACAAATAAATTGAATTAATGATGCAAATTTAAAACAAATTAAGTAGCACAACAATTTTTAAATCTCATTTTTCCCTTGCCAACACGTAAACTAACTTTATATTTATCACACTTCTTGCCATGTATATCCATTGGGATCTGGCATTTTATTACGGCCTATTGTCTGTGCATCCGTTGACCAATGACTAATGTGATCTAAACGTATGTCTTTATTTGATAGTCTTAAACATTTGTTTTATTTGATTTCTGTATGAAATCAATTTCAATTTCATTCGACGGTCTTCCTCATTCTGAAAAGAATGGACCAATTTTGCATAGAAAAATTACCAAATCGTCTTTAAATGCAGCCAAAGTAAATAATTTTATTGTAATATTTTGTTTAATATAATTTGTTTGTGAAATAATTTTTTTGTATAAAAGTCAAGATTATATATGTTATATCTAGCAAACGAAAAACAAATTCTTTAACTGCCAATTTACGACTTTGAATTTTAATCTTGTGTCTCCCCAACAAACTGTCCAAGAAGTATAAAAAAGCAAGTTCCCTTATTTAGTTTTGCTGGCTGAAGGTAAATAATTCCTAAGTTACCTCATTATTTAAATTGAATTTTTGAATTCGTGGTATTCATTGATTCCTTAAACGTTTACACTGTCGGTTATATAATATGTATATAAATGAATCGCCCTGTGTGTTCATGTGCGCAGATTCACGTTCAGTTCGGCGAAGCTGATTTGCCTTTTCGTGCCGCTGTCGAACATCACTTGCATCGTGATCGAACAGTTCTTCTATCTGATGTGCGTATCACTATACCTCCGGCTGCAGCTCCTGCACAATGACATCAAGACGCTGATGCACAAAGCCGAGCATCCGCGGTGGAAGTGCTGGTCGACTCATGTGGCCGACTACGGCAGATCGACTTCGTTGGGCATACCCACGATCAGCGCTTCAAACATCCGTGACCTGAGAGCCGTCCACCGCGGGTGCATGGAACTATTCGCGCGCATCAACTACTTGTTCCAGTTGCCACTGGCGCTGTGCATATTTGACAACGTGTTTCGGGTCGTCGTATACATGTACAGCATCGCGTTCGGCGTGACTATTGTCATCTGGGAGAAAAAGAAACACATCGATTACAGCAACACGGCCATGTGGTCAGGTTATTGCGTGATCAGAATCATCAGGCTTTGGTACTTGCACCTGTGCGAACATTACGTCACAAAAAAGGTATTCTAATGTTGGAATGATTCTTTTGAAGGTCAAGTTATGCGACTTGCGGTGGAAACAATTTTTCCTTCGTTATTATATTCGAAAATTTCGTTTGACCGACAATAGAAGAAAACTCGGAAAGAAGTATCCTCAATACAGCATGCTATTTGACACATTTGTTTTTACTTTTTACCCTTAGATATAAGATACATTCATATTTATTTACTAAATACTTTGACCTATTTATTCTCACAAACATACTCATAGATCCCAAAAACAAAATTAAATGACATTTACCATTGTTTTTCAATATCAAATAAACTGGCTAGGTTACGCATCGAACTAGCCTTTTTTTAAAAATATAATCGGCGATACATCGTCAAACTAATCTAGTAAAGAGAAACTTATATCTGAAATCCAAACCTAATTTATGTACGTATTGTCCAAACTTTTCATATTATTTTTGCTGTAATGAAATTCACACATTTTTAGTCATCAATTTTACTACGTTTTTTTCCTCCTGTACTTTTCCAATCGGTGGACCTGCAATGCGTGGTTATTTTAAGTTGCCTATCTGTAACGCCGTGCAGACGTCGATCGGGTAGTCAACAATTTCTAATGACTTACACTATTATTAGATTATTTGGTAATCGAAAAAAAATATGTCGAGTCGGTATAACATATAATAAGTAAAGTTTTAAGATATATATATATACATATTATCATTTTCTCTGTAGTGAATTAAGGGATGGAAAATTTCATAAAATGGGGTCAATGTAGTATTTGGTTTTTAAACATTAACACGTCAGGTAAAAGATCAAAATTACGAAATAATTTTATCATGTTTCGTATAGATGTTACCAATGCGTTTGTCATTGAGCTGTCTTTCATTACTACTAAATCCTGTTGCAAGCCGAAAACTGATGCCCGAGGTAATTACGTTGAAAAAATAGTATTTTTACATATTTAAATTAATTCATATTTTTATAATTCATATTTTTGTATTCTATACCATAATAATAATAAACAATTAGAATTAAAATTAATTCGTTTTTATTGAATTTTAAAATATTTTTTTAAAATCAATTCAAACATGAGTTATACACGGGCTGTGATACGTACTATATGTGATCGATCCACTTCTTTTAACTGATCAAATGTAATATTTTAAACCTTAACTGTGTCTTATGTAATCTATGAAGACAATTATTTCATATATTTTATAATTATTTATTTGTTATGTATTAATTTTTACCAGAAAAAACAATTTATATGGTAGTTGTATATACATATACGTATGTATAGAAAGTAATTAGAATTTTCGAATAGCTATTCTCGAGATATGAAGAAATTATATTATATGTTTATTTACTCGTACAAATAAAGATAATGTTATGGAAAAGCAACGTCTTATCTTACTCTGGTAATTGCATTTAGTCAGTGAGTATGCATTTTGAAAACTTAACAAATAAACTTATTTTTCGAGTAATGCATATTACATTAAATAAAATAATAAGTTAATATAATTGAGTAATTAAACTTAATATTAATTGTTAAAAAAGTAAAATAAAACAATAAGAATGTATATAATATCTTCGAGTATGAATTTATTTGCTCAACATTAGAGATACAATATATTATGTAATATTGCACCTTTAATGTTGAGCATATGAATTCATACTCGGTGATATCATGTACACTACATTTTATGTACTATTGTTTTATTTTACTTTTTTAACAATTAGTATCAATTTTAATTACTCAATATATTAAATAAATATGTTATAATTTCATATTTAAATGTGCATATTTATAACATTTTCTTTCCGTTTACTATATTATTTTATTTACAATTGTTATTTCAACGCCAATTAAAATAATAATAAATAATAATTTAAATGATATTGATGAAAATGAAAAAAACATTTAATTAATTTTAAACCCAAGTGCATTAAAATATGTGATTTTGTATAAAAAATATAATTTCAGATAATTCTGTTTCAACATCAAATTGATACAATAAAATCTGAGTTCGAAATCTTTGGCGTTTTAAACATCAATATGACATTGTTTTATGCAGTAAGTGTATTTGGTATACATCAGAGTTCAATACACAAATTTTATATTCGTGATTATTATTTTACAGGGATTTTGTACTACATTAGCTTACATAGCGTTATTATTACAGTTCTTCGCATTCAATCAAATTTCAATGCAAACCATTTCTACATCATTGTTAAACAACGCAACGAATTCTGAGAAATAATGAATTAACGTTAATGTGTTATAAACCTACATTCAACTCGATTTAATCATAGTTGCAAATCATACATATAACATTGTATACAAATAATACACATTATATCTATTATAAAATGTATTTAAATAAATAATTAATTCGTAGCTATATAATTTATAAAGGTTATACGTTATAGTTATTTTTGAATTTAAATAAACTTAAATGTAAAAAAAATTATTATACAAATAATTTTTAAATTTGTATAATTTATTTGTTGGACAAATCTTTGTAAAATAACATTTCTAAATTTATACATATTATTTAAATTTAAATGTTGGAATAAAATAATTGTAATATAATATTACTAAATTAACAAATAAATAAATTATAGTATACATTCTAATGATAACATGGCATTTTAAACATTTTTGTTTAAACTTTGATGGTAGTAATAATGTTTATAATAGCAAAATAAATACTATTGATTATATTAAAACCATTGTTATTATTTTTCTTTTCTTTTTTTATCTTTAAACGTAAATTATTACAGTTTAATTATTACAGAAAATCAATGATAAGCTAACTAATTCCAAACAAAAAATTATTTACACAAAATTAGACAAAAGAAAAACAAACAAAAACGAAATTAATAATTTATAACTAAATTTAAAACCCAAAGTCTTCATAAAACTACTGATGAGTGAAATTGCATTTAACGATATTATGTTGAAGAAATGTTGGTATGGGAGAAAATTGAAATAGATTACGACGTGGAAAAAAGAGAAACAGGAATTCCATGTGGTTAAAAACGTACCTAACCCCATCATTATTTTTACAGAAGGAAAAGTGATTTAAGGATAGATGATATGGATATGTATGCGACAGTAATAAGTTATGTTCAAGTTAGAGTCGGGAATATTATTTAATGTGAAATTTGGATAAAGATAAATTAAGGAACCATGTATGAGAAGGGATCATAGTTGTTATATATCTATACCATGTAGCCCAATTGGCTACCAATTATGCCCATTTGATTTCTCATGTTTGTTTGCGAATTATTTTAAAAATCAGTAACAGAAAATTTAACTATTAGAAACCTTGAATTATTATTTCTACTACTAACAAGAGTCAACTATTTCATTGCCAGAAATTCCGACATGACTTGGGATCTACATTAACTCAAACTTATAAAGACAGGTCTAAAAGAACAGACTTTAGTAAGAAAAATGAGAGAAGGCGTGGAAGAATCGAAAGAATTAGAATTTATTGGCAAAAGATCTGTTAAGGATTTTGATACAATTAAACATTTTCATAATTTACGTTAATAAATTCAAGAGCAATTATAATAGTGTAACATTTGGTGGTAGAAAAGCAAGCTTAGTAAGAAAGATTGTCGAAAAATGTTATGTTAAATTTAGAAATATTTAAAAGGAAAAACATGCAGAGTAGCTCGATACTGAGAGAAGTAAACTCAATACTAGTGAAGACAAATCATGAATCGGAATGATTTGACACCATTAACTCAGTAAATTTGGTTAAAAAACAGAAAAAGATGGGATTATTAAATTCAGTGTTTCTGATTGAGAGATCTTGTAAAATAGGAAGGATAAGGAACTGTAGAGGAAATAGTCAGAGCTTCAAATGGAATGTCATAATAATGAAGCCAGTTCCTAGGCATGATCATTAAAGAGGTAAAGATATTCAATGTAAAGGATATAAATGCAAGAATCAGATGTTTTTTTGGCATATACCGTCAATGAACGAACAGTATTAAAAATAAATGTACGGTGGAACTAAGAAAATTAGAAATGTATTTAAGCCGAAATTTGTCAATGAATCCCTGTTAACGCATATTTATAAGTATAGGTTATATATTTTATACCATCTTAATAAATAGGGGTATACATTAAGGTATCGTTTTCTAGTAAAAATATTGAACGTACTTTTATCGGTAGCTCGTTTATCAAAAAACGAGGATAAATTGAAATTATTTAAAAAGTAAAGAGCTATATTTAAGTGGTAAATTAATATTAGAAAGAGATTTGTCTACAGAATATAAGATGGTTTTATCCGTGTGAAATAATAATGAAAAATTTAAGATGGCAGCGCTTGACTTATAGCTACCAAATATATATTAAAAAGACTAAAATTAAGACAAATTCTTTGTGGAAAACCTTTGTACCTAGAGCGAACACATTCAGTTCCTAAAGGAGAGGTGAATTTTATATTAATTTATTTTAATAATATACTTACAAGGTTTAACCCCACCCCTAAAAGTAAAAAAACAAGCAGAATATAAACATTTCAGTTCATAATAATTTGTACTTATTATATTAATCGTATTCAAATAAATCAAAATATAAAATACATATTTATTATTCATTTAATTGTCAAGACTAATTGTATTTTCAAAGCCTAAATAAAAAAAAACAAAAAAAAAATTATTCATTTTTACGAATGAATTGCAAATAAGGTCAAATTTTATACAAAAGTTATTATTCATAAGGTATTATGTTATCGTCGTCGAAATCGTTAAATACACAACGAAAACTTATTTTTAAAAGTTCATCAGACGTTTCGATATTTGGTACAGTCAGCAATATTGGTATTAGGTACCTATGAGGACTACGTAGTGTTCAATATATCAATGACAATAAGCGGTTAATGATTTTTTTAAATAAATAACTATTACTACGTATCATGTATGTACAATTATGAGTTTGTGTATTTGACAATATTTTAAATTATAAAATACGTGAGTGTAAATCCATGGATTTTAGTTTTAAACTCTTATTAATTAAACCTATATTAATTTTTATGGGGGTAAGGAGAAATAGATTTCAATTTCAATTTAACGTTCAGCTCATATGCAACAATAATTAAGTACCTACATTGAGTTATTTTTATCATAAGTATCTTCACTTGGGTAACGCCGGGTACCGACATCTATCATTAAATAAATTAATACCTATCATATAATATAAATAAAATTGATTAATTATATTGTAAAATTTTTCCCAGGGGAAGCCGAATAATTCGGTATGTATACTATACGTTGAATTAATATAAAAAACATTTAACAATGCTGTTAGCGACGAGATCGATGTCTATAGTCAACACCCGCCTCTCGAACGGCCATTAATAGGTACTCCAATCATGATTTTGGTGTAAATGTCGCCATTTGTGGTAATGGATTGTCATCTTAACCTCGTTTGATTCGAATAAGCTTCCAAAATCTGTTGACCCATACATCATAGATTTTACAATAAATTAGTAAATGTCGACAAACTAAGATAATGAAAAGTCCTTCGTGTAAAACGGTTAAAGAAAACTAGTATTTAATATATATATATACATTTATAAATAATAAATACATTATAAATAATTTATAAATTATATATATTTAATTTATTTTTAAAAAAAATAAAAAAATAAAAATAAAGAAATAAAAGAATTAAAGAATAGAAATAAAATAAAAATTATAAGTTAGTACTCGTAAATAAATATAAAAAAATATATATATGTATCAACATATATATATATATATATATATATACATATATATATGTACATTTAAATATACAAAAAAGCCAATGAGTATTACGTTGATTAAAAAAAAGAAGAAAATATAAAAGTTGTATATGTGTGTTTATTACTACCGGTTTCGACAAAATGTCATCATCAGGTTAATACAAATAAAATACAACTAAAGAATAAATTAAAAGTAAAATTATTTAGAAAAAAATGCATAGAGAAATAAGACAGAAATTATATAGAGATTATTATGAAAATTACAATAAAAAGACATAGAGTTAAGTGAAAAGAAAAAAAATTATTTAATTATGTAAAATGATATAAATATATCAAAAAGCAAAGATATAATATATCTATAATGAAAGCGACTATGGATATTATCTAATATATATTGATATAGAATGTTATTTAAAAAAAATTGTTTGTATATTTAAGATATTTTTCAATTTATTGTGTTTAATTTCTTTATAAATATGTAAAATATGTAATTCTTCCAAAACAAAATTGATATAAATATTATGTTGAATATTTAAAATTTTTAAGTCATTATGTATATAAGAGTAATAAGATAATTATTTTCTAAAACATGTCTTGCAAAATTTGAATTTCGATTAGTTTCTTAAAATATTATTTCAGAGATATGTTTTTTATATCTTATATTAAAATTTCTATTCGTTTTACCAACATAATACTTATTACAACTACATTTAAGTTTGTAAATACCAGGAAAATTAAATTTATTGAAATTATTATTTGGAAATTGTTTCACTTTATAGATTATTTATTTTATTAAATTATTATTAGTATTGAATGCGATTTCAATATTATTTACATTATTATTTAAAATTTTTGCGAGTTTTTCTGACATTAAATGTTGATATTTCATACTACAAAAACTAATTACATTATGTTTAATTATGTTTTATTTAATTTTTTTATGTATTCTATTGATTGTGTTTAAATTATTTTTATTTTTAAGTGCGATATTATATATAATACTAAGTTCATGTTTGTAATTATATTCATTTAAAGGTATGCACTCAAGTCTATAAAAAATTGAGTTAAAAAATGAAATTGTTTGTGAAAAGGATGATTAGAATCATAAGGAATAATAGAATCAGTTTGTGTAGGTTTTCTGTAAATATTAGGTTCAAATTTATAATTAACTAACCTAACCGTAAGATCTAGGAAATAAGTTGTTTAATTCTGTTTCTAGGGTAAATTGATTATGTTCATTAATTTTATTTAAACTATTAACCATTATTTCTGCTTGTCTATTTGTACCTCTGAATAAAATGAATATATCGTCTACATATCTGAAATAAGCTTTAATAAATGGACTATATAATTTGTTGGAATGTATATTTTATGTTTTATAATCTATTAAGTATAATTCCGATAAAAATGCACTTAAAGGACTACCCATTACTAGAACTTATTTTTCCGTATGTAATATATTGGTATATTGAAAATAATTTTGGTTGATAATAACGTTAATTGATTGTATAATTTCATGAATTTCATTTGGATTAAAATCACTATTAAGAATAATCTTATTTTTGAGTAAATTTAATGTATCGAATTTAGGAATAGATGCATATAAATTTTTGACATCGAGGGAAGTCATTCTACAGCCAGGTATAATATTAATATTATTTATTTTTTTCAATAAAATCATAAGAATTTCGTATTGATTTTTTATTAGTAAATTTTTATTTTTATTTTATTAGTTGATCTAAAAATGTAGTTAAATTATGTAAAGGAGCAGTTCTAAAATTAATTAATAGTCTGATTGGATAATTGTTTTTATGTAATTTTATAAAAGAATGTAAATGTGGAGCTGTAACGTTTCTATTATTTAATAAAAATAATTTCTGGTTTTTAGGTATAATTGCGGTTGCTTTATTAATTAAATTATTAATTTGTTTTTAATATATTGTTGAAGGGTCAGATGTTAAAATATTGATACTATTTTTATTTACAAAATCTAAAGTTTTGTTTCGAATATCATAAGTATATGCAATAACAATAGAATACGATTTATCTACAGGAATGATTTCAGATTTATTTTGTTTGAGTTTATTTTCTATATTTTTAATAATATTATTTTATTTCACAATTTTTTCTTCTTCATTATATTATGTAATTTATTTTTATAATTTTTATTGCAATTTTGTATTAAGTTAAATCTGGTTTGTTTCTCAATACGGTATTGAATACGGTTTAAAACAGATTCAAACTGTATTGATTGTTATTTTAATGAACTGTAATTTATAAATTGAAATGTATTATACTTATTCTCTTTATGTAATAAATGAGTTTCGGCTTTGTTGAAAAATGTTATTGTTAAATTTATAATACGTGGTTGAAAAGTATGATTATGCTGTATATTATATGAATTATGTATTTTCCTAACCAAAACATTAATGATTTTATTTAATAATTTAAATTTATTTATTTCTCATTTCTTTATTTTTTTTTTTTTTTTGTATATTCTTTTTAATTTTTCTTTTTTTTCTTTTCAATACTATATTATTTATTATTTAATATAGTCACGGAATATAATATATACGCTGTTTAAAGTATGCAGACAATTTTTATATTTATGATTATGTACAAACCAAATAAGTTTTTAGTAATAATAATTGTGAACACGGCGTTCCGCATAGATTTTCATAGTTCAACTATATGCTGCATATTCACCGCAAGTATACACGGCGGTATAACAATAGTATAGCGACAACGGAACAGTTTACTTATTTTCTATACAGTATTACACATGCATCATTGACATAATAATATCTGATTTTTCTCAGAGCCTAATAAGAAGTGCCCACTTTTATTAAGTCTAAACGCAGTGACGGATTAATCATTAGGCTCGATAGGTCTAGGTCTACAGGCGCCACTCCGTGACGGGCGCCAAAAAAATATCTACTTTTATTAATACGAATTTATACATTTTCTTATTGAAGTGTGAAATGTAATTTGTATTATTAGTTTATGTATATATTATTTATTTACATTTATTTTAGTTACCATAGATATACAATCAAACATGTTGTTTTATATATATATGGTATTTACACGATTATTATTGATTATTGATTATAAAATGAAATATAATCTATATTATTAAATATGAATAACTGCAAGTTGTAACGTCAACCGTTGTCGTCTTTTTACCCGATTACCAAATAGTTTGTCTTATGTTTTTCGTTTTGATCCATCATTTTTATGACAAAAGTGAAAGCAAATAATTTTACTAACACCGTGGCAAGTGATTATTTTAATAAAATGCGATTAGAGACAAAAATATAATAATGGATAAACATAAATTATGTGGCTTTCAAAACAAAAAATTAGCTAAAGAAAAAAAAGAAAAACTTCAAGCTGGTTAAAAAAAAAATGATTAGTTTTTTTGTAGTCATGTTCAAGTTACTTCATGTTCAAAAACACAATGTGATCATTTGATTTCTAATAAAAACTTGGGTGTACAAGATACTTTTCATCTAACTCCAATAGAAAATAATAGTAACGACTCAGAGTCTCTAATGAATTTTCTCCATTAGATAAATGTTTATCTTTTTTGATTGTTTCATTATATACTGTAAATCCTTCTATAAATTCAGCAGAATGGGTCCCAAATAAAATACATCAAGAATTGTTTGCACATAACGGGTTTTTAACAACTATTGATGCTGATTTCAGTACTTTAAGTAAAATATATAGATAAAACTATATATTGTACAAAGAGTTTATTTTTTAAGCAGACATGTACTGGTGAGAAAGTTCGTGAAAATGGATGGTGTATTCAATGTTTAAAGATATAGTGTTTTGTGCAATTTGTAAGTTATTTAATAAATATACAGACATTCAATTTGTAAAAACTAGATTTAATGTCTGAAAAAATGGTCATAACAAAGTAAATTGCCATGAAAAATCAGAATCTCATATGAATAATATAAAAAGATTCATGTTTTTGCAACGTGAAACTGGAAGAGTTGATTAAGAACATGCAAAACAATTAAATAATGAAGTGAATTATTGGAATGCTATACTTACACGTATCGTGGAAATAATTAAATTTTTGGCTTCGAGAGGACTTGCATTTAGACGAAGTGATGAACATATTGATTCTCTACAGAATTGAAATTTAGTTATAATGCCAAGAATATGGCTGGACACTATTCAGGGTTGCAGGCAAAGCTTAAAGAAATAAATCCATTGCTGAGTATGTTTCACGCGATAGCCATTCACTGAACCTTGTTGGAACATTTTCTATAGGAAGTTGTATACTAATGATGTTATTATTGTTATCTTAGCAGACACCTTTTTTTTTTTACTTATATTTATTCTTATTCATTTTATTATTAATTTTGTCTGTAACTTTTTGTTCTTATTGGTTTTCTAATTTAACATTTTGTATAAATGAAAATATATATAATAAAATAATAAAACAAAATTTAATAAAAAGAAAAATTTATTTTTATTTTTGTTGTTATATATTTTTTCACTTTATATCAGACGGTAGTTAATAAGCAAATTGTATGCAATAATTCTATATTTTTTAATTTCATTTTATAACACTCATTGACTTTGTTAAATAAACATAAGCTTTTCTTTCGCGTAATTGCCTGTAATGTTTGCTAACAAAAACCAAAATAAATAATATATAATCCCGTTTCCGTTGTACCCGCTATATAATATATAATGATAATAATAATATTATTATTATGCGGCGAAGAGTGGTTGGGAGGGAGGGGGTTATAGTTCACCTGCTAATCGTCGGAAACGTCGTCGACGGTCTTATGGTCAGACGACGGCGGTCTGCTGACTACAGGACAGAAGCCGCGCACATAGGAGTTCGAATTGATGAACGCGGCCGCGCGATCGGTCTCCACATAATAACAATGGCCGTTGATGACGCCGTTACGGCACACGATTCCGTCTGCCATGTGCCGTACATTGTTGGCACGTCCCGCGCGCCCGTTTCGTTCCACCGTCTTGGCTATTATCTTGTGAACGAAATTCGGGCCAGACAGGCCGAACTGCAGCGCGTAGCTCTTGGCGCACAGCATGGCGTCGTAGATGAACGCGTGGCACGCGACCGGCGAGCTGGTCATCCGAACGCCGAACTCGACTGCGGTGCCATTCGCGCGGTACACCTCATTGCGTACCGCCACCAGACGGGCGTCCATCGCGGTGCCGCCGAACTGCCAGAGCAACACCAGCTGCACGACGTAATTGGCTAGCGTCGGACTTCCGCTCAGGTCCATGCCTTGGAACGGCGAACATTCCAGACACTCTTCCAGATTGACGTGCACCACGTTCAGCCGGTCACCGCCATACGCGGACATCAGGACCGACAAGCTCATGGACAGCAACACCTTGGAATTGTTATTACTTTTCAATTGTATTCGATTCGATATTTTTCAACCGAAATACATTTGACTAATGAATTGTCTTTTTCGAATTTATCCATATGACCACCAAACGCTCGTAGCTGTACACTGTTTCGGAATATAAATATTCAATATTACAGAGCACAACCAATAAGATGATTGTGTTACACACACGCCTACTCCGACAATAAAACCTGTTGTGCATCCGAAAAGATCCAAGTAAATCCGAAAAACAAAATTCCACTTATTATTAATCGTTTTCTCTGTTAATCGATTCTCACACGTATCTATAATTAACGTATCGAGCCTTTCACTAAAAACATTAACCATTTAGCTGAATTCTATTCATAAATAGATTGACTACTAGTTCTATGAGTATCTACTCATATATATTCTACCTCGTGTGGTTAATGATTTCCAATTTATATTAATTATTAATATCGCTTAATGGCTAAATACAATTCAGATAGGTTTATGATACTCATCGAATTTCAGTATATTTGCATTACAGTAAACAAAACTGCAATTTAAACATATATATATTTTTTTTTTTTTTGAACAAAATTATTATTAACTTTTAATTGTGTATATTTGGTTGAGATTTATATTATTAAATAATATAATTGCAACGAAAAATGAAAAAACTATGTTTGCCTAATTATCCATTAAACCAAATATATAAAATATATTATAAAAATTTTTTTTTAAATACAACATATGAACTTATCAGCCCGCATTTTCAAAAATTAAAACATAATGTATACTTATTAAAATACTTAAGGATATCAACTGTGTTTATGAATAAAATAATTAAAAATAGATATAATATATTTAAACGTCTTATTGCATGAATGTCACCTTGGTCGATTACAACCGAAATATCTATATAGAAGATTAACTATTAAAAATAATTGTAAATCACAACAAGGTAATTATTTTAATCGCTTTATCTATTTAGAATATGAAATAAAAGATCTATAATTTTGAGTGGTCAGACTTATTTTTAGATAAGTTCCTCTTTTTAATATCGATTATTTCCTAATATCAACACTACATTTATTCGTACATACTTATTTTTTATACAGACATCATTTTTAGCAATTTCAGGCCTATAAAATATAAAAAAAGATTACCGAAATAAAATTTTAAAAATCAATGATACAAATAATATTCAAATTTTAAAACTTTACTATAATTAATACCTAACTATTATTTATTTTATTATAAATATGATAACTGTATTACAGTATCGAGATTGAAATGTATAACCCCAATTGACAAGTGAATAAATACAAATAAGTTAAACCACTTTTTGAAACATGAATTATAAAAAAACTATTTGTATAAATATAACACTATCAAAGACACCCGAAAGAGAAAGAACCAAGTGATACAAATACACATACTGAGATTTGTTAAAACATCCACATTTTTAATACTTAATTATAGTGTTTTATAAATTTTTGTAATAATGATCAAAATTATATTTTTGAAAACAACTTTACGATCGTGCAACAGTAATGGACATACAGAATACAGATGTTTAAATTTATGGGCTTACTTAAGTTGATAATAAGTTGCAAATTTGATATATAGTTGATTAAATAAATACTATTTTGTATAATATTATTATAAACATCTAAATGTCTACACATTGAGACTCGTAACTATAATAAAAACAAAACGACAAACAGAACATAGTTTCGTATCTATATTGTTGAATAATAAAACATAATAGACAAAATATTACTAACTGATAACTGTATAACAATGACGTTAGTATAACTGTATATTTATCATTGCATGTAATATGTTATTGTGAAGCTCATCTATAATATTTTATCGAGTGAAACGTTAGAAGGCGAATCCAAGTTGTCATTTTATTATGAAAATGTCAAACATTCTTATACATTATTCATATTATTTTGCCTATAAAAATACGTTACCACAGTGCCGTATCCATTAGAGGGGGGAGGTGGTTGCGGGTTAGAACACTCCCTCTCTTCCCATAGCTCAAATTATAATGTTATACAAATATAAAATTATTAATTGGTAAAACAAAAAATTTAACATTTTTAATAAAAACTATAAATTAAAAAAAAATTGATTCATAAATAAATATATTTATAACGGGTAGTTTATTAATTAACTGTACACAACAATTCTATATGTTTAAATTTATTTTATAATACTTATTGGTATTGTTTTAGTTATATATATATATATTAATTTATATATAAAAAAAGTTATTTATAACAAGGTATGAATTTACATAAATGTATAACTTTTTCTTCATTTTCTTTTTTCTTTTTATTATTTTATTAACTATAAGCTATGAAACAAATTATTTTTTCACACACACACATTCATTTCAATGTTTTAATTTAGAATCTCAATGAATAAATTGTAACTAAAATATATACTCGGCTGTGGTTAAAACTCATCGACGTGGTCCGATAATATATTCGGCTGCGTCAGTTACTGGTTCTAAGCTATAGCTATACTGTGTTGTACTCTTCTAAAAATAAAATGCTAATAAATATAGCATGTAGTCTTGTACAAATCGTACTTAACCTACCCAACTAACAACCCACATCATAAACAGTACTTTTACTATCTTACAACTTATAACTTATTGGTAATATATCCTTTAGTCAATTTTTATTTTTATTTCGATTAAATTTAATTGTTTTACTTTATTCGCCAATCCGACGATAAACTGACTTACTGACTTAAACTTTATTTCAATAATTGTTTATTAAAACATAAAAGAAAAACTATTGAACAGCTTCTATTGCTTGTTTCCAAATAAAAAACTATATATTACAGATAATTTTGATAATGATACAAAATACTAGTATTTACAATATTTACCATCATTTTTACCTTTATAGGTATTTTCTGAACCTAAATTATGGTGGAATTATGTTCTAACATTGCACAAAATTACAGCCAACGTATTAGAATTAATAAAACATTGCTCTGTGATTGGTTATCCAAATGTCTATAGTAAGCTTTTGACAATTGTGGCTAAACTTTATCTATTACAACGATAACTCCTAGTAATATTATGAATCCAAATTGTTGAGGTCGAACCGAACGTGAACTGAACTTATTCAAATTATAGCGAAACCGTACTGAACCGAACTCAAATTTTTTTATTCAAATCCGAACCGAACTTCAGTAAAAATACAAAGAATTTAAATTAACTTAAAACATTTAAGTATCTAAGTACTTGTTTGATTTAGAAGTTGGCCAACCTAAATAATTAATTATCAATTCATAAAGTAAATAATAAATAAAAATATATTTAATAATTTAAAATTAAATTTTTTTGAGTTATAACAAAAAAATGGGTATCTGAAGATAATTTTGTTATCAGATATACATTTTTAGAATGTGGCTAATCAAAGAAATCAGCTGTTTTGTTGTTCAAAGTATTATTAATCAAATATTGTATATTTATACGATTTTTTATGATGGCATCATATGTGTTAATATGGATTAAAAGGTTAAAATAAATACAATATAAATGAATATTAACAAAATGTTTTAATCTGTTGTTTGAGGAACGTGAATACCTTCTGGCAATCGTACAACAACACGAATGAAATTTTAATGAATACTAATTCTATCACTACCTCTGTAACCACAGTCGCGATAACAAATTACGATGTTTTGTAGTTAATTTACCAAGAACTAAAATATTATCATTAAGAAGAATAAACAATATATTTTTTAATCTAAATGCTATGAATATGTATATGAATTTTTTTTATTTTCCTCGTGGCCCACCGATAACATTTTAAATCTTTGTAAACAATAAATATCCTTCTTTATTTAGGATTGTAAATAATTGTTATCGCATCGTATTATTATATTGATAAACGATAATGAAAACTATAAAATATATCATTAATATTTTTATTACGGTGGATTGCGTGTAAAAATCATTATCCATACTGAAAATAGAACAAACTAAATTTTATTTATTTAAACTATTTTTATTTTTATTAATTATTGCTTTTCGACAAATTCGATACGCATTTCATTTTCTTTGGTTTTATATTCGAACTGAACTATTTTCTGTTTAGTTCTAATTAAATAGTTCTAATTATGAGCTTGATTTGATTTGAAAATACATTTAACAACGTATTTAAGGAACGCTATGAAAAAAATCCGTTTAAATAAATTTGCCTAGTATTCCCAAATTCAAATTCATCCAGATGACGTATGAAATGAACTGGTTAAAAGGAAAAGAAACATTGATATATTATTGTAATTAAGTAATTAACGTTATCCAATTGATTGATGAGAAATCATTATTATTGTTTTACAATAATTATTATATTGAAGAAGTAAATAGGCGGATCAAAGTAGTAAAGTGATTTTATTTGAAATGTGACATAGTTAGGCGCATGGTTTGTAATTTGTATTTTACTATACACATTATTAAGTTTTTGTAGGTATGTAAATATATTTTTATTTTATACTGTTAGAATAGAGAGACCATCAGTGGCTTATATTTACACCAAAAACATATTATTATACAGTAACTAGGCACGTCATCAGAGGATTAGTTCAGTAATTGCCAATTTTTTAATAATAATATTATGCACTAACTTAAAATGTTAATTCTAAATAAATCGCAAAAATATCAAGAGCGAATATTAACTATATTCAAATTAATAAACAATTGATATGAATATATGGCAACGGTTTGTTTAATCCTTTTTCCAATCTCCTGAATGTAATGAGTAAACGGTAGGACATAGATGATTTTTGAATATTTTTTGAAAAGCTAACGTAATTAATATTACTAATGCCATAATATAGTGGTTTGGAATGATTAATTTTTGTTTTACAATTATTGCCTTTTTTAGGTTTGAATGAGTTTTTTTTGCAAAATTTATAATTTCGGAGAACATTTTCACAACAAATTATTATCTTACAAATATTTTATTATCTAGTATAATTGTTCAATAACTGAACATTCATAAATAATTATTAGCTTTATTATTGTTTACATCTATTGAACGTCAATCAACAATCTGTGTAATAAAAACAAATTCTTCTTTATTATTAGGGGAAAATAATTACCAAAATATTATTGTATTAATTATTCAATATTACAATAGCATGATAACCAACATTAAGGAAACGTTATATATATATATTCATTTTATCTGAAAAACTATTTAAAAAATAATAATATTTCTCATCAGCTGTGTGTAATTGTTTATAATCTTTTAAACCTAATAAATTTTGTAGTACCTACTTATTTTAGTACATAAATCCTATGCCTATTTATAATATTTATATTTATATAATTATTTTATATACAGTTATGCGACACTCGCACAATTTAAGACCGCGAATAATTCACTTACACATACACACACACACACACATATATATATATATATATATATAATTATTACGTCGAACTTACCAAGCTTTGTTTATCGGACAAAGAACTTTTGGACTCAATGCCGTATATAACGAACACGTTAACGCGACTGTTGTTGGCTACAGCCCTCAAGGTGGATTCCAGCGAACACATGTACAGCCAGGGAACGTGTGTGCTGTTAATAAACACGTAGTGCACGTCGTCGGTGTCGATTTTCAAGGCCATCAGCTTGGACATCCAACGAGATGTATCCACGTAACCTATTTGTTCCAGAGAGTACAAATCTTTGGATACGGTCGAACAGTACTCTCGGGTAGTCACGTTCACGATCGTTGGGGCAGTTTCCGGGGAGCGAAAAGACGACGGTCTCGGGAGCATGATGACCGCGTCTTTGGCGGATGCTACTAGATTAGTGGGTGATTCATACTTAAGCACCAGGTACGTGACCATCACGAGAATGACAATAAAAAATCCAGTCGAAACGATCCATATAAAAACTGACGTCAGCTGATCGGGTATATCGATTATGATTTTCTGGGCACCTTTGTTCACCTCCGACATATAACTCACTGAATCGTCGTCTTCCGACTTGTGGTGGTGACACTTTTGGCTACCTTTCATCTACAAAAACCATTCGAATATTTTTTTACTCGTAAAACAGAAACCTTCAAGGAATACATATTATAATTTTTAATCACCATTGGGCGAGGTTAAGTTAAGTTAGTTAGGTTATCACCGAATACGTTGAATAATAAATAGTATATAAAAATTATAACTTTAAAGTTAAATTTTTTATGTGATCAATATTTATAAAAAAACAAAACCATATCAACACTATGGACATTCATCAAAATCATTACCTACATAATTATATCAAATATATCAAAATATTGTACGTTTTTTAGTCAATTGTCGATATTATCTAAGTCTAGAAGAGAATATATGATGCACCAGTGAAATATATAAATACCACGTTTAAAAATATGAATAACATATCTTGTTTCTATTGTATTTAATTCAATAGATTGATTTTTAAAAAAAATATTTTAATCTAAATGTAAAAATTCTAAGAAAATAATTAATAAATAAATAAATAAAATATATATATAAATATATACATATGTATACTTAAATATAAAAAAATTCAATGAGTATTACGTTGATTAAAGAAAAAAAAGAAAATATAAAAGTTGTAAATGTATGTTTATCACTACCGGTTTCGACAAAATGGCATCATTAGGTTAATACAAATAAAATACAACTAAAGAATAAATTAAATGTAAAGTTAATAAGAAAAAAATGCATAGAGAAATAAGACAGAAATTACTTAGAGAATATTATGAATATTACAATAAAAAGACATAAAGTTAAGTGAAACGAAAAAAAAAAATTATATAATAAAAATATATCAAAAAGCAAAGATATAATATGTCTATATTGAAAGCGACTATGGATATTATCTAATATATATTGATATAGAATGTTATTTAAAAAATTTGTTTGTATATTTAAGATATTTTTAAATTTATTGTGTTTAATTTCTTTATAAATATGTAATTCTTCCAAAACAGAATTGATATAAATATTATGTTGTATATTTAAAATTTCTAAGTCATTATGTATATTAAAAGTAATAAGATGATTATTTTCTAAAACATGTTTTGCAAAATTTGAATTTGGATTAGTTTTTTTTAATCTTATTTCAAAGATGTGTTCTTTATATCTTATATTAAAATTTCTATTCGTTTTACCAACATAATATTTATTACAACTACATTTAATTTTGTAAATACCAAGAAAATTAAATTTATTTAAATTATTATTTGGAATTTGTTTCACTCTATAATTTATTTATTTTATTAAATTATTATTAGTATTGAATTCGATTTTAATATTATTTACATTATTTTTAAAATGTTTGCGAATAATAAATTTTCGATAATAAATTTTTATATTTCATTATTAATGAAATGATGTAATTAATTACAATATTTATTTGTTTAGGCTTTTTTGTTTTTTTAAATTTTTTATGTATTCTATTGATTGTTTAAATTATATTTATTTTTAAGTGCGATATTATATATAATATTAAGTTCATGTTTATAATTATATTAATTTAAAGATAAGCGCTCAAGTTTATAAAAAATTGAGTTAAAAAATGCAATTTTTTGTAAAAAAGAATGATTGGAATCATAAGGAATAATAGAATCAGTTTAAATTTAATGTACATATTCAATTTCCCCTAGAAACACAATTAACTTACGGTTAGTTTAGTTATAAATTTGAATTTAATATTTACAGAAAACCTACATAAACTGATTCTATTATTCCTTATGATTCCAATCATTTTTTTCAAGAATGTATTTTATTAACTCAACCTTTATCTTAACTATGTCTTTTTACTGTAATATTCATAAGATTCTCTATGCAATTTTTTCTTATTAACTTTACTTTTAAATTATTCTTCAGTTTTTTTATTTTATATGTATTAATCTGATAACATTTTGTCGAAACCGGTAGTAATAAACACACATATTCAACAAATTTTACATTTTATTTCTTTTTTCTTTAGTCAACGTAATACTCATTGGCTTTTTGTATATTTAAGTATACATATATATATATATATATATATATTTATATTTATATATAATATATATATATATATATATATATATATATATATATATATTATATATTATATATATATATATTTATTTACGAGTATTAACTTATAATTTTTATTTTATTTCTATTCATTAATTCTTTTACTTATTTTTTTTTAATTTTTCAATTTTTTTTTTTTTGCATATCCCTTTTACTCTAAATTTGTTTTTTCTTTTATTTTCACTACTATATTAATTAATAAATAATTTCATTCAAACTTATTTTAAAGTATTGAAATATTTAAGTGTTTTCGGTAACTTTTTTTGTTGTATACATTTTATTTACCGTTTATTTTATTTCTTTTTAATCTTATATTTAAATATTAAATTAAAATTTTTAATTTGTTAATGTTTACTGTGTTATTAATGTGTAACTCTCTATCACTATCACAAATATGACTTAAAGGAAGATAGCTAATCGATATGTAATTATTTATACATTGTTTGGCACAACTACATTTTCTATTTTTTTTTAACATACATTACAAAAAACAAAAAATAATAGTCTGACTTTAACTATATAGGTAAGCTTTTATACCATTTAATTGGAAAATGATTTGAACACTGTATTGAAGAAATGACATTATAGAAAATATAATAATCAATACATATTTTAATGCACAAAAAAATTAATGGATTTATTAATCTTCCTGTGAATATGAATTGTATAAAATAAACACATTTATTACTCTAATTTGTAACTAGAGCAAATGTTAAAATACTTTTACATTTTGTATCAGTTGATCTAAATAAATTACTAATTGTATTTCATTTTTTATATAGTTAAAATGTATTTTATGGTCAAATAATTCTTTATGTAAAATTATATTTGTTTATTTTGGCGTGTTTTAGACTTTTTTAAATTAAGTACTAAAAATTTAAAAATAATACTCTATGTGAACCAGACAAAAACTCCGGTTTTAAAAACTAGCAAAATAACGTGTAACATAAAATTAGCAACTGTATAACTTGTCGCTTCTGGATTAAGGAAATATTTTAAATAGGTATATAATTTATATATATATATATTACATTTTTAGTGGAATTACATTTTTATTTTTACTTAAAAATATCGTTTAATATTAAACTTTGATGTTAAAATAAAATATAAGAATTCATAAATTTTTATTTTTAATGTATATTTTAGTATAACTGCATGCATATTGAGTAAGTTTTTAGTGTGTATGATTTATATAACTATATATAAGGTTATAACTATTGTAACTTGTACATGTTTTTTTGTTGTTGTTGGTTTAACACATTACAGACTTAATTATAAATGATCGTTACATGTTGTACAAACTGTATATGAACGTTTATTTTCTATATTTTTAAGTTTTGGTGGGTTTCGAGGAACATGTTCACATATTTTGCAAAAAAAAATATGTGGAATATGATATGTAGACTTATTTTTGTGGCCTTGGTAGGTTGTGGTCAGACTAGTGAAGTAATTTAACATTATAATCGGTCATCTGTAATCTAAAAAATAGATAATCGTTTTTATTTTCGAGATGGTGTGATAACATTATTAATATATAACTACATATTAACAGCCAAAGTACGATTGTAATTAAAAATTAAGTTTTAAAACTTATGTTATACAACAACAGAATGTAAATTTTTCACAATGTTAATTAATACGTCTAATATTCTCTCAAGCATAAAACAAATAAAGTCAAATGATAATTTTTATGATATATTTTGTTTAATACATTTTTTATGTCATATTTTAATATTGATTATATACTATAATTTTAATATCCTAAATCTAATTATCATATTTTGTACATATCCGTAGAACGTAAACTGTAATACTGTGAAAGTATTCATCCTTTATTGTAGTTGACAATTGCAATTTATTTTCTTTAAGACGTACTGAAAATATTTTATGAATGACAAGAGGAACTACACGCAATTGAATACACATTTTAGAATAAGCTTTATATAGAACAACAAACAAATTTTAAACTCTAAGTGGTGAGAAGGATTATTCCAGAATATTTTTTCTCCTACTATAATATTTCTTGGATATCTATATGCTCCGGTAAAATTATCTCAGTATATTTACACTTTCACCAGTGTTAATAATTTCCTTAAACATTTTTATAAAATTATAAGTTTATGTGTGTTTTGAAAAAATATATATTATATAATATATATATATAATTCAATTTACATTTAGTTTACATACATATGCTAAATGTATAAATGTTACGTAGTCGTAACAATAAAATATTATTTATCCCTAAAATTTACATTGGTGATAGTTTTAAACCAATGAAGAGGTTGCCAAAGAATTGTGATCGTCTAATGACATGACTATAGTTAATTATAACAACTAAATCGCACGTATAACTAACAACTATACAACACGTATAATACTAACAATACTTAGTGCAAACGATTAAATAAAATATATTTGTTATAATACACTTGGTTAGAAAGTTTCTAGAGTTACAAACATAGCATTTGACACGTTAGTAATATCGGAGCTAAAACAAGTCAGTGATTAGATATTAAACGGAGAATCGTAAAAATTGATTAATTGCGATTTTCGAATAGTTTTAAAAATATTTAATTGTGGTTATGGCTCCGTTGATTATAAAAAAAAATAAAAATAAATATGACACATATATTATATTATTACACACATTATATTATTATACACTCATTATATTATTGTCAACAAGAAATTAATAACATTATGATATGGCATTACATAAGTATAGTACATAAATATGCTTACTTTAATATATTCCCATACAAGTATATTTGTAGTACACGTTCACAATTTGTAATCTAAAACATAATTTTATGATGTAAATTATTTTGGAAATAATTCTGCAAACATTTTATTGAATAGAAGATATGAGCGATAATTAATATGTATAGTTGATATTAAAACAATATGTATAGGTATGCAAACATCTATTTGAGAAATGCTGCTGTTATCATTTAAATATTAGAAATTGAGATTTTGTTTAATTATATTATAACGAGCATATAAATATAATACGAGTATAAAGTAAAAAGAAAGTATATCTAAAATTAAATAAATTATATATTTAATTAATTAGATACTGCGTATAATTAAATAAATACTACGTAAAATCAAGTTAAATATTAATGTTCCAATTTCAATTGTTGTAGCAATTTCTACGACATTTTATAAATTTTTACAGTGAGTTTCATTTTATAATACTAATATTTTTTAGACGTATTAAAATTAGATGTATTAAATTATTTATTTATTATTTATAAAAAATAAATACAACTTTTCTATTTATTTGATGCAAGCAATTCTATAAATCATTAATAATGTATAATAATATGTAACCATGTATGTTTATAAATTGGGGTAGAGTATCTTCTTTTCTTTATAATTGATTCAAAAAGTAATAATAATAAAACTGAAAATATTTTCTAGTGACCGTTGCATAAGTCGAATTTGTATACTTTATGTAAATTTTAGCTGAAGTACTCATATATACCAATAGATGACGGTCATTATATTTTTCTTTAGTTGATAAGATCCTGCGATCGAATGTACGTCAATTCACTTTTTGATTTATATAATTTAATATTAATTTATTAATAAAATATAAAAATTATAATGTATATACAATTCATTATTATTAATGGGATAATAATTATTTTTTAGTGGGGAAAAAACATGAAATTTACTAATAGTAATAATATATATTGTTTATTTTTAATTGATTAGTTGAAAAATAAAATCATTATAGTGGCGAAAAGGAGACACTTTGTTATTATAATACTTAATTATTAATTGCTTACTCAAGACTTCCCAAGTCCCAATGCCCTCCCCCTCCCATAAACGCCCGGAAGTATGGATAAGTAATTTCTTAATATAACTTATGTAAGATCAAATAGTTTTATTGTATACTAAATTGTATTAAACGCATAGAATCTTACCATTAAAGGAGAATGAACGCCCAACATATACCCGAACAAAATCAATTTTGGATTTAATTGGACTTACATTAAGACTATTATGTGTCTTGGGGACAAATATTTTAATAGCATCTCCCTCACTAAAAAAACTTAGCTCGTTATTGTCAATACTCGGATTTTATTAAAATTAAAAATAACAAAAAATAATAATTAGCAATAGACAAATAACATTTTTATAATTTATTATTTGTACTATTTTCCTTATGTGTATACATACGCACAATGTGGATGAATACTTAATAGTCATATATATTACTTGATATAGTGATATGTTATTAATATGATAATTATAATTTTCCGACAGCTCTGACGTCTATCAATTAATATAATAGTGTACATAATTAAATTATTCACAATGTTAAGCACTACATTTTATTATTTATATGAAATTAAAAAAATTCGCGATCCACACTGAATTAGTTTATAAGGCAACACGTATATGATTGACAATATTCTTAGCAATCGTTCGTTAAATAATTTTTTTAAATAATTCACTGAGTATCTACAGAAAAAATAATTATTGAAATTACATAGAATAACTTACGTACTTCACTTATAGCACATGATCTTGAAAACCCACAGTTGTAAATATGCAATTATATCAATTGAAATGGAAAACTATTCTGTATATAGTAGTCGTTTTGGAGTTCACATAATAAATATTATAGTTCACAATGAACGCAAAAACAACAATCCATTATATGCTTACGAAATGATAGTATATTGAAAAAAAATTTGTCACGCTACCACGTACAATTTACTGACACTATGAATAAATAACACCTATACTAATATCATATGTAAACAATATTTTCCTGTTGCTGTGTATAACTGTATAAATGTTTTTATAATGACGTGTTGGTTTCAAAATAAGAAACAAGAGACTATTTATACTAACAAATAACAACTTAAATTTAAACTCGATTTAAAATTCATACTATTGCATAAACACATGGTTAAAATATATTTTTTAAAAACAAAACTTATTGTAGTTGAATTATTTGTAACTACTTAAAAAATTATTATTATTATTATTATATGAGAAATAATTATTTTAATATTTTATTTAGAAACATTTTATCTATGTCTCCTATAATATAAATACGATAAAATTAGGTTTATTTGATAAAATATTTTATGCAATCTACCTACGCAAAACGAATGAATCAAAATAATAACCATTAGTAGATTTTTAAGAACTATTGAATGCTAAATTATAATAAGCTCAGTAATGATATGCACACATATCATTATTTTAATCACAGTTAATACAAACATTTGATGTATTGATTTCCTTATATACAATACCATACATAGTTATTTTATATTTTCTTTAAATAAAAACACATTAATACGTGATCTTTTCGGATAATCGATTATATTTTTTAATAATAAAAATATATGTATTTAAACCATTACACATGCATGATCTTTCATGTACACTCCGAAGACAAAACGAAGTAACAAATAAAAACATATAAAAAGTAACCAGCAAATAAAAGAGATGCTGATCATCGAGGTCAAAATCATAAATTAGCTATAGACAACAAATTTCATAAGACTTTCTAAAATAATACAACGCAATAAAATAAATAATAAAGGGATTATTCTGTCAAGGAATACTCGGATAAGCTAACAAAAATATAAAATAATGAATTAAATAAGAAGGAAAAGTACCGCTATAGGGCGAATTTCGCTCTTTAAAAAGAACACACACATTTTAGACAAAGCAAAGTACACGTGGGTGGGAACTGACCCAAAACGAACAATCATAACGCCAACTATCATGCGTACTATATAGGCCAAAGTCATTTTTGAATAACGACTTGACCATCAGCCGGACATGACAAAATAATCATAAAACACACAAAAACTACACCCTAGACCCTTCGGCGATCTCGTCTTCTCGTCAGCGTACGCACACTCCAGTTACGAACCATTATTCAAAAAAATAAAAATCGGTTTTCCGCAGGACAAGTTTTATTTTGCGCACCAATTTACACGAGTAATGGCTTATTTAATTTTGTTGGTGAATTCGGCTTTGAAATATAGGCACCGATACAACCTATGTTTTTCAAACCTCTTTGTACGGTTAATTATGTTTGCAAACTTAATAAAAAATTCAAATACAGGCAGCAAGTTAAGCAAAAACATAAATTTGATATCTTATTTTATGTTTTAATTTATTCGATTTTTGCTATATTTTTACTTTTATATTATCTTCTTACCTAAACGATTATCGGGCCTAGTCTCCGCAATAAAATAGTTCTTTTATTTATTTTTTACCTCACCTTTCCTTTTTTTCATTATTTTTTGTATTATTACAGCACCAATAAATACAACAACAAAATTACACACAATGTTTTATTAAAATCGATTAATAACGGGAGATGATTTAAAAATTTTAACTGTACGCCAACCTAAATGTTTATATACTACATAGGATTAATAAAAATGTATTAAATGTATTAAATCATTTTGGATCTGGCACGAAACGAATAAAATATTAGTTTCACATGTGTTTTTTTTTTAATTAGATTATAAAATACAAAATATGTACATGTATTGGTTATCAAAAGTGGAAATTTCTTAAAACTTTCACAAAATTCACAAAAATACGGGTTCCTCTTAAATCGCAGAGAAAAATTACAATGGAGCTTTGTTTCGAATCAATTTTTGAACACCCTAATTTATCATTGTACCCAAAAGTTTTTTCTATAGAAAAGTTTATAAGGAAACACATACAAGTATATTAATACATTTTATGTAATTAATATTTCCATTATTTTTTTAATATTGAATACATCATATTTTACGTAAACAAATAATCAAATTATGAAATATTATGTAAGTATAATATTTCAATTTAGTTTTGTTAGACAACTGTATATTATATGTAAATTGTAAGAATCAATGAAAAACATTATATCATTCGTTTTAATATAATTATATCAAAATGATAAATATACGAGTTATAATTTTGAATATCAATAATAATAAATTATTAAAATTACATTCATCAATTATTTTGTTGCTATTTAGAATAGGCATCAATTAATAATAAGTTATATTACGAACTTAACTAGTTAATTTTGTGTACTGTTAACTTAATAAATTATGAATTTATGCTATTTGTAAAAATGTTTTTTCATACAATGTTAAATGTAAGTAATTTTTTTTAAATCAATATTGATTTTATATTATGTATTTAAACTGAACATCACAGTTTCTAACAGCAAAAAATAAAATAAAACTGAAATGATATATTATTATGTTAATTGTAAATCCTGATTTAAATACCTATTTAGTCTTATCTAAATTAACTCTTCTTTTGTTATTTTAAATGAAAGGTTAATTTCATAATGTATGGAATTAAAAATAAACAAATCAATCAAATTTACAAAATCAACATTTAGGTTAACTTAATTTAGTTAAATATAATCTGGTTTTAACTTTTAACTTTGACTAGTAAAGTCATTGGTTAACTTTTCATCAGTTTAAAACAGTTTTCAATAACGTAACTAAATTTAATTAGTTTTATCATTAACTTTGCCTGTTCTTGTGAAATAGTGAAATGCATTTGTAGCTTTTTTTTCTTTAAATAAAATATATCTACAAGTGATCTTGATTTGTTTTAGTTTCTGGTCAAAGTAAAAAAGGCTATTATTTTTATAAAATAAAGTATATTTTTTGATACATTTAAAAATTGTTGTGCAGTAGGTTAGATAAGTGTAATAGACAAAAGGGTTCAAAACATAAAAAAAACCAAAAAACATCATTTATTAAATTTCACATTAGTTTTCAATTCAAATGAAAAACTTCAACTGATTTTACTGATATATTTCTTATATAACTCAAATTCAATAATTTTTAGCAAACCAAACTTCGCCTAGAATAATATATTTAATACCATGTCTTACTTATTGCTTTTTAATTTAAAAGAATAATGCAAATACAGGTTTAATTAACTCACTTACACGGATGTGCGAATCAAGACGAGTAATGAATAACGAAATCACTATTCTACTTTTTCATGTGTTTGATTTAATTTAACAATTATTCCACAATTTTCCAACTAATGTAAATAAAAATCATATATTTATCTTTATTTTTCATTTGCTTGTGAATGTCAAGTCAAAAGTTTATCGAATTAAAAATTATTCTTCGTCCACTTAGCTGAGGTGTGTACGTACCGTAATAAATAAAATTATTTCAATAATATTTAAACATTATAACCTTAGATACTATATGCTTAAAAACCGATGACCATATATGGTTTTGTACATACGTACAATACATTAATTATTATTATTTATCATAATAATCTGTTGTTGAGTTTTATAAATAAAATTATCACAAACTACAGATTAAGCTCACCTATATAGTTATATAAGCTTCACGTTCATTAAAAAATATATTAATTCAATACGTCTAATTAATAAATAGATAACTCTATACTCTATATTTCTAAAGTGTACATCTACACTTTACTTATATTATTTTATACCTAATATTATACTATGTTAGTCAGGAGCGAATCTAGAAAAAAACAACGGGTGGGAAGGCGATTTTAAGAAGAAATTTCTCATCTTTTTAATTTTTTTTACAGGTTTATTGGGGATTCCAGTAATTTTCCAACCGACACTTGACAAGATTATATAACCAATAAATTTAGACATGGACTTTTCAGCGAACATCGCTCTGATCGTCCCGAACATTTATCACCCTGATCACTCCTCCTGAATCCGCCACTGATGTTAGTACAATAAGTGTTATTAGTTTATAAGTGTAATCAGAAATTGTTTTATAAATATGTTCATTTTTTATAATATAAAATATTATTGTCAAAATATACAAATTATTATACATATCACAGAATTTATAGTTGTTGATGGTACTTATTATAAAATTTTAAGTTGTATAATATAATATAATCTTACTCTGTGTCACCTTAAAATATCTTGAAATTCTATACAAACTATTTATTTTATAAGCATTTAAATTTGTGAATAGTTTAGTAAACGAATCGTTTTTCTCAAATGCATCGATTTTATTGATTATAAATTTAAAGTAGGTAGGTGTATGTGTATACAAATTTTTAATATACAAGTATTTTTTCAAGTGATCCACCTGGAATGACTATACTAAGTACTTTTCTTCATATTTTCAATGTACCTGTCAGCTACCAAGATATTTACATACATTTCCCCAACCCCACACATTTGGATTTTTCAATTATTTTATACCAACATTTAGTACGTAATTTGTATGAATTTGTATGTCCATTCCCGGAATTTGTACGGCAGCGGAATTATGAGAAACATTAGTTTTAGGAAAATGGTTGTGTAGCATCCCAACAAATTAATGTTAATTATAAATGTAAAATAAAACTTTTTACTTACGTTTTATATCATTTACATTTGTAACCACTCGATCGTTAATTGGACCACTGCATTAACAATATCATTTGGGGTATAGCTGGTTTTCTTCCTTCCAAATTTAAATAAAATATGGATATTTATCACGGCAAAAAATAGCACACCAAATAAAATATTTGAATAAGATTCGTGAATCAACTTACTAAATACTTAGTAATAAATAAATCTATAAATATACTTATCTGAGTATTTTATGTTTCCGTTTTCAATGCTGTACAGATAGAAAATATATTTTAACTATAACGGATGATAGGCCATAGGGGATAACAAATTATTTATCCTGAAATATTAATTGTTCAAAATCCACGTTTCGTGGAAAATTATTTTAACTTTAATTACCAAATGTGTCTAATGCGTAAGGATGATCTATATTTATATTTTAAATTTTTTAGTTTTTTGACAATACAATAATCCAACAATTATTATTCATTTAACGTATTACACTTAATAGTGAAAACCAATCTTCTAAATCTTAGTGTAAATTGTTATTAATTTAAATTTCATTTATAGTCTTAAAATCATTTTTTAAAGGTTCTGATGCCGTACAAATTCCGGGAATGGGCATACAAATGCATACAAATTACGTACTAAATATTAGTATAAAAAAAATTGGAAAATTCAAATGGGTCGGTTTGGGGAAATGTACGTAATATATTTTCATTGAGAGCTATAATTTCATGTTTTCAACAATATGTGTTGTCATAAATAAAATGTAATTATTTATATAATAAAAATATTACCAATATTACCTAACATTATAGTCATATCAAATTTTGATAAAGTATATGTTTACTCGAATTTTACATCATCAATATTTAACCTTGGTTATTTAAATTTTTAATTTATATAATAAACACCATTATTAAATCATATTGATTATTGTACCGTAATTAAGTGATAGTTTTTAATTAAATTTGACCGAGGCTGTTTCGTGTAGATAATTATAATAAAGTCTAATATTAATATTTTTGTAAACTTTGCTCGAACATTCGACGTTGAACGAAGTAATCAATACAACGTTTTATCTCTGTTTTCTTGTAATAATGATGCATTTATGTCCCATCTACCTCACATAACTTTATATGTTGGTGTTACAGACAGTTCTAAAAATATTTCGAAAGAGAAACGCATTACAAATAAATTAAGAAATATCGTAAGCAGTAACGGATTTTCAAAAATTTTCTGGGGGTCCAAAAAAAAAAAATAGCACAACAAATTAATATAAAAAAAGTATTTTAGTATTTTTGGTACTAGAATATGTATCACTACAGAGTGTCTGAGGAGGAGGTCTAATACCCCTAGACCCCCTCCCCCCTTAAATCCACCACTGACCGTAAGGCTACATATTACTATAAGTATAAACCTGTGTGGTGTGTAAATTGTACAATTATATATATAAATATACTATATAACCTAGAATCTAGATATTATTTGATATCCAGCTGTCCAAGTCGGAATTAAATTCAAAAATAATACGAATACGCCACGAGATTACATTTTTACTTTGATTTTTACCTTATTTTTGATAGTTTTCATTGAATAGCCCAATTACATCTACTGCCATACACGAGTCTATGTTACCAGGCCTCCACATGATTTTTTTAACTATGGTACTGTAAATAAATCCGGGCCTTCATTGTATATTAGTATTTATAATAATTTTAATATAAATTCTAACATTAAATGTTTTAATTTTACAAAAGGTACCTAAAATATTGGGTACACAGCTTATTTTGCTATTATACACCTTTATAAAATATTAGTTATTTAAGTTATCTTAAAATAAGTTTGAAACACAAGTACACTAATTTACTGCAGTTTAACATAAAAATCAACAATTTTTAAAAAGTATTTGTGGATAATAAAAAAAAATATTATTATTATTTTCAAACTTCCGCACCCACCTACCGACGTTAAGTGGATCGATCTTATGAAATAAAAGTAATATACACATAAATTGTTACACAAAATCATGTAGTAAGAAATCAAATTATTTTAATACCAATATTGTATAAAGATACGGTTACTGGGATAGCACGACTTGTTTTATTTTTCTAATAATATGTATATATTTTTTTCCCGGGTCCCTAGATAGCCCGGGCTCTGGAACCATTGACTCATTGATCCCCTCCCTGTGGGGCTCTACATGTTACCATTTCATCTTTTCCGCTCCCCCCATTACAATTATTTTACAAATATTTTGTATGCAATTTGTATGAATTTGTACAACTTTATTTTTTACGTTGTAACAAAAATACTGTAGCTGTAATAAATTAAATTATATTTGATAATCATATACCAGATGTTAGTACTCTATATGGACCAATTTGTACAACCATTTTCAAAATTTGTACTCTACATTTTCTTAGAAAAAATACAATTTCTGGGTGCATTCCAGTTTTACTTACTTGTGGTGGTGTGCCCTGGATAATATTAAATGAACTGGGATGTACGTGGACTAAGTAATAAATTAATTATTTTTGGATTTGGACATACTCGGGTTATACTCTTTTTATGGATACACTCGGGAGTCTCCTTCAAATTTGTGGCGCATAATCTACTATGACACCCTCTAAAGCGTGCCTACAGAAAAAAGTGTATTTATATACTTATATAACTATACCGTAAGGTTCTACACTCGTTACGCGTCGAGCAAACATTTTGGATCATAAAAATGTCTTATAATCATGGACGTGGACACTACGTCCGTGGTACAAAATGTCTTTGGTGTGTATATAAGACAATACTGTACGTAAAATAAACACAGGTAAATACATCGAGAAACGAGTACAAACCATGATAACTGATGACGTCATCAAGTGTAACACAAAAAAAGCGTCACACCTATTTCTAACACACCCCCAGTCAAAAAACATTTTCATGTGAACATTATATAGGATTTTATATTACATACAGGTGAAACGATACATAAAATGTGTATGTGTTGTCAGCGTAGGTATAATTAATTTTTGAACACCCTGAACAACCTCACCCTATAGGTACGCACTAGAGGACTTGGACACACATTATTCAGTACGAAACGAAAAGAGATTTGTATGTCATTTGACGTAGATATTATTAAAAAATCTTAATTTTTTTCAATTTGAATTACTGATTTTAAAGTAATAAACGTATGTATAACAGCACACATATATCCAAAACTGAATTTATAAATGGGGAGAGATGTTTAAAAAATTCTTATGATTAAGGTCTCCGACTCAAAAGATTTGTTTGGTATTTGACATCAAGCGTCTTCGTAATTGTTTATTCCTTAGGCATTTTTTATATCTTCTAAACCATAAAATATATTTAAATTTCAAATTTTTCACCACTGTATATATGTACTCAGTATATGTCGTAAAAGTTTATTTTCATCGTAAAATTGTTTTAGATTAAACATTTTAAAAAATAACTACGGTACAATAACCATTATAATTTTATACATCGTACTTTCGTCTTTCTTTGTAAGTTATCATCGCACGCGCTCAAATACAAACACTCATCGGTTAATCGAACTATTTAATTTCACCATATAAATTATAATAGATTAATAGATATGTATTGATGTCGAGATATCGACCTGACGTTTGAGTCTGGTTAGGTCATTGGTCTTTGACGAAACCATTTAACAATTTTTTAACAATCAAAAAAAGTAAATTTATTGTAATTATAAAAATATTGTAGTAGTATTGACCCATATTTTATAAAATAATGTTATATTCAGTATTGGTCGGCTCGATGTGCCGCTTATTTCTTTATAGAACAATGAGTCTAGCTAGTTATACTTAACTACTTCTACGAGTTTATAGTAATTTCAAATTAAGTTTCACCTATTCTGTAGATTTTGAACATTTCAATATTTTCTGGTTTATATGTGTATTTACAATTGAATAAACATTTGACATTTTAAAAATGAAAACATGACAATTAAATAAACTTGGTTGAAGAATAAAACTACGATTTTTTTATTGTAATATACTATACGAGTGTAATAATAATATAATATATGAAGTGATACGAGTGTGACAATATTTCATCTGATATTTTTAATATTTTTAATTACTTGAAACTTAAAAAATTGCATTTAATACATAACATGTATGAATATACCTATTATAATATTATAATAGTGTTGGTTTATTATTTTACTGGGAAAATATGTGTTACTATTATTTAAATACGTATATCTCAAAACTACTTAGTTATACATAAAAAAAAAAATGTTTCCTCATAAATGCCTTTTTCTGATATGAGTCCTGGGAAATCCTTTCTCAATTCCGGCCTTATATATATCTAATTACCGTACTAAAATCAACAAAGCGCAAATAATATCGGAAAATGATTATTTCAAATCGCACTAATATTACAGTGTTTATAATAACCTGCAATAACAAATAATACCAATGCTACATTATTATTACTAATATTATTATTAAGTACCTATTCTATTTTATTGGTAGCGTTTCAAATAAATAAGCAGCTTATCAGACTTTTCTTATCTGCAGAATTCTTACGACAACGAGCATTTGTTACCACCACCGCCTGCCGATTGACCAGCAGGTCGTCCGACCGATCGCTGCAGTTTGCATTGTTCGCGGTATAGTACACCACACCATCTGCAGCTGGCTAGTGGCGACCACGTTTCAACAATATTTCCGAAAACAAACACGTTTCATAATTTGTAATTTCCGTACAGATTTGTGAAAAGTAACGAGTACTCTCAAACAACCGCCCTAAACATGGTTGTGTGCAACAAGCCCAAGGTGGAGAAGCGCAAGCAGATCAGCGTCAAGTCCATCGCAGACGTCGAAGACGTGGTGGCTATGAAGAAGACGTTCAACCGACACCTGCACTTCACACTGGTCAAGGATAGGAACGTGGCCACTATCCGGGATTACTATTACGCGTTGGCACACTCGGTCAGGGACAGTCTGATTTCCCGATGGATCAGGACGCAACAATACCAATACGCTGTCAACCCAAAGGTGAGACCCAGTAATCGTATCAATCAGTGCCCTTAGTATTGAATATATCATAATTCGTTTCGCTATGGAGCAGATCAGATGGACGTTTAAAATCTTCTACTATACTAACCACAATTGACGCCTCATCCCAGGCCATCCAATTATGTGAAACGTTCGATATTTATTTTTGAAATTGGAATTCTATTCAGTGCCTAAATGTCGATTCGAGTGGATCACTTGAACCGATTGTCTTATTCTGCATTTTGAAAACAATGATAAAATATCATTGCATTTACAAAAATAAATCTGAATGAAGCTTAGTGCATTTAATTGTTTGTTTAGAGTTAATTCAGATTAAAGGCTAGAGTTTTGAACGTGCATTCATGAAATTTTTATATGCGCACTATTATATGCATTAATCAAAATAATTATATCGATTTTTATTAATTGCGATTTCAATATGGTCTTATTAGTATTATATAAAATTTTCAATTCAAAGTATTATAAAGAAATATTATTAAAATGTATTATAATATCGATGTAATACGTAAAATTAATGAATTTCGACAAAAACTACATTTTAAACTTTATAATAATATATGTTTATATATAATGGTACTCTATAGTGATTTTCATATATTTCGATGTAATATATATTGAAAAATATGTCTTTCGTTGTATATTATAAATTTATAGGTTTTAAATACAATAAATTGCCAATGCTTAAATTCAACTCGACAAAAAAAATTTGAATTTTATAATCAAAATCACATCATCGACATTTAAACACTTGAAAAATATTGTAACTAAAGATTTTTAAATATCAATAAAACACTAAAACATAATATAAATATATACGAAGTAAAACTTATAATAATTTTCATGTTTACATTCTTAAAATGTATAAATAACTACATATTAAAATTATAACGAATATGTTTTATTAAAAATAATAGATTAAAAACAATTTTAAGTCTTAAATTTGTTAATTATTTTTTAATCATAAAATTACACAAGATTCTGATAAATAATTTTTAATCAACATTTTATAATTTAAGAAATCTTATAAAGCTTATATTAAATTTTAAAATTAAAATTAAAATTAAATCAATTTAATATTTATTTTAATTCTTAAAATGACCAATTTAACTAAACATTAAAATCGAGTTGAAATCATCAAAATTTTCAAAATAATATATTTAAAATATTTTTTTGAAAATCATTTCATGTATGTATATACTAAAATTAGTAAAAATGTCAAGTCTATTCTTGTTCTTGTCACACTATGTCAAGTGTACTTGGAGTTATAACAAAACAATTCGATATTGTGAAAATTATAGGTGTATGGACAATTTTATTCGTTTTCACAAGTTGTCGGTAATTTTTTCTTATGCTTAACAAAACAACAGAGAATATAAATTAGGCATCATCGCAAAAATTTAATCTTGTTAAGTCATTATTATAGTGGCAACAGATTTAAAAATAATTATTGTGAATAACAGTTATATTATATTACATCAAACAATGTATGCATCACACGCGTTCTTTTTAAATAACACCACGGGAATGTATTTCCAAAACGAATTAAAAATGCAAGTAAAAAAATTTTTTTACAAATCGAATTGGTCAATGTTGATTGATTGGTTGTAGATTTTCTAAAATTATTTCATTTGTGTTAATAAAACATGTTAAATCCTCTTTTCCAAATACTTTTTATAACTGTATGAAATGATTTGGTAACATTTATTATTCCGCACGTAAATTAACAATAAAATGTGTTTCGTTATTATTTGTTTTATACCTAATTGAGAGGAAAATAAAAACTCGACACTATCATCGAGAATTTATAATAGAATTATATACGACTTAGGTATACTGTTCTAATAACATAATTTTGTTCAATTTTAAAGCTTTAATTTAAAGGCCTTGAATTCGATTAAAATCATATTTTAAATCATTTTAACTAAAAATTTTAATTTTAAACATCACTATTATTATCAATTTCCGACGACAAATAATACAGCAATATTATTATTATAAGTAGTTTATATTTTCATAACATTTTTCCATTTAAATTATAAAAAAATCTTAATATTTGGTTTAAGAGTTTAACATTTTTAGCCACCTCCGAGCACATGCTTACCTGTGCCTCCCACTCCCAAAGTACGTCTCTGAAAACCCAGTTAAATTTTACTGCTAATGAAGTGTTTGCTTTTGTGTTAATATCATCTCATGTCGAATCAGATACTAGATAGGTATATGCTATGTATGTAAAACGAAAAAAATATACTGTTATCTCGTTTAAATCATACTATTTCGAACATAAATCATAATATGTCTATAATTAGCATCGGTCGATGGCTTAGAACCAGTGGCGGTCAAAGTGGGGGGGGGGGGTATGAGGAGCATATATCCCCCATGACCTTTTTGTTATTATGTATTAGTTTTAACAGTATGCCGTTTATTACCTATTTAATAATAATACTAAAAAAAAAAATTTATATTAATGTAGATAATTTTTGTTTACAAAAATCTGATAAAACTATTCACAAATTTTGTACTGCGTTCGTCCCTGCCACAGATGAAATATTGTATGAATTGACAACAAAATAGATTTAATAATTTAATAATAATAAAATTATTTAATAAAGTAATCTTATATCCTTAAATTATGACGTGTTTTCAATGATCAAAAATGTTTTTTTTTCATGTTGAAAAATCAGCTTCATCCCCCCATGATTAAGTCATTTTACCGCCACTGCTTAGAACATTTTAAAATGTAAAAATAAATTTTGGACTTGGACAATTACATAATTGTAGTATACTACATTAATGATGTACATATATATTTGTACTACATACCAATGACCATATTAAGTTATTAACAAAATTAAAATATATTTTTTTTCGATAATTCAATCCGCTTTAGGAACAATTATTAATAATTACAAATATATATATATATATATATAATTATTTTTATTTTTAACTTTTTGTATTTTATTTGTATTAAACCTGATGATATTTTGTAGTAATAAACACACATATACAATTTTTATATTTTCTTTTTTCTTTAATCAACTCATTGGCTTTTTGTATATTTAAATGTACATATATATATATATATTATATATTTATATATTTTATTTTATTTACGAGTATTAACTTATAATACATTTTATTTTATTTCTATTAGTTAATTCTTTTATTTTTATTTTTTTCATTTCTTTCTTATTTCTTTAGTAATTTTTTTTTGCATATTCTTTTTACTCTTTATTTATTTTCTCTTTTATTTTCACTACTTTATTATATATTATTACTATGACACAAAATGTTTAAAAAATTGTATTGTTAAGTATTATTAATAATAATACAAGTATATATGTCCATAATTTATTATTATTAATTATAAATGTACTCTAACCTCGTATTGTATTTTATTATTTTAAACTATTTAATTTATTCTTTAAAAAAAAAAAAATTATAATAGTGTGTCAGTAATAGTATGTACAATACGTATCTATAGCAAAAATAATAATAATAATAATAATAATAATATTAATAATAATTTAATTCACAGCTCAAATATCAAAATTGTAACGATTAAAAGAAGATGTTTATAATAATTTTAAACATAACATAACAAAATAGTATATTTATATACGATTGTAGTAATTTTATTCCAATTTCTAATATTATATGTAAAACTAATATTAATCGATTTACTCACAGATATCCCGGGCTATTCAATTTTCTCTAAAAATCTACTATGTATTTCATTAACTGCTAAGTCAATTCCCTAGTTTAATAATTGACACTTATTTTTATTAATATTTTTACTCGACGTTGTAAAAAAACTCAACTGTCACGAAACGTAACTACTATGCTATTGTTTCAATTATTCAGAAATACTTGCGAATAAAATACTGCCGTGGATAAAAATTACGTGTGTTATCTTAATTTTACTTTCGGCTTATATGATATTATATAAAAAAAACCAATGGTATTTTTCTAACGCGAACGATAATATGAGTAGGTACACATATACAAATACTAGTCAACTATCTAAATCTAAAATATTTGAACGACTGCTTGTTTAGACATGTAAAATGATAAAATAATAACATATAAGTATACTTACTCATAATATTTTGCTTTAAAGTCTTACAAGGGTCATTTTGTAAGAAACAGGTCACCTATATAACTTTTATAAATTGTAGTAAGAGCATACCTTACTGTAGTTTTATTTTAACTATTTTTTTCACTAAAAATTTCTGCAATAACGTTGAAAAAAGTATCTACAAAATAAATATGGTATAATAAATTTAAATAATGTAAAACTCGTGTATCTATACAAAAAAGTTATATATATTTACCTAGATTCGTCCACAAATTCGAATAACAAATGATTAATAATTTTTTTCAATTTAAAATTACGTGAGTATTAACTTAATTCAGTCTGTATGTATACAAAACCGACCATTAATGAGCACGCACATAGTTTAACATATTTGTAAAACTTAAATTTCAAATATAATAAAGGTATTTCTAAAGATTTAAGAAACCCCAAATACGAATATTACTAATCAAATAAATGTTCATGAGTACTTTCTGTATGTATTCGAGTTGTTTAATTAAATATTCAATTTAAAACACACCTAAATATAAACCAATAATAACTATAATTTTGATAAACTAATTAAATGTTGTGGAGTTATTACTTAGGCATTACTCGGAAATAATATGGTCACACTCAACTGTACAATAATATCAATAATTTTTTAACTATTATCTAAAATATAAAAACAGTTTTAATTTCAATCAACTAATAAGGTTTAATTAATGATATTGTAAATATAAAATAATAATAAAAAATAAATGTATTTTTTGACATTCGCTTTAATATACGTTAATCAGTTATATAATTCAGGTACATTGAATAACATTATAGCATTGTATTTAACAATTTTAAATAAAATTCAATATATTTTGTGTTTGGTTAATTAATTTTCACTTTTTTTTCTTACTATAACCATTGATTATAGAATACAATTTTATTCTATAATCAATGCTATAACTCTTCTATATATATAAAAAGTTTTATTTTACATTAAATTGTTTTTTTTTAATTTTAATTTTGCATTTTTTCACATTTTTATCTTAATGTTTTTTTATTAAAAAATCACAACAAATATCTAGTTATCTAAGTGGAATTCTTAAAAAAGAAAATGTTGTTTTCGTTTACAGTACGTGATAATTGACTTTTAACCTTGTTGAAGGTGGTTTTAAATGTATACACAAGTATCTGGCAACGATATGAAGAAATTGTTATACAATACTTTATCATAATATAGTGTCAAACGAATTATACTGTATTCGTATTACAATTCGCCAAAATATTTGTATACTATAATTAAAATACATAAATCAAATAATTTTAATATTACAATACATAAATCAAATTTTTTCCAATTGTACCTAATACCATATTAATCAATTTTAAATTATACCTAAATATGGGTATGTACCCATGAATATGAATTTTCGTTAAAATACCATTTTAATTTTTTCCAATGGGAAAAAAAATGTTATTGTTTTTATTAATGTATAACTATTAGTCTTATCGATATAGCTATTAAGTTTTAAATGATAACGTAAATATATATATAAATATTTCAAATTTCCTTCAATATTCATAGACCATTGACCTATACGTTTACTAGTCTATATGCATAAAAAACATATACTTTTAATCTTTAGCTAACGCAAAATTATTAAATATTTAAACCGAAGTTAGTTATTGAACATATTTACCTATATATATATATGTATAAATATTATGCATTATCTTTGTAAATTAGCATGTTTAGTATATTATATATATTATTATTTATTAATATATTATATTCGTTGATAGCACTACATATTGTTCTATAAATATAATTTAATTTGAAAACTATATAAATTATCATTCCTGATCACGTATAATTATGATGCAATTAAAATTAAAATGCCTGATGGTGAACATTTTTACATAATTTATTTTTTTTTGATCCTAATTCATGATTTCAATTTATCATTTTGAAAATATTAATTATTATAATAGTTATCTATCCGTATTTTATATAAGTATAAGTATCTACTAAAAGAATATGCAGACAAGCCTTTTGACACGCCCTGTACTTTGAAGTGGTGCGGGTCGCTACCCTTCGTGTTTGAAATTATGTACAAAATATTAATGTGGAATCACATTGTCACTTTGAGCTATATTTACAATAATTTGATTATAATATACAAAATGAAACTTACAATATAAAACTTACGATATACAAAATAAGACTTACAACTATTACCTTAAACTACAATCTGTATGTACAAGCTTACGCCGGATATAAGGAGAATCCGGCGGGGTCAAGATATACAACTACGTTGCCTAACGCGTTCCCCGTTCCCTACCAACCGTGGCGCAAATACGCTGGCTGCCCAAGCCTACACCCCGTGGAGTTGGATGGAAGATGGAATAAGGAAAACGCCTCCAAATAGAGGGTTACGGATAGGAAGTGAAGGCACACCCAAATAGATGGCCGAGCACGGGATGACCGAGAACAACTCCAAATAGAGTGTCACGGAAAGGAATCGAGGGCACACCCAAATAGATGGCCAAGGTTGAAGGAACGAGCAAACACCTCCAAATAGAGGGTCGCGGCTGGACGACGATGTCACTTCCGCGTGGAGTTTCGCCCGTCTTCTTCGCCACGTCCTTGGTCGATACTCGGCTGCGGTACGTTCCGTTCACGTCGTTAGGTGTTGTTGCTGCGCGTGTTTGGTTCTCCGTTGGTCAAGACTGCAATGTTCGGCTGGAGTCGAAGTACTGCTGTCTTGATTGTGGATGAACTGATTGATTTTCTTGGATCGCCCCTCGATATATATATGATTCTCGTTCTGAATCCGTCCCTCCGGTTGGTCGCCACTCCCACGTTCTGACGACCAAGAACCACACTCCTTTTACCTTTTTACTCCGTCTTATTTATATGTTTCTTCCCCGTCTCTTCCGCTCCTTTATGTGGGCAGGATACCCCTCGTATCCTGCCGTCGTCAATATGCCCCGTTACAATCCCCCCCTGGATTTGACTCCGGGTGGGATTTCATCACAGTCGGTGTCAAATTCGTATAAGTTGTCTTCATGTTGTTACTTGGATTTTTTTCATAATGCATGTTATATTCTCCATATTTATCATTGTCATTTCCTTCGTCTTCCACGTTTATTTGTCGTATTTTTCCTTGAGATTTGTTTTCATATCTATTATCATTATTCTGATAATTACTCCGCTGTCCTTGGTTATTGCCACTGTATGTATTTCTTTGTATCGTTTGTACTCTGTTTCCTAAATGGTGGTCTTCCATCTCGTCTAGTTTTTCCCAAATGCTTAGAAAACGTTTCTCCGTACCACTTTGTAAAAATGCTTGGACCGCAATTGGGAAGTGCTTGATAACCAAGCTTATGCCTTGTTCTTCTGTTATTTTTGGCGTGTCCAAGTATTTGAGTTCCGTCATCCATTTGTGGAAATGTGCCTGAAATCCCGACTCGATTGGTATTTTTCCTGCTTCCGTACATTGAATAAATATATCCCACTGTTTCTTATCTGAGAAGAAATGTTTTAAGAATAACGTTTTGAATGTTATTAAATCAGGCGTCGCATCCTTTATCATATTATACCAAGAGGCTGCCTTTCCTTTCAAGCTATTTCCGATAATGATGCATTCATCTGCGTTAGGTACCTTTTTCCTTGCAATATATACCTCTAGATCTCTCAAAAATTGTTTCGGGTGAACATCATGGTCGTTTCCGAAGAAGGTTGGCATAATCATCTCCGCGGGTTGTCTTTCTTGTATTGCGCCTATGTTTATTGTTTTGATTTGTTCCACATTTTCCTTTACGTCCTTAATTTCTACCTCTCTTTTAGCTGTTTCTATAACTAACTTTGTCTCAGCTTCATTTAGACGCTGTATTAACGTGTCTTGCATTTTTTTCATTTCCTTCATCGTCTCTTCACCTTCCTTCAATCGTTGCAACACTTCGATTTGCCATGCTTTCATGTTCTCCATACTTTGGTCGTTCTTATTTTTTGGTGGCATTGTCCTGTTATTCCGATAGACCGTTCTTGGCTACTCTCCGAGTGAGTAGCCTTGTTGTCGTGGTTTCCTCAGCCACTAGTTGGGCGCCAGTTGAAGTGGTGCCATGCTTTCATTTTCTCCATACTTTGGTCGTTCTTATTTTTTGGTGACATTGTCTTGTTATTCCGATAGACCGTTCTTGGCTACTCTCCGAGTGAGTAGCCTTGTTGTCGTGGTTTCTCAGCCACTAGTTGGGCGCCAGTTGAAGTGGTGCCATGCTTTCATTTTCTCCATTACTTTGGTCGTTCTTATTTTTTGGTGACATTGTCTTGTTATTCCGATAGACCGTTCTTGGCTACTCTCCGAGTGAGTAGCCTTGTTGTCGTGGTTTCTCAGCCACTAGTTGGGCGCCAGTTGAAGTGGTGCGGGTCGCTACCCTTCGTGTTTGAAATTATGTACAAAATATTAATGTGGAATCACATTGTCACTTTGAGCTATATTTACAATAATTTGATTATAATATACAAAATGAAACTTACAATATAAAACTTACGATATACAAAATAAGACTTACAACTATTACCTTAAACTACAATCTGTATGTACAAGCTTACGCCGGATATAAGGAGAATCCGGCGGGGTCAAGATATACAACTACGTTGCCTAACGCGTTCCCCGTTCCCTACCAACCGTGGCGCAAATACGCTGGCTGCCCAAGCCTACACCCGTGGAGTTGGATGGAAGATGGAATAAGGAAAACGCCTCCAAATAGAGGGTTACGGATAGGAAGTGAAGGCACACCCAAATAGATGGCCGAGCACGGGATGACCGAGAACAACTCCAAATAGAGTGTCACGGAAAGGAATCGAGGGCACACCCAAATAGATGGCCAAGGTTGAAGGAACGAGCAAACACCTCCAAATAGAGGGTCGCGGCTGGACGACGATGTCACTTCCGCGTGGAGTTTCGCCCGGTCTTCTTCGCCACGTCCTTGGTCGATACTCGGCTGCGGTACGTTCCGTTCACGTCGTTAGGTGTTGTTGCTGCGCGTGTTTGGTTCTCCGTTGGTCAAGACTGCAATGTTCGGCTGGAGTCGAAGTACTGCTGTCTTGATTGTGGATGAACTGATTGATTTTCTTGGTTTTTTTTTTTTTTTTTTTTTTGGAACGGGGAGGAGGAAATCTTCATAAGACACCTCCGTAATGAAAAAAGCCGGAGGTAGTGCCGGATTCACCATGAAGTGGTGCCTACCGGCTAAAAACTCCTCCCAGGGGTTAACAATAAATGTTGTACACCTAATGAAAAACGAAGAAAGAAGAGTGGGAAGAAAAGGAGAAAAGAGGTATATGCGAAGTAAATGGTGGCCATCACTAACTCATAGGGTTGAGCAGTGAGGCACTCGCGCATAAGGCGAAGCTGGGAGGGTTAACTATGAAGCTAATGTAAACATAAGAGAAAAAATAAAAAAAAAAAAAAAAAAAAAAAAAAAAAAAAAAATACAATTAACAAAATACAAAAAAAAAAAAAAAAAAAAAAAAAAAAAAAAAAAAAAACAAAAAAAAAAAACACACAAAAAAAAAAAAAAAAAAAAAAAAAAAAAAAAAAAAAAAAAAAAAAGCAACAACTTACGATTCATAGACACACATGCGTGTGTCTACATTCGTCAAGTTGGCAGAACTGAGTGGTGTTCCACTAAGGAGCAGGGACGGCGTACCCAGTCGTACGACTTAGGGACGAAATTTGCGGATGCCGCGATTGAAGAGTTAGGGTGCAAAACGACCGATTTGCGAAGTCTAGTTGCGAAGATTGGAGCGGCTTGCAGAGGAGGTAATATGCGGATTTCCTTGATGATCTGGGAGTTCCTAACGTACCATGGGATGTGGAGAACGGATCTCAGTAGTCTCATAAAACAGCCCTGAACTGGCTTGAGACGGTTTTCACCGGCCGCTCCCCATACGGGGATGGCGTAGGTGCAGATACTTCTCACGATTGCTGAGAAGGCGCGAAGTTTTGTCGCGGGTAACACGTCTTTGCTATTGAAAAAAGGCTTAAGTTGGATGAAGGCTCCGTAGGCCTTACCGCGTGTAATCCTGATGTGCCTGCACCAGGAGAGCCTGCGGTCGAGAGTGACGCCGAGATATTTGGCGGAATAGCTCCAATCGATGGGGTGGCCATCGATTACGATACCTTGATGGGGGGTGCGGTTTCTTTTTGAAAAGAACACCGCAACCGTTTTGGTCTTGTTAATGGCAAGCCGCCAACTGTTATACCAGTCATTAAGATCTTGGAGATGGGTGTTCAGGAGATGGGTGCAGCGATCGATTTGAGCGGTCGTGCGGGAGACGGCCACGTCGTCGGCGTAGATGAACGTGTTGATGCCTTCGCGTTGAGGAATGTCGTGGCAGAAAATGTTAAAAAGGGCGGGGGAGAGTTTTGCACCCTGTGGGACCCAGCCGTGATGGGACGGGGATCTGAGAGGGAGTCACCAATTTTGACCCTGATGGATCGTCCGGAGAGGAAGGACCTCACCGCGCCTATCAAGTAGGGGGGAAAGTTGAGGTGGGACATTTTATATAGCAGACCGTCATGCCACACCCTGTCGAACGCCTGTTGAACGTCGAGGAGGACCATCGCGGTGTGGTGCCTCCTGTTTAGACTGTCGGCTAAGTGTTCAGTGACCCTGAGAAGTTGATGTACTGTGGAATGTTTGGGTCTGAAACCGTACTGAACGTCGGGGAGAATGTTGTTGGCATTAACGTGCTGGTTCACTCGAGTGAGCAGCACGCTTTCCACGACTTTGCTGATGGAAGACAGCAAGCTGATAGGTCTGTAACTGGAGGGGGAGCTGAGCGGTTTGCCTTGTTTGGGAAGACAGATAACAGTGGCCTCCTTCCAGGCGGCGGGAAAATGATTGAAGCGCATGACGGCGTTTGCGATGTTGCTGATGGCCACGAGATGTTTCCCTGGAAGTGTTTTTAGCACGCTGTTTCGTATACCGTCTTTGCCTGGGGCTTTGCGGTTTTTTAGGGTGCGAATAATAGAAGAGATTTCTTTCGGAGATGTAGGAGAGAATTCGGAGTCGGTTAAGGGAAGCTGATGGACCTCGCGTTCCACTTTGGCGTGGACCTCCTCTAACTCGATGAGGCTTCGGTTGGGTGAGCATTGGGCTTGCAGGGAAGTCGCGAAGATCTCTGCTTTGTCGGGGTCTAGTGAGTACGAGTTGTTTCCTTGAATGAGGGGTGGGAGAGAAGGACGTTTGTGTCGAAGCTTTCCTACTACATTCCAAACGCTGTTGGGATGAGATTCGGCTTCGGCGATAAATTTGTTGAACTGTTTGTCACGGAATTCGGAGACTCGAGAAGTAACGATTCTTTGGATGGCGTTAAGTCGGGTTTTTATGTCGGGTTGCCTATGTCTTTGCCAGAGCCTGCGTAGACGGTTTTTGTTGTCGACGAGTTGTTTTAGGTCGTGGGGAAGTTTGTGTTTATGTCGTGGTGCAGGAGTTGTGATCGTAGCATTTTTAATGGCGTTGTTCAGGTCAGTTGTCAGTGCTTCTACCGCGTTGTCGAGGTTGGACTGGGTTTTGATCGGGCTGCATTTGAAAGGAGAGATCGAGAGATTGTATTGAAGAAGCAGCCAATCGATTCGGTCTACGGTTAGAGGTGTGGTGGGAGGTAAACCGGGAACTTCGAGAAGAACAGGATTGTGGTCTGAAGAAAGAAGTTCTAGAGTCCACCTTTCGGTAAGGTGACGTTTTTTGTGATGAAAACGTCGAGAATGTCCGGATCGCTGGTGACGCAACCGGGAAAGTGCGTGGGAGCCGGGGGGGCTTCGATATCGAGATTGTGCCGGAGGAGGGTCTTTAAAAGAGACAATCCTGCTGGGTTGTTGTGCTTACAACCCCATGAGGTGTTTGGCGTTTAGATCGCCGGCTACGATGGTGGGACGTTGGAGGCGAAAAGAGGAATGATGCAGGAAAATTTTCTGTTTCTGGTTGGGGGGGAGTAGAAAGAAATTATTCGAATAGGTGAGGGGGTGGTGTAGATCTCGACACCTACAGCTTCACAGCCGATGTTGTCCGTGGAGACGGCGCGATGGCGCAGACCCCTACGAACAAAAACAGCCACTCCGCCGCCGATGGAGTCGGGACGGTCTCGTCGGTAAGTTACATAGTTCTGTAGGTAAATACGTTTGTTGGAGTTTAGTCGAGTTTCGGTAATACATGCTACGTCAATTTTCTTGTCGTCTAGTAGTTGTTGAAGTTCTGTCAGTTTGTTCAGAACGCCGTTCGCGTTCCAGTTTAAAATTAAGAGGTTATTGGTCGGATTGTTATACATTGCGGTGTTGGATTATGACCGCCGTGAGGGTCTGCGCGAATTGCGAGACTGCGGCTAGGATGGCGGCCTGAAGGGAGTTGTCCGGGAGGTTAGCAACGAGGGGGGGTGTGATTTGTGGACAGGGGGGTGGTGGTACAGTGGTGGTTCTGGGAGTAGTTGCTCTCGCGTAAGAGACGTTTGGGCGGGTAGTACTCTTTTGAGTATTTTTGGGAGGTTGAGGTCTGGGAGCCGGAACGTTTTGGTTTGTGCTGTTGGAGCAGCTTTATCTTGGGTTGTCGGGGCAGTTTTCTTTTTTGGTGCTTTAGTGCACCCTCGGTAGGTGGCGCGATGTTGCCCTTTACAATTGGCGCAGAACGGGAGGCAGTCTTTTTTGTCCTTGGTCGGACAGGCAGCGGTGGCGTGATTTTTGCCGCAGAAGGCGCAAGTGAAGGTGGCACGGCAGTAGTTCGCCGTGTGGAAAAATTTGAGGCAGCGAAGGCATTGCGGAATTTCGGTAGACTTCCGCTTGGCCTCGACTTTGACGCTCAAGCCGCCGATCGAGCTGATGTCGAATATCGCTTTGGCCTCTAGAGAGGAAGCGTCGAGGTGAACAGTGATAAGGGGCCAAACCCTGTCACCCTTTGACATGCGGTGAACACGGCGAACTGCAGGGACCTTCGTACGCAGCTCCTCGAGGATTTCCTTTTCGGTGATGTCCTCGTTGACACCACGGAAAACGACCACCAGTTCGCGGTCTTGGGAGAGTTGGTGAGTGGAGTATTGCAACTCCTTCGCGTCGAGGTGCTTTGTAATAAGCCGGAAACTTTCTACCGATTGGGGGTAGACCCTTACACCGTTGGAGGTGTTTACGGCACGGCGGATTGGGACGTCGTGGGAGGCGAGAGCCTTGCGGATTTTGGGCCAGTTGGTGGCTTTGCCTAATAAGATAGGTGGGGGGGATTTCTCCTTTTTAGTGGAGGCCATCGAGTCATCGCTGTCAGATTCAGCGGAGGAGTCGCTGAATATGTTCGGAGACTGCGATCGGAATTCGGTTGAAAATTGGGGGGGAGATGCGGTTGGTTCGTCATCTTCCATCCGGCTGTCGGTATCAGAAGGTGCGGTGGTGGTGGTGGAAGAGGTTTTGCGCCTCTTTTTGTTACGGCGACCGGACGGTTTCGCGGAGTTAACAGGTGGGGCGGTGTTGTTGTCGATGACCTGGGCTGAGCTAGCCACCTTGGTTTCTAAGAGCTCTACCTTGGCTCTTAGCTGAAATATAATTTCCCACAACTGTTCATGGGAAAAATCGGGACGTGGGGGCACTCCCTGGGGATCCATATCGTTAAATTGGTATTAAACCAAGGAGAAAAAAAAAAAAAAAAAAAAAAAAAAAAAAAAAAAAAAAAAAAAAAAAAAAAAAACACACAGTTCAATACACGTAGAAACGTTTGTAATGCGGTGAATTTGCGAACACACACACGGCGGACAGACGAACGAACGAACGAACAGATGAACGAACAAACGAACGAACGAGCTAACAAGTTTGCTGCCGGCGCAGAAGACACGTATAACGAACGCACGCGCGCCCGCGAGGGCGGTACGACGCGGTGTCTAACGGCGGGCGTAACGCAGAGCTACAGTGGTAGTTTGTAAATCACGGCGGACAACGTATCCGAAAGAGAAAACGACTCGGCCGCGTGGCCCTGGTGTTGGGCGCACTTGCCTCGTAGTCGTGTGCAAGATTAAATTGTTGTGATGGTGAAAAAACAGTTAAGCGCTTGAGAAACAAGAAGTTGTAAACAACTGGTGCTTCGGAGGCGTATGCGTAGTCGCAGAGGTATGGGGTGATCAAATCACGATTTTCTTGGATCGCCCCTCGATATATATATGATTCTCGTTCTGAATCCGTCCCTCCGGTTGGTCGCCACTCCCACGTTCTGACGACCAAGAACCACACTCCTTTTACCTTTTTACTCCGTCTTATTTATATGTTTCTTCCCCGTCTCTTCCGCTCCTTTATGTGGGCAGGATACCCCTCGTATCCTGCCGTCGTCAATATGCCCCGTTACAACTTATACTATTAATTCAAGCCTTCATATTTTTGTACTACCATAAACTATCGGAAAATATTTGATTAGTAAATAATTATTGCCTCTGTGCGATTTCATATGAAAAAAAATTATATAATTATTGGTAAAATAAAATATCTAATCGATCCATTAGGACTTTATTAATTGGTTTTATCGATTGCGATAGTTATGTGGTTATTATTACGAAACAAAAAAATTGGGCCGGATTACCGAAAGTCTGCTGTATTCAGCTTATATACGAGTATATTATATTATAGTACTCAAACCCAAATGTGTAACAGTACAATTTTAAAATATCATAATCTCGGATTTGTAATAACAATTGCTAATAACGAATTTCTTTAATGCTATTACATACCTATTTAGTTTATAATTTATTATAATATTTACTATATAAAATATTGTACTTAAATATGTTTGTAATTCGAACAATAGTACTTTTAAATATTTTAAGTAATCCAAATCATCCTTATTATTCGATGTTTACGTGTACATATGACTAATGTTAGCCTTAAATGTTTTCTAGTTAAATACTTATCCTTATTTTAATTAATTATTGTTAAACTCGAGTACCCATGCATAATATATGTAAAGGATATTACGTTAACTTATTTTACTAAAAGATTTAAATTATTTGCTAAACAAATGTTTTTTAAATAGTTTTAAAAATTGAAATTAATTCATTATTGATGATGATGATGATGATGATGATGATAATAATAATAATAATCAAATAGGTAACCAAACTATAGAATTATATCGTATATTATGATTAATTTATAATTGTACATTTACTTATTAAAAATATTCTAATACAAAAATAATACAATTATTTATACGTAGCTATTTATTTTATATATTTTAATTTTCAAGTTGTAACAGAGGAGTATTTTGAGAAGCTGTGATATGAGTATATATTACGCGTTTAATAGTATACCTATATGTAGTACATAAACATATATTGTATTAGAGTTGGGTAAATATAGATTGCACGCCGCTCTCGTTTACATTCTGTTATAAAACCGTCTGCCAAATATTTCGTCCTAAATATAACAAATAAAAAAAAAACCCAAATTGTTATCGAAAAAAAAAAACGTTCTTAAATGTTTTCCAGGTTTTTGAATCGATTATAAATCGAACAAAAATATTGAGAACAAAAAATTCGCACCGAGTATTATCTATGTAAATATAAGCACAAAGATATGCGCAATAATAATATATATATACTAGCATCCACTTATGTACTCGCAAACACTTGCCGCGCGCCGCGAATTCGGGAATATGAATTTTCGCGTCGAGTCTCTCCTACAAACGCTACATGGCGGCACAATAATACACGCGAACGTACATAATAGTTTGTCATGGCTCGATGGGAATCGGTGCCCGTTGCGGCGGGCGCGCCCGATGAGATCAGCGGCGCTTGTCGCGTCGTCCACTCAGTTCTCGTCGCACTTCGCGTCAGTCAAACCGGCACCGCTGCGCGTCGTCATCGTACGACATTGTTATCCGTTCTCTTTGTCGACGAGCCGATCGCGCGAGAGCGCGCGCGTTATCCACGCGTCAGTCAACACTCGTCCGCATACACGCCGGTCATCATGCCCTTGACGAACGCTGTCGAACAGCTCCGGAAGCAGATCAGCGTGGCGTCCATCGCCGGTCTGGAGGACGTGATCTCGATGAAAAAGTCCTTTAACCGACACTTGCACTTCACGCTCGTCAAGGACAGAAACGTGGCCACGTCCAGGGACTATTTTTTCGCGTTGTCCTACATGGTCAGGGACAACCTGACGTCCAGATGGATACGCACTCAACAGCATTATCATGAAAACGATCCGAAGGTGAAACGCGCGCTCTCTACGAAAACAAAAAAAAAAAACGGAACAAAACTCACGTTGGCCTGTGTGTTTTTTTTTTTTACGCGTTTTCTAAAAATAAATCGCTCGTCGTGTACAGCTAACCTTGTCGATTGCGGTCCAACCGTGTGTACGTGCAGACGACCGGTACCGTATACAAAAGTATTTCGTTTCGGACGTCGAATTGAATGTACTGTAATCGAAATGATTGTATTCGTCTTTTCGGCAATCGGTACGACGTAAATTCACGATAAAATCGGTATTGTTCTTTTTGTTTCATACTCAGTTCAGAGGAGAACAAAAGCTATCGTCGAGATTATTTATGATAGAATTATACGGCTTGGATACCATTTTCGCCGTGTTTAAACCCGTGAATGACTTTAAATTTGATTAAAATCGAGTTTTACGCCATTTAAACCAAAATGTTAATTTTACACATTATTATGGTGTCGAAGACAACGAATACAGCAGTTGTATTGTTGTTATAAGTGGTTCATATTTTCATAACATTTTCCCATTCAAATAATAATATTTTTTTAAATAATTTAACATTTATAATCAATTTTGTATAAATATTTTTTCGCTCGTGTTTTACTTGCTTTTGCCCTCGCCCTCTACGTCTCCTAAATGAGTCTCTAAATATGATTACATTATAATATACCATTGTATCAATTTAGAGATCAAATATTCAATTGATACGGTTTTTACATACGAGATAATTTGGTTATATCGTATTTGTTTATGACATAATGCAGAGTTATTCAAAATGATTGGTCTGATTTCAAATAGTTATATAATGTGTAATTAATGACTTTATCATATCAAATTTTATACCAATTAATAGAGGGTAATCTCAAGTTTTAAAATGTCATTAGTTGGTTATTTTGAAATTATCGCTTACGACGATAAGTTAGTCTCAGCGGATATGTCGATTGAACAACAGAAAGCGTTTCGCGTGTTACGTTTCTTAAAATATGAATCTCGTGTTCGATTATGGCATAAGGGTTGCTCATACCCCACTTACGAACGTTATGACGGTTTACCTTATCACTTAAATGGAAAGTTGCTTCGTCACTAAAAATTAAGCGAGAAGGAAAATTTTCATTCTACATAACCTCCTGCATAAAATTACTAAAACCGAGTCGTTTTAATATATCGTTGGGCTTTGAATCCTATAACAATTGCAACCTGCATGATTTCATAATTTAACGTCGTCTCAAAACCCGCCAAACAGGTGTTTGTGGAATTTTAAGTTCTTAACTTGCGTGATTGGTTCACTTACATGGACTACGTTGAAAACTTTTTTTAATTCTTTCCACATTACACTCGGATACGCGAGGTCGGCCTTTGGTTTTTCCTTTGCACAAACACTTTGTATTTGAAAACTGCTTATACCATCGACATATGCTTTGAGCAGTCAGTGCATCGATCCCGTAACGATGACGAAAATCGCGTTGCTCAGTAATTACCGATTCACATTTTGAAAATCGCAACATGCAAAGCTTTCTGTTGTCCAATCGACATATCCGCTGAAACTAACTTATCGTCGTAAACGATAATTTCAAAATAACCAACTAATGACATTTTAAAACTTGAGATTACCCTCTATTAATTGGTATAAAATTTGATATGATAAAGTCAATAATTACACATTTTATAACTATTTGAAATCGGACCAATCATTTTGAATAACCCTGTATTAAACATAACCACTTAAATACCTTCCAACTTCATAAGATTAATTAAACGTTTGCCGAGCTCCGCGGAGAGTATGTTACTGCGAAAACATTTTGAATAAGCATAATATTTTCATTCGACAGATTTAAACGCGTCTATATTATATTAATCGTCTAAACTACTCGGTATATTAAGTAACTAATACGTCAATAATAGTCTATACTTATATATTATACTAAAACGTGATTACAGATCATGAAGTAGTACAGACAAAACGTATAGGTCAAAAAACACATGTTACACATTATCTAATTATCATGAATCATGATCACATCGACATCGAATTTCGTGTTATTTTATTGGGTACCTACATCAGTAATGTTGAACGCTGTATCGATGTATATTATTCCTTATCGATAATAGATGTAATAAAACGAGATACGTTTGTCTACGATTTGCTAACAGCAAAAGATATATTTAATATTACTGTTATCTATTTGGAGCATAATGGTTATCTATACAATTTAAAAAAAAATACATTATTGATAATATCACAATGCACATCAAACTCTTCCGTAAATCTTTGAATTTAGAGACCTAACATAATATGTAGGTACATTAAATATAAAACATTTATTTTAGAATCAATTGTGTGCTTTAGCAATAGAAATTATAGGTGGATAGTCAATATTGGTTTAATTACCTGCTTGAAAGTGATTTCAATTTAAATATTAACAATTGTACGCCTAATTAACTGTAAATAAAATATGTATAATATGTTATTACCTACAAAGTAAAGAAATTTAATAAACATTGCTAATAAGAAATGACCATTATTTTTTGAACACTTATTATCACCTTAACAGACGTACAGTATAATCGTAAACCCTTCATCATTGACATTCAATCAAATATAACTATTTCAAAGTCGACTAACGTCGATTTGAAATAACAACGTTGGTCATGATCAGCAATAATGCGCAAAATCGCAGGTCGTAACATATTATAGATATAAAACCGTATTTTCGGGAATTTTCGTATAATTCGTATAACATTAATAACATAATTTAGATTTATGTTCTCTATAAATAGTACATTTTTAAAAGCTGTAAATTATATATTGTCATTGTGTCTGAATAGGTATTCAATAACTCGTCGTCTATTTCAGAATGAATGTGAAATCTATAAAATTGTCTTTTTTTTCATAGGACAGAAATAATAATTAAAAACGAAAAATTATTTTAAAAGATATTTTCATAGATTTACGTGAGCTTATAAAATTGAAGTTGAATATCGAAATCATAGATTTTGAAAATAAAATGTTTCAGCCAAAAGTAAAATTTTTTTAACTGGCATTTTTAACTTAATCAAAAATCAAAACATAATTTCGTAAATTTTTCAAACAATAATTTAAAAATTAAACGATTACGATATTAAGAATATTTAGGTATAAAATATTTCATAAGAGAAACAAAAATAATACATTTTCTCCTGATTAGACTTATACCAAAGTTACTAATTAAACAATGATTTTATCATTAAATGTCTGGTCTAGTATAGAATTGTAATATCTTTAATTGAATTTATTCAAAATATTTCTTCTACAATTTGGGATAGGTCCCAAATTAATTGTAATAATAATATGTCATATGCATTTTAAAATAGACCATCAGATCATCTCGAAAATGCATTCTATTACGTTTATAAAATTATTTATTCTACAATTCTAAATCTTTACATAATGTATTGATACAATTGAATATATTTAAATACATTTGAAAATCTCATGATTATATTATAAACAATAAACACGCAGGTGTAATCAATTTGGTCTTATTTAATATTAAGTATTTATTAACTTTACCTACATATTTATCAGGGTTTAAAATCATGTGTAGTTGGTTCGACACTTGATTAATGTAACCAATATGAATTTTTCGAGAACTCTCACTGATTTAAAATGGTATTAATTTAAATATAGAAATAAATTAAATATATATAATTTAAATATATAATTTTAATGTTTAAATCTTATTTTCATTTAGAATGATTATCGTTTTAAAAATTTTTAACACTAACACAATATTTCAATTAATTTATTTCTCATTTGGTTTTCTACATATTAATCATTAACTTTTGTTTTTAATTGGTGTGTAAATATCTTTACGGGTGGTAGGAGTGATTTTATGCAAACGTAATGAAAGCGCGGAGCGCTATGTTCGATGTTCAATTATTTGTACAATTATTTAATTTTTTTTCATGATTAAGTAATGAATGTAAATAATAAATGATAAGTTCAACTCTTTAAATATTTCCGATGCGAATTTTTATTATTATTTTTTTATACCTTATTTTTGCTCAACTCCCTGGTCTGCCTTCTGTTTTGTACGGCTAGATGTTTACACGTCAAACAATAACTAAATTTGTCGATTTTATTTTTTATTTTTATTTTTTGTATTTACCAGACAATATTTTATTTTAAAATATAAAAGACCGAATATTTTTCACTCGGTTAAAAAGCAACTTAAAGGGGCGTTTAGTATTAGAGTACGGTACGAACTTCGAAAACATTTTCAATAATTGCTCTGTCTATGTCCCATATTGATCTTAAAAAATTATAAATAAATATTTTATTAAAAAAAAAAAGAACAATACATTTTTAATGTTTACATATAAGTGTAATATGAAGGAGAAAAATGTTATTAAAATAAACAAATTTACTAAATGCATATTACTTGTGCGGGTGTATTACTCAATGAGTGTATGATAATAATAAATTTTACTTATCGAAACATATTAATACAACATGTCAAAACAACTCAAAAGTGTTATTATAATCTGATAGTTATCATCTACCCAAGAATTTATTACTTGATATTTGGAAAACTACGCCAACTATATTATTTTATTACCTATACCTATGTTCTTTTTTCTTATCTTGAGTGTAGACTACTATACTAAAACTTGGATACTGTTTTCGTTTTGTATATAACAAACCATTAAATTAGTATATATTATAACATATGACCTATATACCTGCATATATATATACTGATGTAAATAATATATTAAGTATAAGATTAATTTAATATTATTATTAATTCTATTTGTTTAATTAGACAGTCAGTTAGGTTACCCTTAATTTGGTTACCCAATTAAAAGACCATAATGTGAACAAAGCAACAATTTTTCGTTAATTGAAATTTGACTGTAAAAATGTAAAAATGGATACTTTTGAGTCTTCACGTTTAAGATTAAGCTATTATTATGGTCGGTTTTTTAAAAACAATATATTGATAACTGCCATTCCAAATAATATAATATTATTTTTCGTGAAATTTGCGATTATTTGTTTACTATTGTTACTTTTGTTGTTTTTTTAGCGTATTTATTATTTGTCTTTGGAGTACTTGGTCGGTCGTTCACTTCAGAACACCATGATCAATCTGGGTATTCAGAGCAGTGTCGATGAAGCATTGTACCAAATGGGATTAGATATCGAAGAACTGGAAGATCTTGAAGAAGACGCAGGTTTGGGAAATGGTGGTTTAGGTCGTTTAGCCGCTTGTTTTCTCGATTCTATGGCTACTCTAGGCCTTGCAGCTTACGGTTATGGCTTAAGATACGAGTATGGTATATTCGCTCAGAAAATAATTAACGGTGAACAGGTAAATTTCACTATATATATATATATATATAAACTATAGAATATATATATATTCTATAGTTTAAAACATAACATCGTTTTATACTAAATAAAAATTGACGACAGACTGAAGAACCAGACGATTGGCTTCGATTTGGAAACCCGTGGGAAAAGGCTAGGCCCGAATATATGTTACCTATTCATTTTTTCGGTAAGGTGCTTGATACACCAACAGGCAAAAAATGGACTGATACTCAAGTATGTAATATAATAATAATAATAATAATATTATTATTATTATTATTACTATTATATTATTATTATTATTATTATTATTATATTATTATTATTATTATATTTTATTATTATTATTATATTATAGGTTGTATTTGCAATGCCGTATGACAGTCCAGTACCCGGATATCAGAACAATATTGTTAACACCATGCGATTATGGTCTGCCAAATCTCCTGTTGAATTCAACTTAAAATTCTGTAAGTAAATTTTTGTCAAAGATATATTATATATTAAAAAAGTAAATTCACGACATTTTGTAATTTATATATATATATATTTATTTATTTATTAGTGTATTAATGTATTTCAAAAATACATTATTTTTATAAAAATAAATAAAAGTAATGTTTTAAAAATGTTGTTTTTAGTCAACGATGGCGACTATATTCAAGCTGTTCTTGATAGGAATTTGGCCGAAAACATCACCCGTGTCTTGTATCCTAATGACAATTCATTTGAAGGCAAAGAGCTGCGACTAAAACAAGAATATTTCATGTGTTCAGCTACACTTCAAGTAAAATTTAATTATTATAATATAATTACAAATTTAGTGCAATACATAAAATATGTTGTATTAATAATTATCATTTAATTTAGGATATCATTCGAAGATTTAAAGCATCTAAAAAAGACACAAAACCACGCACAGATTTCTCCCAATTCCCAGACAAAGTTGCCATGCAGTTGAACGACACTCATCCAGCACTGGCCATTCCTGAATTAATGAGGATCCTTATCGACATCGAAGGTTTGTCGTGGGAAGCCGCATGGGATATCACTGTACAGACTTGTGCGTACACCAACCATACCGTTTTGCCTGAAGCTTTGGAACGGTGGTCAGTGTCATTGATGGGCAGCATATTGCCAAGACATATGCAAATCATATACCAAATCAATTTCTTGCACTTACAAGTAAATGAATTGAAATCAGTTGTATATAATAAATGTTTAATATATAATGTGAATTTTATTTTTATTTTCACACAGGATGTCCAAAAAAAATTCCCAAATGATATTTCGCGTATGAAGAGAATGTCGTTAATTGAAGAAGATGGAGATAAAAGAGTAAACATGGCTCACTTATCTATTGTTGGATCACATGCTGTCAATGGTGTAGCTCGTATTCATTCAGACATTATCAAAAATGACTTGTAAATATTTAATATTATTTCTTATTACATATAGGTACATAAGATATAAAATGTTGAAAAATGGTAAAAAACTAAAAGAATTTTAGCAGTTAATATATGGTACCCACAAATCACCATTAGGTACTAATTTATAACAAAACGTTTTAGATTTAGAGATTTTTATGAGTTAACGCCAGAAAAGTTCCAAAACAAAACGAATGGTATTACTCCGCGTAGATGGTTACTCCTGTGCAATCCCAATTTGTCAGATATCATTGGAGAGGTATTTATCTATGACTAAAAAACATATAGATAGATACAAAGTTAACGGTTAACAATCATTTAGAGAATCGGTGATAACTGGATCACACATTTGGAAGAGTTAACGAAGTTAAACGAACTTGTGAATGATCAAAGTTTTATAGTAGACATACAAAAAGTCAAAGTGGAAAACAAAATGAAACTCGCTCATTGGCTGGAAAGTGAATACAACGTTAAAATAAACGTCAATTCGATGTTTGACATCCAGGTAATTTATAGCATATTAATTGGTAGTTCGATTCGATTGGAACTGAAATATTTCTCAAATGACAATTTGTCTTGCGATTGTCTTACGATAACGATATTGATTGCTGTAGGTAAAAAGAATCCATGAATACAAAAGACAGCTGTTGAACTGCTTAAACATAATCACCCAATACAATAGGATTAAGAATAATCCAGACGGCGAGTTTGTACCAAGAACAGTTATGATTGGAGGAAAAGTAAATTGCCAATAATTATTCAAATATTACGTACTTGACGTGTTAGTGCATGCAATAATACAATAATGACAATAATTGATGTGCTCTTTGAAATCGTTCATAAGTTATAAAAATAAATATTTACATACACGTTGACAATTTAGTATTTGGGTGAATGAAAAAGTTATTCGTGGAGACTATGTACACATGCGATATACTGTATGGATTTTCTGCAGGAACGATGATTATCTACGTAAATACGTTTTTGTTTTAGGCCGCTCCGGGATATTACATGGCCAAAAAAATTATCAAACTCATCAACTATGTGGGCAATGTGGTCAATAACGATACCGTGATCGGAGACCGTTTGAAAGTGCTGTACTTGGAAAATTATCGAGTGACTTTTGCTGAAAAAATAATACCCGCTGCAGACCTTAGCGAGCAAATATCTACTGCGGGCACTGAAGCATCTGGCACCGGAACATGAAATTCATGGTAAATATACATTTCGTTATGATGGTGGTACCTAGCTGAAACAATCATTTTATTTCATTATTTTGTAATTACGTTCAGTTAAACGGTGCACTTACTATCGGCACGTTGGACGGTGCAAATGTAGAAATGGCTGAAGAGATGGGACCCGAGAATATGTTCATTTTCGGAATGACCGTCGACGAAGTAGAATTGTTGAAGAGAAAAGGATACAATGCTCATACATACTATGAATCCATACCGGAACTTAAGCAATGCGTAGACCAAATTCAAAATGGATATTTCAGCCCCAACAACCCCGATGAATTTAAGGATATTGTTGACATTCTTCTCAAATGGGACAGGTATTGTTCATCAATTATTATGTATTTTAGTTATGTTCGCATAACGTTACTAAAATAAAAAAAGTCATTACGTATTATCATATTATTTAAACTTCGTTAACATACCAACTGTTATCAGATTCTGAACGAAGCCGAAAAGTTTATTGGTATTACCATAATGTTTCTGTTTTTTTTCTTTTACGCTTTGTATATTTGTCAGTAAACAATTTATCGGGTAAAAGGTGTGCTCCGATCTGATCATATGATATTTTGCAAGTTAAACATTTGGATATAGTATATTGCATTGAACAAGTAAATTCAACTATTAACAGAATTAAAATTTTGAGGACTGATGAAAAAGCAATCGTTTTGTTTAACGAAGCTAAGGAAATTGGGATTATAAAACGCAATAAAACCAAAACAAATATTTCAGAATAATATAAAGTATTACAATTTGAAATATTGGATAATATAATATTTCAATTAACTGAACGCTTTCAAGATTTAAATAAACTAAAATTTGTATCTCTGGTTGATTCTTCTAAATTTAATTCCTATCCAATAAATTTTCCCAATGAAGGACTTAATTGCTTGGGTTCAATTTATGAAGATATTATTGACATATCACAATTAAAAAATGAATTATCTGTTATTTACTTTGATTACTAATTTCATAACCAAAGCATCAAACAATGTATTAAAATATTAAACGAATTTGAAGATTGTGGATAATTAAAGGAAGCACATAAATTATTTTGCTTGATTTTGACTATACCATCTACTAGTGTAGCAGTTGAAAGGTATTTTTCTTGCTTAAAACGCATAAAAACATACCTAAGGAATTCTATGACAGAAGAAAAGTTGTCATCATTAACTACAATTTCGATCGAAAAGAAATTAATTAACTTTCATATATTAAATGATAAACAACAATTTTATGACCAAATAACTGATACATTTTCATTACTAAAAGACAGAAAGATAGATTTAATTTATAAAAAGTAAACCAATTCAGTATAAAGAAATAATATAGTATTATATTATTACATAATTAATTAATATAGAATTCTTTTTTTTCAATGTTTAAAATTAATAAAACAAAAGTTGTTACATGTGTTATATTATATTGTTATTCCTATTATGCCACTTGCATTATTTTCAAATTTTTTTATGATTTGTTAATAATATAACATATTATTACTCAACCATTACCAATCATAGTATATGATGTATTTTCTTAATTATATATTATATTAAAGTTTTAAACTACCTATAATAAATATTGTTTTTATTTCTTGCAAGTTACACACATTTTTTGTTCTATCCGTTTTATCGGATGCAATGGTTTATCGTTATTTTCAAATTAATTGTATTAACAAAACTCTAAAATCTTTAATTAATTCACTTAAATGACATTCACAACATAATAATTATTATATGTATTTTATAACTATTATTCCTATTATTATTTTTTATATTTTGTACGATTTTTCTAATATTATATTATAGGCACCTATCAATGACTTTTAATTATGTACAATTATAAGTGTGTACAATATTTATTATGAAATACCATATTGATATTGGTATTAGGCAGGTTGCTTCATATTTATTTATCCGATGCAATAACGAAATTTGTTTCGTCTTCTTAACCCATCTAAAAGGTTTGCCTCACTGCTCACAACACCCACCAGCCGCCACTGCTCGAATCTACATGTACAACACCCGGCTGCTCGCATTCCTTTTTTTTTGCTCTTCATAATTTTATCATTTTAATTTTATAGATTTTTCTTGTTGGCCGACTACCAAGATTACATAAAAACTCAAGACAAGGTCAATGAGACATATTTGGTACGAATCAAGTCCATAATATCGTTATATATTTGATTATACTCGTACAATACATTCGAAATTTATATTTATATATATATGTATTTTTGTTTTTTTATTCTACAGGATCAAAACAAATGGACACGTATGTGTATTCGGAACATTGCATCATCGGGAAAATTCTCGTCCGACCGCACGATTACGGAGTATGCAAAAGAAATTTGGAATGTTGAACCATCGTGGGAAAAATTACCTGCTCCGCATGAACGTATCGCCGATCTTCCAAAACAGTAGATTCATTAGCGATTTTGATCTTGGCAATTTTTTTTTTTTAATAAGAAAATAAAACAAATAACAATAGATTTTTTAATTGTTTTTCAAAAATTGTGTTCCTCACTTTATACAGTTTCACGTTCATAATACATTAATCGTAACAAATTATTGTTGATCATTTCGATTATGTGTTACTATTGTTCTTATATTCGTGTTTTGTTTTAATTTTAATTTTAATTAATTGTATTTATGGTGTGATATGAAAACTGCTGGTGTGTGCGTAAATGATGTGGGAGATCGTGTCAAGTGGAGGTTTAGAACCCAGGTGGCCGACCCCAAATAGCTGGGATAGAGGCGAGGGTGAAGAAGAAGAATTAATTGTTTATCAATAATTAGATGTTGCGTAACCTGTTTACACTTTTATACTTACCATACGATTAAAATTATTACCTCTTTAAACAAAAATAATTGAAAAAGCTTTAAGTACATGTAAATTACGAAGAAAAATTATAATATTATATGGAAATTATTTAGAATAAATTATATAAAAATTGTATTTTGAAAGACGAAAACTTTTTTTCACTGAATATGTTTCTTATATTATAATATAATCCAGTGAAAATGCTAATTATTATTATAATTTTTTTTTATTTTAAAAAAAAAGAAGTTTTGTGCTTATCACATTTAACCTCAACGATTACATCACTCAACATGCTCTGTAATAATATAAATAACACGTATAAGTTATCGTAATATAATTAACAGTATAAATTACTATGTAGTCATAAATACAAATTGTAATAGATATAATGATCATTAATAGGTTAGATCTTAAGTAGGTTGCTTTATATTATATTATATATTATTTAGAATATAGGACAATTATTTTATTTATTTTGGCTTCAAATTTGGATGTTTTAAAAATTAAATGTGATAATAATTGCAAATAATACGTCAAGAACCGTGAACCTTTATTGTTTTGTTTTTGTTTTTAATTGTAATAAACAATCTACAATAATATATTAATAATAATTATATAATACTAACTATACAGGAAACCACATGAGAAGAACTGTATGCATGATTTAAAGGAACTAATTAACTGTTATATGGCTGTAATTCAAAATTACCTTGTTGTATAAAATAAACAATGCATACATAAGAATCATACAAAACATTTATTTCTAAATGTGTATGCTTTATTGTAGATACCTAAAGCCTATACGCTCACATATGCGTTTTGTGAATAATACAATTAATTTATCTAATACAATCTAGTTTTAATACATTAATTTAGATAAGTGATTGAATAGTAGGTAGTAGCAGGGACGGACTGGCCCGGGGTGCTAAAGTGCGATTGCATGCCGGGCCACGGCCAAAGAATATTATACAAAAAAAATTGGAAATTCAAAATATATTTTATATTCAGTAACGGTAGTTGTAACGATGTGATTGTTTGCTGTGCATTGAAGGGCAATATTATCTTATTGAACATTATAGAAATATCATAATAAATAGCATAAAGAGCATTAGTGAAATACCTATGAGTAACAAAAATAACATGTTTACTAGACTCCGTCTTGGACACAACCGGCTTCCTGCCCATGCCTTTCTTCTCGCAATAAATGATTCTCCACTGTGCACTCGTCATTCATACCCCGCAAAATGCGATTTAAAACATATAATTTTCTTATGTCCCTCCCTAATAATAAAAAGACAAGCCCTACTCAAAAATCTGAGTGATAACAATGTGTCCTCCGATAATATCTTTTCGATTTTAAGCTCTGCCTCCTCATTGGTGGTTAATTTAGTTCTCAATTTTATTGTAAATTCTGGTTTTCTGGTTTAATTTATATATTGCATGAAACATCTCTTTTTTGTTATTTAATCTCCTTTTTAATTTACTTTTAGTTTAGTTTTAGTTTTTATTTATGTTCTTTTTTTTTCCCCATATTACACAATCCAGTGTTAATTTAGTTCAATTGTCGAAGTGTAATGTTGTAAAACAAATCTTCTTTAATAAAAAAAAAAAAAATAACTTTAAATATATATGATTTTGGTTTTATCTGTCAACATTTAATGATCAAATAGGTCATTTGTTGTCTTTCTCAATGTATTTCATTTTGTTTCATTTTCTTTTGAAACGGGCTTTCAATCAATAATTTATAGTACCCACCTATATTTTACGCTTATTAGTGTTTCGTATATTAACGAAAATAATAATTATCACCGACGTTATTATTATAATATTGTTTTGTATATAATTATTAATATCTTCTAGTTTTAAGAATCTTATATATATATATATATTTATTTATTTATATATAATTTTATTTATATATTTATAAAATTGTTTTTCGGAATGTACATATTTTTATGACCATATTGGTCGTGAAATTTATGAAATGTATCAAAATAACTGGGTCCCGATCATATATAAGGAGGTCGGGCCAATCTAAAGTTGTTCATTCTTCCACATTCGCTCATTGTGCCTCGATACTGGTCGAAGACCTACCCAGGGCAGACTTGGCCAGACTTCAACCCAACGATGTACTATTTAATAAAAATCGTAATTACATATTACAGTGTTATTCTCCTTTTTTTCGTATCTTTTTCTTAGTGATCGTTGACATTACGTTTTCTTACATAAGTGACTTGATGCGGCTATCAGGCAGAATACTCCTTGAATGCCGGCCAGTACCTATGTTCATTGCGTAGTATATGTAAGGCATTTTCAACGGATAGAGGTTCATCTTTTTGTACTGGTTCGGTAATCAATATTAAAAATTTGTATGAAAGGCTTAACAAACATGAAACATCACAACACCATTCTGATGCGACTTCTTGTTACTTAATTAATTCTACTGGAGGGAATGTGAAAAATCTTCTAAATACCGAACAGGAATTGTTTATTATAAATAACCGAGAAATAGTTCATCGAGTTATAATACTTCTATCAAAACAAAATATTGGTTTTAGGGGTAAACAATTTGAGTGATTATAACTTAAAAGACTTGGAAAAAAATCATTGAAACTTTTTGGAAGTTGTCAATTTTTTATCAATTTATGATTCAATAATGAATGTTCATGTTAATAAGATTTCAAAAACAAGTGCACGAATGAAGCAAGTACGAGAATTTAACAAATCCCAAAAGCAAGGCCGTAGTTCGTTTATTACATTTTTGTCAAAAACCACTATTCGAGATATAATAATATTAATGGGAAATATAATACAAAAAACAATAGCAGCAGATGTGGTAGCAGATGGGTTATTTTCATTAGAGGTAGATTCAACTCAAGATATTAATGTAAAACATAAAATTTGTCAATTTTAATAGCAAAAGTATTGTTCAAGAAAGAATTTTAAAAATGGTAACTCTTAATTCTTACTTATTTGTGATTCTTTTGATAGAGCATCTAATATGAGTGGAAAATATAAAGATTTGCAAAATCAGTAAAAAGTTGATGCTCCTAATTCTATTTTTATTCATTGCCATGCGCATATATTAAATCTTGTTATTCAATATTGTGTAAATAGTTGTATTGTTGCTAAAAATGTATTTGGTCAAATCAATAAAACTGATGTATTTTCCTCTGAATCATATAAACGTGCCGCTATATGGACAGATATTGTACATGAAAATAAAATGGGCACAGATAAATTAATAAAACTGAAAAAAAATGATGCAGATACTGCATTACGAAATATATTTCATTCCTGGTCTAATCAAAACGAATTTGAACTTTCCCGAAATAATTATTATTATGCATTGGAAACACATTATATAATTATTTATTCTGAAGAAAATGATTCTTGCACTCCCATTGAAGTGAGAGCACTACATATCGACTGGACTTCATATGAAACTCTTTTAAATATAATATATTTTATTATATACTTATAACCCATTATGAATCGACTCTAAATTTTGTAATATAATTTTTTGTAAATATAGTTTCAGGTTAAGCTGATCTTTTAAAAGACTAAATGACCTATTGTTTCAAATAAAAATATTGTACTTATTAAAATCTTATTTGATTGTTATATTTTATCCTTAATAAACAATTTATAAAAGTCAGAAAGATTCAACATTTATAATATGTATAATACTTAAATTAAATTGTAAAGCTTTATTCATAATCTAGTTAAATGATGTACATGAACTATTCTTCAAAATCATGTTTTATTTATTTTTTTAAAATTTTAAATGGGTAAGTGGACAAACCAGAATTGTTTAGGGTGGGCTATGAGATTACCAATGATTATGATTATATGATTATATGTTTATATATATATATATATATGATTATAACGTATAAGAACAAGGATCAGTGGCGGATCTACGGTGGGGGGGGGGAGGGAGAGAGATTAAAATCCCTTCAAAAAATCGGGAGAAAGATACAATAACTAATAATAATATAGATTTAAAATAACTGCAATATTGTAAACATGTGTTAAGGAACAAAATTTTCCGTAAACCCCTCCATAAAAATTCTAGATCCGCCACTGGCAAAGGTCGTGCAAAAGCTTTTGCACCCCAGACCTTTTCAACCCAGTCCGCTACTGGATAGTAGTAGTAGTATTAAATACATAGCGATTAAACTTTTAAGATCTAGCCACCAGGTATATTAAAAGAGGCATAGTGTTACGTATGATACTGATATGCTGATTGAAATGTAGTTCTTCCTAGGAAACATGTATAGACATTATTTAAACTTGTGATTCATCAAGTCTGATTTAGTTTCGATAACACCAATGTATCATAGATTTGCTCTTTATTAGATACTACATAGCCTTGGTGTACACAACTATAATTGGCTATTTTCCAATACAATGTAAACATTGGTTTATTATTCTATTGCAGAAAGTAAACTATTAAAAAAGTATACCAAACAAAATTTAACGCTAGTTAAAATAATTAGACCAAGATCCAGGCAAAAGTTATGGATTTAAAAATTTACTTACTAGAATCATGTTTTTTGAAAATGTCATTTCATGCTTTCTCTGTTATATCTTGTCATGTATAATTAGATGATGTTGTATCATACAGGCATGTGTGGGCTTTCTATAAATTGTACGAAAGTCACATTTTTTTCTTGGTCATTTGCCATTTAAAATTAATTTTTAATTACAATAGGTAATACCTAATGAAAATAAAATAGGGTAAAACTAAATAAATATCACAGAAACTTGGAGCAACTGTTGAGTTGCTTCAAAATAGTTGTCAAACAGTTGAGTTGATTTTTAGTCTTGTTGCTACCGGTAAGAACATATCAATTTAATAATACAATACATGTTATGGTGGGTTGCCGTCAACGGATGCCTTTGATGAGAACACGGCTTTTGACATACTGTAAACACTTCAAACCGATTTTATGAGGTAGTCTAAAACTAGCTTTATTCACATTTTTATTTTCTCATTACTTAATACATCTTACATCAGTACTTAAATCTCAAATGATATAAGTACAAATATAACAAATAAACATCTATACAAAATTAAAATTAAAAATAAGAAAATAATCGCTTTTTACCTTAACATTTAATAAAATATATATATACATATTCATTGACAAGAATTACAAAAAAAAAAAAAATATACAGATATATAGAATATATAAAAGTATAAACATTCTTATACTTAATAACCAACAATATTTCACACATTTAAAAATTATAATCCAATTTTTAGTTATAATTAGTATTAAATGATATAGTATAGATAGTTTATCAATGTCTCTTGCATGTAAAAATATACAAAACAAATCAATCGACTTAATATATTTAATTATATGAATTGTTAATAGTATCAAAGTTATGTATTATGAATATAATAAGTTTAAAAATTAGTACTAATAACATAACATTTTCAGTCTTTAGATAAAATCATTGATAGATCACAATCTATAAAAAAACCTATTTATGTGAATAATAATAAGCGAAATAATAGATACAATTTTATATTTAATTCAATTATAAAAATAATTGAAAATTATGTCCAAAAATATGGTTTTTATACAAATTTATCTAAATGTAGATCAGGTCTCTTATTTTTATTGTAAAAAGAACGCCTTTTAGTTTTATTTAGGTCAATAGTTTGTTCAGTATTAACTATCATGTTTATGTTTGCACTATTGTAGTCCACCATTCCAGAAAATAATGCTGGCCATCGAAAAATAGCAACAAGACGTTGGTGTAATTTTTTAGATTCTTCGTTGTTCCAATTAAAATTTAAACTGGAGGTGTTAGAAGTATAGGTTTTCAGACAAGTTAAACTATTAACATATGTATACAACATTCTAAATGTCTCAAAATTTGGTGGAACAGAACCCATATAATATAATGGTAATTGATGCATTTTTTTTTTTATGGAAACTAAATTTGAATTATCGACATTTTTTAATTTTTGATGGTCAACATTTCTCATTCTAATATCAAATAAACCTTCTAGTTCACTTAAATCGGAATTAATAATATCACTTGTTCTTAAAACATCATGAACTCCTTCATAATGAAATATCATATCAGTCATGTTTTGTTCTACTGTGCTCGGTTCTAATGTCAATGCTTCAATGGAACACTCTTTTAAATAAGTCATCATGCTCATAAGTCCTTCGTCATCCAAATCTTCTTTGTGAGCAAATTTCTTAGGTATAATCAAATCAGCTCCCAAGTAATCAAGCACATATTTCAGAAGATCACACTTACTAGAAAAATGACAATGTTTAGTAACATATATATTGTCCAAAAATGATTTTTTTAATTTTCGATCAGCTTCTGTTTCAATTGGTTTATTAAACATTTTTAAAAATTGACGATTTTCTTTAAAGGTTTCCTGTAAAATATTTTTATCAGAAATGACATCATTTGAAATTTGTTCTGGTTTTATTATGTATTGTCGTTTTGAGCGTGGAAAATTATCAACAGTCATTTTTGGATTTTCTTGTACTTTTTTTTCAATTAATTTGAATCTATGACGGCATTGTTCTGCATTACGTCCATTTACTTGTTTAGCCACTTGTGTCCAACTGAACTCATTAGGTGCATGTGGATTAACAGCGCGTAGTAATGCTTTATCTTCCTCAGATGACCAACCACCCTTATATATTTCTGGTTCTTCATTTGATGTAATCCTACGATAAGCATTACGAATTTGTGTAGTTGTCCGATTGGTCAAGTTCATTGATACTACAGCTGGTGGCAAATGTCGTTTTTGAGCTATATTAATAATAAATTTTTCTTTTTCATTTAAAATTCCTTTTTTAATTCCTGGTTTTAAACTGCAAATCCATCTATTGAAACAAAATTAATATTATTTTTTCATTATTACTTAGAACTAATAATATTCATCATCTGATTTTAATAAAATTGATAAATAATAAATCATAGTATGTATTATTAAGTTGATAATTAATTTAAATTGTATATACTCAATAACGATCACAATACATAAAAAATAAAAAACTAAATACAGTTTGTAAATCTTGACTGGATCTGTTAAATTTTAGAATAAAAATTTACCACAAATATTGTAGATTATCTGTTTATTATTAATTATTACACAAAACTCTTGGTAAAAACCCCACAATTTTTTTAGAAACAATGAATATTGAATATACACACAACACACAAATTATGTTTAAAAACTGTTGAAATGTTTGAATATTTGAATATGGATTATACCTTTATTTTGAGCACACACAACTACAAGTTTATATTTTGTATACATTTATTTAAATCATATAACAAACTGAACACACTGGTTTTTTTGTTTCAACAAAAATCCCACATAGTGATTTCCTGTTTTTAAAAAAATAATTTTTAAGTACTTTTGTACTAAGAAAACAATGGTATACTCAAAATTGTTATACAGATGATGATATAGTTAACCTAATTTTATTTAAAAAAATAGTATTTTGTATCGACAGATATAATAGTAATATTAAATAAGTTGATAATAAAATAGTTTTTCATTTAAATTTATTAAATATACATATATATACTACATTGAATGTACTTACCCATTTCAGTAAAATAATATACTTAATTCAGAAATTATTTTTGTTCAAATCACAGTGACGGTCAAATGATTGTCATAAGAGAGATGCTGATTTTTCAATGTGAACTTTGATCATTAAAAACATAAGTCATAATTTAAGGATATAAATTCTCTTTATTAAATAACTTTATTATTATTAAATTATTAAATCTATTTTTTTTTTTTTTGTCAATTCATCCAGTACTTTATCTGTAGCAGGGACAAATGCAGGGTCTTTTTAATTATTTAATAATATAATTTTTTTTATTATTATTAATAAATAGGTAATAAACAGCATACTGTTAAAACTAATATATAACAAAAAGGTCATGGGAGGGATATATCCTCTCATCGTCCCCGTTTGATCACCACTGAAATTACGTGCAATGTTCATTGAAAACAATTTTTTTAAACTAAATAATTCCATTGTGTAAATTATAATTCATAACCATGAATATGTTCTACAATTAAATTTTTAAATTATGTAAATTGGTTATAATTGATTATTTTATTTTTATTTTTGTACACGTTTAAATCAATATTTATATTGTTGTATGATAGGCAATACTGTTAATCAGTATTATGTTTGTACCTATGCATCTAACCTAGTTGTGAAGTAGACAGTCTAAGACTTAACATAATCATGTGATATGCTTGTGTCTAGTAAAGAAAGTTATTCAAAAGAGTAATTATTTATTAATATTAATATGCTTTAATAATTTTTATTATTTAATTAACAATAAGGAATATAACATAGCACAGTCTAGTTTAGTACAGGCACTAACACTACTCGACATAAATGAACCGTTTATGGTTATAAGTAATATCCAATTGTTTAAGAAGAAATTTAATTTGTATCTCTGAGCTAATGGCTTGTAAAGCAAACCTGAAAGTTTACAAGTCGCAGTATTACAGAGTGTCTTTGGTGATGATTCCTACGAATTAATTGAATAGTTTGA